>OY776277.1:99062449-99662449 GCA_963675445.1 Linnaemya vulpina
TGATGCGTTTTTTTCATATTGAAAATTTCACAATATCGCCGAGTTTGCCAATTTGGTTTCTCTTATTTTTTCAATATCTTGAAATGAATTTCAATTACAAAAATAATTCCGATATCATCTTAAAGAGGACACTTAGAACTTTCAAATGTTGCAACATAGTTTTTATTTTGTGCAAAAATGTAATATCTACAAAGGTTTGAAATTTAAAAAATTTATTCGGTGAAGAAATACGTGTTGGTGCTTTTTTTTAAATTTTTTTAATAACAGCGCTAACTACTGTTTAAAGGTCCTGCAATTTTTAAGGATATGTTATCTTCCTTTTTAGGATATATATTTTTCTATCAAAAACTTAAAAAAAAAATTATAAAAGTTTTGATGGAAAAAATTTATTTAATAAAAAATACACATCCTTCAAAGTCTCAGGATCTTTAAGAAGGAGTTAGCGCTATTACTAAATAAATGCAACCAAAAAAGACAGTTTTTTATTATTTCATAAAAATAAAAAACAGTCATTTCAATTTCCCTATTGTAGCTCAACTATTGCTTCTAAAATTACTTAATAATAGTTTTTTTATTGTAAATAAGACGGCTTTTTATATCCTGCCGGTTTAGTTTTTATTATTATAAATTTTGAAAATTAAAAAGAAATTATATCAAAAACGAAATTTCAACATCTCTTAACAATTAACAAGCCAAATGCAGCATAAAAATAAGTTCTTTCATACAGTACTTTTATTTTTTTAAATTTCCTAATTCTGCAGTTATTACATTTTTCCAAAAAAACGTATTTTTTTTACATGTTTTAGCACTAAATATGTCCTTTAAGATAATATAAAAATTAATTTTTGTTTGCGGAATGATTTTTGGGATATTAAAATATCTTATGAGCAAATTCGGAAAGTGAAGAAATTATGAAGTTTTGAAAATTCCATAAATTTTAAAAATTTTTTTTTTATATATTCTCGCTGGTTTAAGTTTTAAATAAAATTATGAAATTTTGAAAACGTCATAAAACTGGGAAATATCTTTATTTTTTATATTTTCGTTGGTTTAAATTTTAAATAAAACGAAAGAAAGCCTCTGACCGAATTTCGTCCAAATCAAAGAAGGTCATGTCCAACTCTTTGCGCATTCGACATGGAACTACCCACATGTTTAGGCAATTTTTTATGAATAAAAATATTTTTATTAAAGTGGAATAAAAAAAATTTTTTTCAATCAAAATTTTCAATATGAAGTTAATTTGTTTTTGTTGTAAAACAACTTTTTTTGAAACGGTTTTTCAAAATACTATTTCAGTTGGCACAGTGGAGCTTGTGAATTGAATATTTTTTCTTACAAAAAGATTTTAAAACAATTTATTTTGAAAACGAAAAAAGCCTTCCTAATATACCTCTTTTTGCCAGCACAACTGCTGCCTTATAAGGACCTGGTAGTCCTGTTTTACTTTTTAGTTTTTAAAATTTGATTTTCATATAATTTTATGCGATCAAAATCAAAATGTAATAAGAAGAATGACATTTTACAATGTTTTCGTGCAGTCAAACGGATGTGTGTGTGTAAGTGTATGCATTATAATGCATGTGTGTGTGTGTGTGTGTGTGTGTGTAGTCCTCAAGTAGCACTTGTGCACCGCACACAACTGCATTTATGGGTACGAGTGTCTCCAAGGAGTTACACGTACTTGCAAATACTCGCACACTAAAATGTTGTATTCCTTTTTTATATGTTTTGATTTCGATAAAAATCGTTGGTCCAAAAAAAAAAGAGGATGAACGAAAAAATAAATAAAAATTTGGTATCAACGGAAAAAACGAAACAAAAACCTAAAATAAGGCGAGGCATCAGGTTTATGGCCAAATTGATGCGCATGCATTTAAACTTTGGCCGATAAAGACAATGACGGGCACCAAAGAAAAGAAGAGAAAAAAAAAAAGAAAAAAATTAAAAAGAAAACAGCAACAACAAATGAAATTGTAGTCGAATAAATATTTGCAGCAGCGCATGTTTCTATAAAAAAGTGTGCAATAAAATTGCACTGCACTCGCTTTCTCAGTCTCACTCCCAAGTCTGGAACGAATTATTTAGGTTTTGGTGTCTGTATGTTCCTCGACTCCTTCTTCTTCTTCCTGTTCCTTGCTTGCAAAATGTTGTGCAAATCATGGCAAAGGATGTTCGCCAGAAGAAAAGTAAAACAAAAATACAGAGAAATTGAAAAAGAACACCATTCATGACATTTGCTCCCCCTCTAAAATTGTATGTGCCTGAACTTTTTTGTTGCATTCAGCGAAAAGAGACAGAAGAATTGATGCAGAAGAGCAGAATATTTACAAGAGCAGAGAAAATGAGATTTTTTACGAATTTATTCAGACAATAAATTTTCATTAAAAAAGTTATTTTAATAACGTTTTTTTTTCTTTTACAAATTATTTGAGGCATTTCAGATAAATAGTTTTAAAGAATTTAATTTTTATTTAAATATATTCTGATATATTTTTTTGTTTTGCTATTTTAATTTCAATTAGAAAAAGCAGGACAAGATTCGTACTTCAAAAGGAGCTACACTTGAGCGGTATTCCCAATAACGAAGAAAAAGATCAGTGTCATTTTAATATTTCCTTCTTACAAAACAGATCAGTTTAGTGCTATTTTCGGAAGTCGTAACATGCCCATCATCAGTAACTGCCCGAGCTGTTGCTGCTGCCTGAGGTAGGGAACACAGGACTACGATGCCTCAGATCCCGAGTTCCACTCTGCGCTCACTAATATATATCATGGCGATTTTTTTTTTTAATCTGCCTTAGGCCAGTATTGTGTTAATTGTTGCCGGCTTTTCTCAATGATGAAGGCATAGCACTAGCCGCTAAACACTGCCGACAGCGATGTACACCCTTCTTCATCGGTACCTGCAATAAAGGAAAGAAAAGAATTCAGTGGCGAAGTGGAAAGTAAAAATGACTGCAAAAGAATTCTTCAATTTTTAAACTGTCTTGATCTGTCCTTTAAACACTAGCCTCTTTCCCTTTCTTTTCCCCTTCTTTTTCCACTTCTCTTCATTTTCCTAGATCAGGAAAAATCCCCTGAGTGCTGGTTAAAAGATGAAGAAAAAAACTTAATATTTTAAGTCAAAGACTGGGAGTGTTTTTGGAATGGGGAATGAGTGTTTAGGATGACGAACGGTGCACATGGAGAACGATATGGAACAGGTATGACAGACTATTCGGGAAAGTAGAGAAACGTCGCCAAAGAAACAATCGAGACAACTTGACTTCTCACTAGAGCCGCTGCACAGAATTTTGCGTTCATTTAAACAGTTTCCATAAAAATCCAGTTTGTCCAAGAATGAAATTTATTTCTTGGGAAAAAACAAATAAAAAAGAAAAAAAAAATATTATGATTTTATTTCGAATTAATTATGGAAAAAAACTTAAGATCTTATTAAAAATTTAATTATGAGCGACGAAGCTAATTTTCTATTAAATGGTTTCTTTCATAGGAAAAACTGCAGGAATATCCGTGAGTAGATCCACAGCGACTCCCACTTCAGTGTTGTGTTTGGTATGGTGTTGGCCGTTTCCATTAGTGCTGCTACATATCGGACAATGTTGGCAACATTTTCAAGATCAGCCAAGGAAAACTCTTTTTCAATCATAATTCCGACTGGAAGGAGCTGCAGCGAGTCAAGCATTAAACACAACAACGACAGCAGGCGAACACCGACTACAAAAGCCGTTGGCTATCATCGTTGCCTCGTAGTCAGCAACTTAATTATTTTTAGAACGACACCACCAAATCAATAACTATGAGTTGTTGTTTGTAGCAGAATTCTCTTCAAACGCCAGTGTAGCCGCATTCATATATTTAATACTCTTAAATAGTGTTATTCCAATAAAAAAATATTTAAAGTCCACAGTATATGACAAGAAATCATTTCATTAGCTTGGGAAAATCGTTGTTGTTTATTTTTGTAAAATAAATCAACACATTTTTAAATTTATAATAACTGAATTTATTTTTATGATACTGGCAACACTGTTTCTACTCATTGTCGCTCACCAAAATAGAAATTAGTTTAATTTTTGGCTACAGCTACAACGGTGGTCGGTAGTCGTGTGGCTGTGTCGTCGCTAAAATAGTCATGCCCATTTCAATGCGTGTATTCTAATTTTGACAGGTTGTAGCTCGTAGCCTGCTGTCGTTATTGTGTTTAATGGCTTATGCGGCTGACGTATTTGATGAATGATTTATTTCGCAAAATTGGTGTTGGTGTTTAGCGCACTTGAACCGCTCCCAACTGCTTCCTTTTTGAGGATACAACTCTTCATCTATTGAAGCACGGAATAGGCGACAAAATCAACAACATCATGAACACTGTAGTTGGTAAGAAGTTTATTCAAAACTTCTGGGAAAGAGCACGAACATGCGAAGCAGAAAATGGCGAGTTATCATTTAAATTTCAAACACATTCTTCATCAGTTAATGACAATTGAAAAAGTTAATAACGGCCCGTTTTTCAAATAAAATAAAAATATTCGCTGTGGAACTACTCCAGGATTTTCAGTAGCACCCATCCTGCAATTTGGCCTATAAAAGAAACCTTTTAATTGGACAGGGGCTTCGTCGCTCATAATTAAATTCTTAACAAAATCTTTAGTTTTTCTCTCCTTTTTCCCCGCGAAATAAATTTCATAGTGAAGTCGTTGCTAATAATCTGACGATTTCAATTCCTGGACAAACTGGATTTTTTATGGAAACAGTTTAAATGAAGCGGAAACTCTGTGCAGCGGCTCAAGTTGCGTCAAATGTTTTCTCGTTGACATTTTTCTACTTTCCCAAACACTCTGCTATACCCGTTCCATGAGCTTTATTCGTCGTCTTCCATCTCTAAGAAGTCCCCGTGCTGCCACTTGTTGTCCACAATATTCAACTGTTCTGCTGAAGGTCCAGTTTCCCATATTCCATAGTTTTTCTTTTATTTCCAAAATAATAGATTTTATAAAAAAAATCTATTTCGAATGTTGTGCAATTTGAAAGGGCCAATGAAACGCTCTCAAACAAACATGTCCCACACACACACACGCACTCTAAATAAAACCTTTTCATTTAATTTATTCGCGGCTTAAATAAGAAAAAAGACCAGCATTTGTTTCAAGTGTTAAATAATTGTGCGCTAAATACGGCCAAATAGCTGGCTAATTTAAATTAATCGCAACAGTTTCCCGCCAAAAAAGAAATCAACTTCACTTTTCTTTCACACGAATTCGGTTGCTCCTCTCACAAAAACCCTCCAGCCAAAAAAAAATCTCAAGACTAAAAATCTGTTGCTCATTCAAATCAAATCAAATCAAATCGCATGTCTGTCCTTCCAGAGCGGATTAAATGATTAAACTCATTAAGGCGAGTGATAAAAGAACGTTTAGCCCCCGAACTACTCTTAACAAATGAAAGAGTTTTTGTGCTCTTACAAGCCGTTAGAGGAGCATGCGCTACTGTTGGGGAGCAACACGGCGATGGGAAAAAAGTGTGCTGTGAAAACGGTAGACCAGCCAAACGAGAAAAAGTGGTTGAGCAAAAACAAAAAGAAAGAAAGAAAAACAACAACAACTGCTGAGAGTTGTTGGTTATTGTTAATGCTGTTGAGGCAGCTACACAATTGTGTGTGGATACCACAGACACACTCTCCCTCTCACACTGTGGACCAAATACTCGTCATCTATCGCAACAGCAAATGCTTTCAGCCGGTCTGAGTGACTGAAGCCGTAAGAAAAAAAGAACTTCATCGAGAGGCGGCAGTTAAAGCGTATTTATCATACGGCCGGCTCTCAACTCACACAGTGTTGTTGTGTTGTTGGCTCTCCCAGTTTGTTTGGGGCTTTTTTGTGGCAGGTTTTTGTTTGTGTTTTTGTTTTTGTTATTTCACAAAACACAAAAAAGCTAAAGAAAAACTTGAGAGCAAAAAAAAAAAAACAGAGGTAATCCAACAGTAGCAAAAGCCATCGGGGCATTTCAATATTTTTTTCAATTCATGCTCAGCATTCGCGTATGGAATTCTTGCGAGTTGGCAGCAACAAATTTTTTTGTCGTCTGTGTCTTTTGCCAATTTTGCTGCTACCACCAGCCAGGCATTCGATTAGTGCCACAAAACTTGTGTTCGTTCGTCCAACAAAGAAGTTACAAAAAAATTCAAAACTAAAAATAAAAATGAAATAAAAATAATAAGAAATAAATTTCAGGAAAAACAGTTTGCAAAAATCAACTCGAAACGGAGCAAAAAGTCGAACGAAATATTTCGCAAACTGTGACCAAAAACGCGCGCGCGATTTTTATTAAATATTTTAATGTGCTATTTCTTCCCATTGTGCGTGGTGGTGCAGGTCCATTTCAATACGACTTTTGATATTTTTATTCCATAAAGTGTTTGCTTGTTTATATTTTGCCTGCGTTTAAAGGCAGTTTTGCAACCGCGTTCGGGGCTCTTCTCCCTCAATCAGGTTTTAAAGATCGTTACCCAGCGAGCAGGTCAAGATTATTGAATGCCAACTTGACAGTGATGAAAAAGAGTTTGTAAAAATTAACAACAACAAAAAGAAAATCGCTCGCAATTACAAAAATTGTACAGCCATCAACCACAAAATTAAAATGATCGTGTCATTCAAAGTTTAAGCAAAAATTAAAAATACAAGAAAAGAGTTTAAACAAGAAAAGCAAAAGTTTCGGAGCTAAAGTGCAATAAAAAATTAAAGAAAATAATTCAAGAAAAAATTAAAATCAAATTTTAGGAAAAAAATGCTAAAAAATATATAAATTTTGTGCTTTAAAATTCAAATAAAAATAAAAATAAATAAATTTATAAAATAATTCCCACATAAAAAATATTTTCCAACAAGAAAAAAATAAAAAAAAGTTTCCCATAAATCAAAAACGAGCCCCCCTCTTAAATGATTATGCATGGTACCTGGTATAAAGGACCACAACTGGCACACCCACACACCCACACCGAATATCATCAGTTCCGCTCGTATCCTTCGTTTGTTGTTGCACCCTACCACGACACCTCCGCATCAGCATCGGTGGTATCGGCAGCCGCTGCAGCTGCTTTAAGCAATTCAACAGCACCCACTGCTCCAACTGGCCCGATTTTAGTGGAGGGCTCTTTTACCGCAACGGGCATACATTCGTCCCACAATTTGACGGTTCTCAGTCCGACCATCAAAATCGAACAGAATTACGGTGATCATCAGCAGCAGCAACAACAGCAACAGCAGCAACATCACCAGCAAACAGCAACACAATCCTTAAACGGTGTAGAGGATTATGCCCTCAACGGTCTGGAGTGTTCTATTGTAGATGGGGCAGCATTTAAGGTGAGTTTTTTAAGAAATTTCCTTTATAAGGATGTGCACAGTGGGAATGTTTCTATAGAGAGAGAGGGAAAAAGGGATTTTGTTTTATAGTTACAACTACAAAATCTGAACAATATTTCTATTAACTGCGACTCCGTTTTGTAAATTATTTTGTTATAAAATTTAGATTAAATTCACACTTTTTGGAAAATAATTATTTTTTCCATTTTTCATAAACTTTGAAAAAGCAATAAAAGTAATTTCTTGGGAATTCCCCGAACTCGAAAGAATATTTTGGTGTTTTCTTTTCTGGAAAACATGTAACACTTTTTCAATTCTTTTTTAAGAAGAGTGGCAGGCGGCTTGGAGGAGTTTTAAAACAGAAACTATTTTCGTAAGTGATTTTAAATTAAATTCTAATGAATTCCTTAATTTCATACAACGCAATGTTGCCATTTTCTTTTAAATAGTATAAAAAAATGTTGCACTCTTTTCTAGAAAAGAAATCAAAATAAAATAAAATAAAATCAAATCTTTGGGAAGTAAATACCTGAATAATGAATTCGGCCCGTCCGGGCTTTTATAGAGTTCTAATACAACAGCAGCTAATGGAAGAGGAGCTCCTGGAACCACTTGAAATTTAATTCAAATCCGCAAGCTGCTGTTGGACAAAACTCTTGGGCAGTGGTGTCCTCTATAAGGCAAGGGAAAATCGAATTGGGGGTCCAAGTGTTTGGACTTGTCTGGTCATGAGGACCCGGAACACTTCAAGGGGGATTGCATTTTAATACGCAGGAATTCACACACGGAATGGCAGACCCACTTTTGCCTTTTCCCATTTTCGTGAAGGTTGTAAATATTTTTCAAACATGCTTGAGTTTGTTACTTTCTAAAACACACTGGGGCGTATACGCAACATTCAATTGTCTATTACGTAACCGCGCCGTTGGTTAATTAAATTGTGGGAAATGAAATAAATACGATTTAAAAAAAATACTAAAAACTCTTCGCTTTCGAAACACATAAAATTAAATGATACAAAATAAATCAAATAAAAAAATCGCTTTTTAAGGAAATCGATCTAAAAAGTTGAAAAGAAATTTTAAACTAATTTTGAAATAAAAATGAATCAAAACAGAAGTATTTTTGTAAAAAAGCGTCGGGCGTTTGATATACGAAAATTGGGGTACAGAGCGCCCCCGCTTTTTCTCACAATAAAATATCTATTTTGATTCTTTTTTACTTCCGAATTATTTTAAATTTTATTTTTAACTTTTTCGATCGATTTTCTCAAAAAGCGTTTATTTTTAGAATCTTCAAAAGACTTTCGTTATAATTTTTTATTGCATTTCGGAAGCGTGTAAAAATACTATTAAAATTATGGACCACAACCATTTAGGAGTGCAATGTGACGTATGAGTAACTTTATTAAGAATATTAAGCATACGCATGGAAGCACAGTGCAAACGAAGAATTAGATGCGTACAAACAAACAAACAAACGCACAAGCGCGGCTAATAAAATGCGTCTAAAAAGATGTGCAACTCCAAAGAATTTTTTCGACGCTTAAAAAGTATTAAAATCCCTGGAATGAATTTCTTAACTTCCCGCTACGAAAATTGAAAATTTTCATAAAACGGAAAGTTATCGGTTCTCCTCGTTTTAAGGTCCTAGGAAGCCTTCCTGAATAATTCTGAGAGCCCTTTGCTGTGACTGTATGCATGTGCGTACGTGTATGTGTGAGTGTGCGTGTATGTGTGTGTTTAAGTATGTGGCCCGCTTATAATATTGGAACGGCTGAAATGATTTCTGCCCTACAGATGGCGTTCTAAAGGTTTCTACTGAACTTAGATTTCCGAGGAATTTGAACCGACTCGAGCCAGTAGATTTCGAGATATAAAAAAATTTCGAAGAAACAACACTTTTTGAAGTGGTTTTTTTAAATAACTTTTAAACAGTTTTTCCGGACGATTCGCGAAAGTAATCAACTCTCAAGAATAGAAAAGACACGTCGGCCATTGCATTTCAGATTAATCCGTCCGTGAGATATCGCAAATAAAAAGTGAGCTTTTTCGATCAACCGTGATCGTGAGATATTGTGAGTGAAAAAATTCGAAAAAGTAATTTGTTTTTTGTAACTCCAATATTATATATCTGATCAACTAGTGGTGCGATTGATTTATAGTAGTCGAAAGAAGAGCATTCCCGAGACTAGATTTTCATTGCATTCGAACCGGTTCGAATCGCTAGATCTCAATATATCGCAATAAACTTAGGAAAAATGCATTTTTAAAACAGGGTTTTTAAGAATAACTTCGGCTTCATCGATCAATTCCACGAACTAATCAGCTCGTGAGGTCGGGTAATCTAGAGTTTTTTCAAGAACTCTTAAATTATATATCTGATCAGATATCGTGCCCGATTTCTTATAGCAACCAAAAACTACATCATTCACCGCTTATCACATGGGAAGCGGTTAATTTGAAAATTAAATTATCAGGTTTTTAGCTCCAGGAGTTCAAAAGCTTGGAACAGTATAAGAATCAGCTTGGAATAATTTTTCGATTAAAATAAGTGGGAAGTCTTACGAATGGCCTTGAGGGTTGAAATCTCTTGTAAAATATACATATTCCCTGGAAATAAAAAATATTTTTTAAGAGAAGTTCTAATAATGACCCCTGAGTCTTGAAATTCTTGCATCGGATTTTGAGTCAGCTCCAGAAAACATACCAGGAATTTTTCACGTGACTGTAAAGTTATTCCAAAATTTAAAAATGCCCTCGAATGTTCCATACGAAATATGTCGCAGAGTTGCAATCAAAGCAAATAGAAATTCAAACCTTTTTATATATTTCGTTTGGTAATAAATTTTTAACAGAAAATCTTTTAAAACTCCAGTTTTATTTTAATCCATAAAATTATTTATTTAGTCGCATAAGAAACTCGAAATAAATTTGTTTGTTTAAACAAAAACAGCTGCTGCCGGCGAATACATTTTTTAGCGGCGGCAAGTGGATAAACGTTCGACGGCTGCCGTTTACTAACGCTTAGCAGGGAACTTTTGTTATTTCAGTATTTCTTAACCCGCCGGTTTAATTCGTTTGCACCGGTTTTAACGTTATAAGAAAGTAATTTAAATTATCATGTTATTATTTATTAGGAACGGCGGCTGATGTTTCCTATGGCCGCGCGGTGCTGTCTCCACTAAAGAGTTTTAGTTCCACGACTCATATTTCTTTGGCTGCTTTAAGGCAAAATCGTAAACACGTGGGATAATTATACGATCGTATTCTAACGAAGTTGTTTTATTTCAAAACTACAAAAAAAAAAAATTATGAAAAGCGGTGGCTTCTAAAGGCCATCCCTGTAACTTCCTAATTTCATTGCAAAGTTATCGTAACCTGGTTTCTAAATTTTTGAACTTTTCGAGTTAAAAGAATATTTTTATAATTTTCAAATCAACCGATTCCCATAGTTTTCGGTCACTAAAACAGATCTTAAATTATCAGTTTATGGAATGGATCGCTTAAGCCACTGAAAATTTATCCTAAAAAAATAATTTTGAAAAATTTGTTTTACAAGTTTTTTTTGTAGATAATTTCAATGTTTCCGTTTCGAATCGGTTCAAATTTGCAGGAAATCCAAGTATAACAACGCTGCTCCTTCGGTTATCATAAGAAATTTGATAACTTTAAATGGTGAAATACATAATTTCGGAAATCACTTTTTCCGAGTTTTTTTTCGTTCATGACAACTCAAGAACGGATTAACCGATTTTAGCCCGGTTTGTGATGTTCAACGTGTTTCTCGAACTTCAAGGGCTCATTTGCCTGTACGAATTTATTTTAGGAAAACCTTTTTGCTAAATGCTTTTTAAATGCATTTGAAGTGTTTTTTGAATATCTTATAATTTACCGGTTCGAATCGGTGCAAATTTGCAGGAATCCTTTTCACGAATGATCTTCCACTTTAAATTAATTCGGTGCAGCCATTGACTAGTTATACGGGGATCACCCATTTACACACGCACACACACACCCACACACATGCACAAACACACACACACACACACACACACACACACACATACAAGCATAGTAACAGGCTCTCAGAAGTAGTCAGGGGAGTTTTTTAGGACCTCAAAACGTGGAGATCTGATGACAACTCAACTTTACAATCGATTTCGAAATCGGAGTAAAATAAAAAACTTCCCGCTTATTAAATGTTTTAAATTTTTCCTCGGAAGGAGTTAAAAAGATGTTGGTGTGCTGCATAAAATAATAAGAATCTTGGAGGCGTATTTTAGCCGCCGTTGGTTGTATCTGATCAAAAATTAAGAAACTATTAAAAAATTACTCGCAATTTTCATGCGCACATTAAAATTATAAGAAAATAAATAAATAATAAAATATTTCAAAACAAAAGTGAAATATTTTAATTCTTAAATATGAGGTACTTGCAGCCGCCGGACATTTTTACCACTTGCCGCCGTTAAAAAATTTATTCAGCCCATCTCAGCGGCAGCAGCAAATTTTAGTTAATCGAATTAATTTATTTATAATTCTTTATATTATATATATTGAATTCGTAACTTCATATATTCAATATTAAATATATAAAATCTTGTGAAATTTCCCACTCGACATGTTGTCGTCATTTTATTATGAATGAAATTTATTTGCGGATGGCAATTCACTGGGGATTTAACCAAACGTCAGCAGACTGCGGCCACAGTTTTAAAAAGTTTCCAGGCTCTCATTTTAGACAAAGACTTTCGAGAATTTACAAATAACTCTTAAGAATCACCAACCAAACCCAACAAACAATTTTGATTCGATAGGATTCGAATGTATTTTTCTGCAACTAGAAATCCATTCGATAAGTATTAAAATATTTATAAGGCAAAGAGAAATATAAAATCCAAATAAAACTTAAATAAAGTTAATTTAGAATAAATTGTGACAAAATGTTGAATAATAAATTTCATAAGCGTTTAATGTGGAAAGCGTCTTTGAACTTTCATCGCTGTCTTTAGGTAGGGGAGTAAAGTAAAATTTGTGCTCTGATGTGGTCGTTACATGTGATACATTTTGTCCCACAGTGCGTCATGCAAAAACACTATTTCATGCACAAAATGGACGTGTTTGTTTGTCTTAATTTTATATAAGTCTGAATTCTGAATTCATCTTCTTTAAATACGATTGCGCTTTGAAATAATTTACCAAGTTGCCTAAAGAAACCGAGCCCAACAAGTAAGAATGTTATTATCTGTTGTGCCGAATTTTATATGCCCTTCACTGTCCCATTTTCTACACAAAAGAAGTTTAAATTTTCCAGCTCTGGAATAGTATTTTTTAGTTTTATTTAATTTTTCAATGCCAATTTAATTCTTCTTGAAGCTTCGAAATAGCATTGAAAAAATTATGTTCCAGCTCTGGAACCATATATTGGATTTTGCTGGTTTTCAATATCAATATTTTTAAAATTATAGAAAATACATCAAACCACTAAAGTGATATGCCCAACTCTGCAATAATTTAATTGTTATCATTTGGTTTTAAGTACCAAATAGTTCCTCTTTAAGGTTTGGAATATGAAAGAGACATTAATTTCAATTACATCACATGAAAATAAATTTTGTTTCCATCTCTGGAGCTATATTTTTTTCAATTTTAGATTCTTTTAACAAGAAGTTTCTCAAAAACATCAAATATGTTCGATTTATAGTGAAAAAGAAACCATATCTTTAGTTTTTTGTACCAAAACCATTTTCAATTGTCCAGCTCTGCATTCTAAATTTTCTATTTTTTCATTTTTAATAACTATATATACATTTTTTTTTACTAAATAGAAAGTATGTTTGAAAAAAAAACTGTTTTGAATAGTTATTTTATTATTCCCCAGTAAATTTAAAACTTTCCAGCTCTGGAGCTGTCCAGGTATTGTGATTTTTAATACAAATGAAATTTATTCATATATATTAAATATGTAAAATTTACATAAAAAAAAATTGTTTTATTTGGTTACTTTTATGTACCACAAAAATTTTAAAAACTCCCAACCCTGGTAGTGAGCTTTGGGTTTTATGTGATTTTCAAGGCTCATTCAATTGTTTTTCCAAAATATGATGCTCGTTTGGTTGCTAAAACAATTAGTTCCATATGCTTGCTTTTATAATCCGAAAATAAATTCAATTTACCAGCCCTGGAAGAAATTTTAGGCTTTTCCTTTTTAAAGCAGCAAACAATTTTATTGAAAAATATTAAATATATTTAATTTATAAGGAAAAAGAAAACACTTGTATTAACCGGTTATATTTATGTATAAAGAAATTTTTATTGTCCAGCCCTGGAAACGAATTTCTGTTTTTGTTAACTTTTTTAAATCAATTCAACTATTTTTTTAAGTTAATAAAACAAAATATGTTTAAATAACAATATTAGCTTTAACTGTTGACTATGATATTTATATCAAATATTGCATTATTATATCCAGCTCTGGAACAGCATTTCGAATTTCGCTGATTTTGCGCACGAAGCTCTTTAGAATCATTTCCCATGAATCAGTCCAAATATGTTATATCGAGCTCCTGCTGTTTCGGAGCTTTGGAAAATCGATTTCATATACAAACAAATAAACAGACGGACAGACGTACGGACACCGCTTATCCGACTTGCCTATTCATGAGGACCCAGACCACTTCATGGAGGGTTGCATTTTAATACGCAGGAATTCACACACGGAATGACAGACCCACTTTTGCCTTTTCCCATTTTCGTGAAGGTTGTAAATAATTTTCAAACATGCTTGAGTTTGTTTCTTTCTAAAACACACTGGGGCGTATACGCAACATTCAATTGTCTATTACGTAACCGAACCGTTGGTTAATTAAATTGTGGGAAATGAAATAAATACGATTTTAAAAAAATACTAAAAACTCTTCGCTTTCGAATCACATAAAATTAAATAATAAAAAATAAATCAAATAAAAAAATCGTTTTTTAAGGAAATCGATCTAAAAAGTTGAAAAGAAATTTAAAAATAATTTTGAAATAAAAATGAATCAAAACAGAAGTATTTTTGTGAAAAAGCGTCGGGCGTTTGATATACGAAAATTGGGGTACAGAGCACCCCCGCTTTTTCTCACAATAAAATATCTATTTTGATTCTTTTTTACTTCCGAATTATTTTAAATTTTATTTTTCACTCTTTAGATTAATTTTCTCAAAAAGCGTTTATATTTAGAATCTTCAAAAGATTTTCGTTATGATTTTTTATTGCATTTCGGAAGCGTGTAAAAATACTAATAAAAGTATGGACCACAACCATTTACGAGTGCAATGTGACGTATGAGTAACTTTATTAAGAATATTAAGTATGCGCATGGAAGCACAATGCAAAAGAAGAATTAGATGCGTACAAACAAACAAACAAACGCACAAGCGCGGCTAATAAAATGCGTCTAAAAAGATGTGCAACTCCAAAGAATGTTTCCGACGCTTAAAAAACTATTAAAATCGCTGGAATGAATTTCTTAACTTCCCGCTACGAAAATTGAATATTTTCCTAAAACGGAAAGTTATCGGTTTTACCTCGTTTCTCCTCGTTTTAAGGTCCTTGGAAGCCTTCCTGCTCTAATTCTGAGAGCCCGTTACTGTGACTGTATGCATGTGCGTACGTGTATGTGTGAGTGTGCGTGTATGTGTGTGTTTAAGTATGTGGCCCGCTTATAATATTGGAACGGCTGAAATGATTTCTGTCCAACAGATGGCGTTCTAAAGGTTTCTACTGAACTTAGATTTGAACTGATTCGTATCAGTAGATTTCAAAAATTTTGGAGAAAAAAATTAGGAAAAATATATGTTTTAAAGTCTTGTTTTTAATAAGTTTTAAACAGCTTTACCGATCGAGTCCATCGGTCAATAACCGTAGACCGTTCCAAAATCGGTAAGTCCGTTCATGAGATAACGTGAACGAAAAATATTCGCAAAGAGTGTTTTTTTTTTTCTAAGAAATCGAAATATTTTGTATCTGATCAAAATATTCTACTTCTAGCAAAATTTGAGTTTAAGAAAATTCAAAACTTTTTTTATTAATTTTTTTTTGTGCAATGAAAATTGCGACCACCAACAGTTGCTTGCTTTTGAAAACGATTTCGTTTTATTATCCCCAATTAAGAGATAAAATTATCAAGTCGAAAATTATTATTCTTTAAAAACTGATCGAAGAACTCTGAGGAGATGGCATCGCGGTCCCAAAAGCAGTACTGATTTCATGATTACAAAATATATTCAAAATAATCCCTTCTGCTGTTTAAATAAGTGAAAAAAATATATATTCTAAAATATTTTACTCATAAATAAATTTTATATATGAAATAAATTCTTAAGATAAAGTCAATTGTAAAAATAGTTCTTCAAAGTGGACATGAGCCTGAGTAAAAAAATACTCTAGTTAAAATTTTTAAACTCATATAACACGATTGCAAATTAAGCAATTTCAATTCGAATTAAACGATACGATCTTTCCAATTTACAACGGCCATAAAATGTATCCAACTAATCACTCGCGCAAATTATGCAAGTTTGTTGCTAATCAACGGACAACATTTTTCCACAGTTCGTGTGTAGATGTTGGCACTCTTTCATACACGCCGCAATAACTGTTATCACAATTATCAATAAGGAAACACGATAAAAAAAAATTTAAAAAATATTATATAAAAAAAAATTAATTGGTTCAGACGACCCGATCCGTCTGAGCACCGACATACCAACACATAATTTCAAATTAATTGAAAATCTACACTCGAAGCAAAAACTCAAATCGCACTAACGAAATGCAAACATGTTAATGACAACCACAACAACAACAATAACAACAACGAGAAACAGCAAATCATACACCAACACAAAAACCATTAACAAACAACGCTGATACATGAATTATTTAATTCGCCAACGAATCAAAATGACACACACGAAACTGCAGCCAGAAACATGCACATAAATATGGATATAATCATGTGTGTGTGTGTGTGTGTGTGTGTAACCGTGCCTGGGCACAAAAAATGGGCGTTCTCGTAACAATTTAAATTATAGCAGCAGTTGCAGCAACAACAGCGGCCAACGAGAAACATGTTTTTGGACACCAAAAACCATAAGAATAAAATAAACAACAACAAATTGAATGTTGCACACACACACACACACACACACACCCAAAAATGGTAGACAGTTTGCGAGAGTCCAACTCCGGCAACAAAACTTGAAGAAGAAAAGAAAAAAACGTCACACAAACACGCCCACTACACGAAATACATGAAATCTTTTTTTAAAAGAATTCTAACAAAAACACCGAAAAAAGCGTGTTCGTGTATCTCTTAAATAGTTTGTTGTGCCACAATATTTTTGAAAGAGAAATTCTAATCGTCTAAGAGATAACGTTGTGGAAATTGTTTTGTTTTTGTTAGAACAACCACTCAGATTGAGTGCGAATTTAGTTGCAAAAGCTTTTTCTGCAGCATAAAAGCTTTCGCAAGCAGCAGCCACAGTTTAGGCAAACGTTTAACAGGGCGGTCAAAAAGGATTGCGTCCTGGCTAATACTGCAGGCAAGCAAAGGACCTCGCTGTACTGAAAACACAAGGTGGCCAAGAGAAATTTTTTTAAAAGGCTTCAAATAACTGCCTGATTTTGTAAATAATAAGAAAATAGTTCCGCTTTGGAATTTTGTATTGAAGCAAAAAAAAAAATTAAATCTATTAAATTTTTTTAAAGTTGTACAAAAAAGTTTTGATTTTATTTACAAAAACCGGCAACGAATCGGAGAAGTTTGCCAGGATAGCCCAGCAATAGCTGAGTGTGGGCTTAGTCGGGTATTCAATCGATTTATAGTTGATTTATTAATAGTTAATCGATTCATAGTTAATCTATTAATTGTTAATCGATTAAACGTTTAATTGTTAATCGATTCATAGTTAAGCGATTGGACGCTAATCGATCAATTGTTAATCGATTAATTGTTAATTGATTAATTGTTAATTGATTAGTTGTTAATCGATTAAGCGATTCATTATTAGTCTCTTAAGAAACTATCGATTAATTGCTAACCGATTAACTCTTCGAATAATTTCAATTGATTTATTATCGGCTAACGTTCAAAGCGCTTAATTAAGATCTGTTAACGAGTTAATCGTTTATTTCAAATAATAACATTTATTTAGCTTTTAATACAGGGGTTAATCGATTAACTGTTAATCCAATAAATGATAAACCGTTAACTGTTTGAATAAATCAAATTGATCTCTTTTCGATTAACGCTTAAGGCGGTTAATTTAAATCGATTAATAAATTAATCGTTCATATGAAATTTTTAATTTTTTGGTTTCAATACATGTAAATTGTTAATCGATTAACTGTTAATCGAGGAAATGCTAATCGATTAACTGTTCGAATAAATCAAACTGAACTTATTTCTATTAAAGTTTAAAGCGGGTAATTTAAATCGATTAACGAATTAATCGTTCATGTGAAATTTTTAAAATGCATGTAAATTGTTAATCGATTAACTTTTAAATCAATTAGTTGTTGTTCGATTAATTGGTAACTAGTGGCTAACAGCTTAAGTATGCGAATAATTTATATGTATTTTTTTCGATTAACGACTAAAGCGGTTACTTAAGATCGATTAACGAATTAATCGTTCATCTAAAATTTTTCATTTTTAGTTTAATGCATGTTTATGTGTTTGGTTCAGGAATCACTTATAAAAGTTATTAATCAATTAATTTTTAATCGATTAACTATTATTCAGTTAATTGTTAATCGTTTAATCATTAATCGAATAATTGCTAGCCGATTAACTATTCAAACAATATAAATTTATCTCTTTTCGATTAATGGCTAACGCGGTTTATTAAGATCAATTAACGAATTAATCTTTAATCGATAAAGTAGGGTGTTCAATTCTGTTTTTTTAGCATAAGACAGCGTTAAGCCGCTGTGCGTATTTTTCAGCGGCCAGTGCTATGCCTTCGTCATTGGGACAATTCAATAGCAAGCAATTGACACAATTGTGACCCAACGCAGATCAGACAAATTCGATCTTAGGTTTCACAGTCACCGCCATAAGTTAGACATCAGCTTGTTTTATGCCGATTAATCGGACGAATTTGATAATGAAAACTATAAGACACTACATATCGCAGGTTGGCTGCAGATTAGTTGAGTAGTAATATATTAAATTTTGATCAGTTTGAATGCAAATTTCTAGGCAAACCCTGCAAATCTGTAGGCCTTTTTAAGTTCACGCTCTCTGCGCAGTGCGCGCTCAACTACATTTTTGTAGCAACTAAGTAACTTTTTCAACTGCCATCGTTATATTAGAAGTGAGTGATGGCTAAAGTTTCTTGTGTTTGAGGAGGGGACAAACTCATTTCGAAATATTTTCGCGCAGATTCTAACCAAATAATTTCAACAAAATTATCAATCAAATAAAAGTTGACAAAAATAATTGTTATATTGAAACGAACGAGTTTCCCTCCTATTCGGCCGATATATAATTTCCTTAATTCAGCCCCCAAGTTGCAATTGTTTTGTTGTTGTTGTTGTTGTTAGTTTTTGCTGTGAAACAATGAAAACTATCAATTTATTCATGTCCTTTGCCTCCCGGCAAACAATGAAACGAAAGTAATTGACTCTATTTGATATGTTTCTTTAAAAAATTATAATAAAAATATTACAAAAACACTTTTTGGCTGCATGCTTTTTGCTGTTGTTCTCACATCCTTTTTGCAACTTGTGTGAGTGTCCTTTTTTTCTCTGTCCTCGCAGCAGTTAAAATGTGTGTTAGAAGAACAATTTTCGCTTTTCTTTTGGCTTTTTAAGGAAAAAGTATTTCATTGTTATTGTAATTTTATATTCATGTTTTTTACTTTCTTTCATCTGAAAGTTTGACCGTGCGAGTGAAGGAGTGTGTGTGTGTCGTCTCTGCATCTGTTTGCAGTTTTTATGAGGAATTTACACGGTCTTTTTGGAAGTAAATTGGCAGGATAGAATGTGTTTTATTATGAATATCCCAACACAATCAGACTGATAAATAGAGGATATATTTTGTTTGCGAGAGAAAACAAAGCGGGGAGCGAAAAGTTCCTGCACTCTCACTTTGAATGAGCGGAAATATCCGAGTTGTTAGTTCGTTTTTAAGGATGTAGATTGAATTGGAGGTCAGTTTTGTCGGATACAGATCTGCAAATGGGATTAAAGCATGGCAGCATTTAATCCTGGATTTCAGATTAAACTTTTTCATGGCTATTTTGTGAGCCGCAGTAACGCCGTGATGTAGGCAGAGAGTATTTGGGATTAAAATATCTTTCATTTTCTTATTAATAAGAAGCGTTCGATTGTAAAATAAAAACTGAGGTACCAGCTTCCTCGGGCCTTCTTTTCAGCACGTCTGTTCAGAAATTTATATCGACGGCTTTAGTCTGTACAAAATTGTGAATTAACATTAAATTTTGAATAGACTTTTATGTTGCAGTTTGCATTTCCCGTGATTATAAAATTAATTTTTAAATGCTTGATTAGTATTTGTCTTATGATTGTTATCTGCTCAAGGAATGGCTGGTTATCTGTGCAAGACTTATGCCCGAATTGTTTTAAGCCAACAGTCTGTTAAAGTTACATAAAGAAATGAATCACAAATGAGTCATTTCAATAATATCGAATATATCAGGTGTGGTTTATATTAATCAATATAAAGAGTGTTTTTTATAGAGTGATACAAGTTTAAATGATAATAAAACATCCTAATATATTTTTGATATCAAAGAAACGATCGTTATTTAATAGAAAATTTTATGACATTAATGTTTAAGCATGATTTCGGCCATGTGGTCGCCACGACTGGCGCGCACAAGGCGCAATCTGGAACACCTAATTTTCACAAACAGTAACATTCTGACCATCATCGTTTTGGAAGACATATGGGCCAATGACTTCGCCAGCCCATAAAGCGCACCCAACAGTACTTTTCTGTGGATGTCATGATGTTTCAAAAAAAGCTTGTGGATTCTCCGCACTCCAAATGCGACAATTCTGTTTATTTACGTGGCCATTCTACCAAAAATGGGCTTCGTCGGAAGATACAATTTTGAATGGACGAAGTGCATGATAAGTTTGACGAACAGAACCATTATTTTGATTAAAAATTTCCACAATTTGCACGCGTTGCTCTGGTGTAAGTCGATCCATAACAAAATGTCAAAGCAAATTAAATAAAAAGCCACTATCAGCTGTTAAATGGGTGGTCAAATAAAGCAGTGATGCCAACACAAAGTTGTATAACTCTATAAAAAACACCCTATAGATTCGTTTGAGTGAATAAAATAATTCATTTGAATAAATCACAAATGATGATACATTTAATTTAATCACAAACAAATCATTAATTTGAATTAAACACAAATAATTCATTTCAATGAACCAAAAATGAATCATCGCAATAATATGGGATATGTCACAAGTGATTCCCTTAAATGAATAAAGATTCATTTAAAAGAATAAAATGATTCCTTTTAATAAATCACAATTGACTTCGTTGACAGAATTACAAGTGATTCATTTGAATGAACCACTAATAATTAATTTCGAATAAATCACAAATGAATGACTGGAATGACTCACAAATCATTCGTGTGAATGAATCACAAATGATTCATTACAATGAACCAAAAACGAGTCATTTCAATAATATCGAATAAGTCGCGAATGATTCGCTTAATTTATTAAAAAATGATTCCGTTGAATGAATCACAAATGGTTCCTTTCCATGAATCATAAACGATTCATTCGAAAGCATTACAAATGATTCACTTGTCACAGATGACAGATTTAAATAATTCATTTCAATGAACCAAGTGATTCGCGTAAATGAATAAAATACGATTTGTTTAAGTGAATAAAATGATTCCTTTTAATGAATCACAATTGATTCCATTGAATGAATTACAAGTGATTCATTTCAATGAACCACAAATAATCCATTTCGAATAAATCACAAATGAATCACTGGAATGACTCACAAATCATTCATGTGAATGAATCAAAAAGATTCATTTCAATAAATTCGATTAAACCACAAATGATTCGCTTAATTTATTAAAAGATAATTAATTTGAATGAATCCCAAACGATTCGTTTGAATTAATCAGAAATGATTGATATGATTGAATCAAAAATCATTCATCCGAAAGCAATAGAAGTGATTCACTGGAATGAGTCACAGACGATTCGTTTAAATGATTCATTTGAATTATTAATTTAAATGATTAAAAAACAGTTGAAAACTAAATATGTCTGAAATATGTCTGTCTTTTTGGCTTGAGAAATCTTGTTTCAAATTGTATTCCAAATACTACGATAAACCATTCAACAGCGCTTGTGAATTAGAAAAATATATTTTAAGATAATGAAATATTTCCCTCATGAAATGAAATTTATATATTTTCATACAAATCGTTTTCGATTTTATATTAGAAATCATATTGAATTAAAATCCAGCCTTTTTACAACAAATTTTATTTATTTCTTTTATCAATCTCTTAAAATAAAATAAACTTTTTTTTGCATAAGAAAAATAAACGACTTATACTGGAGCACCACGCTGCTGTTGGCTGAATTGGTAAGACACAAGACTACGATACCTCAGATCCCGAGTTCGATTCCGCACTCAGTGATCAATATGGTGGCAAATTTTTCTAATCTGCTTTAGTGCAGGCCTCTCTACACCAGTCCCTCGCTACCCAGTTTCACAGCAATGCACTGCATACGCAGGAGTCGTCCTCTGATTGCTGGTCCTATTCATAAAAAAAAAATAAACTAATTGATTACAAAATGTGTAGGTTTCCACACTACCACAGGGGTGGCTGGCTTCCCCAATAGGCGTAAACCGTTTTTTCTTTTCAAAACATGTTTCTGGACGAAAATCAAACCCCTATTTTTTGCATAAAAGCACAGGACTCCAATTAACAATTTGGAAATTTTACATTTCATTCCGAAAACATGTTCCGATTAACCAAAAAACCTAAAAAACACCCTCCTTTCAGCCAGTCTTTTTCAAAATAAATAATTTTTAAAAGTTTTGGAGGTTATTTTCAATTTTTTAGAACAAGAGTTAAAATTGAAAATTTCAATGGCAAAAAAATCGATTTTAAATAAAAAGAAAATTAAGTTATTAAAAATATTTTTTATATAAAATTCGGATTCCCTGCAATTCGCGCGAAAATTGGATTTTATATCGATGTTTTCAGTTGTTCTTTCCTGCTGTTTGTAGCAAAAATAAAGAAGAAAAATTTGAAACAGGGCTTTTATTGCAGTTCATAATACTCCCCCTCCGCCAGCAATAAAAAACAATTGCCAGCCAAGAATATTGAGTTTAAGGAAAAAGAAATGCAAAAGAAAAAGTATGAAGAAGAAAAAAAATATCCAGTCGTTTTTGTAAGATTGAGAAAAATTCTGCTGAAACGTGCATGAAAAAATGCGCTGAGCAGCGAACAAAAAGGTACAATAAAAGCTGAACATATATGGGTTTTTTTTTATTACCACAACGGGTGTTGTTTTGAAAGGTGGGAATTTTTCAAATAATTAGAATTCATGTCTATGGAAGCTCAGGTTTGATTTTAAATAACAACAAAATATCTACTCCTCAGAAGCCAAACAATTTTTAAAAATTTTGAATTGAGTGGCAGATGACAATTGAATGGATCAAAAGGAACTGCCTGTTCGCCGATCACACACTTGGCTCTTCGATGGAATGAATAACATTTGAAACAAAAACAAATTTCAAATTGAAATTTATTTGATCGATCTATAATTTGCGACATCGGCTGAAAAGGCAAGAAACAAGATTTGTTTTTGAAAATCCCAGAACTCCTAGCAAGCAGCTTTAAAATCCCCAAATTTCTTTACATGAATATTTTTACTTTTTTTTATCAAATACAATTTAGTAATTTTTTTTTAATATTTAAGAAAAAAAATGGTCCTTAACAGGGATACAAAATAGTTGACTGCAACCCTGAGATTTGAGAAAACAGTCCTTAAATTCAATATTTGCAATTTTGAAATCAACTAATTCCTTCAAAAAAACGAAGGAATCTTTCATTGTCGTGGTCCATATTTTATTGTCTCAGAAAGTTTCAGGAATAAAAGCTAGCGCCGGGACATTTCTAGCGTTTTAATTGACGAAAAATAATGTCTTATAATTCTCATTCACTAACCGACACGAATTGAAACACCCTTTACAAAATGTACATGGAAAATATAATATATTCGCTGGTAAAATAAAGTAAAACATGTGGAACAGTGTTTTTGGTCAAGGAAAATGTTGGCGTTTTTCTGCAGCTCAATTATATTGTTGGAAGGATTTTAAGGACTCAAAGAAGAAAATAAGAAAAAACTGGAATTACAAAAGTTAAAAATATTTTGGGGCGAGCTTCTACAGTGGTAAATATTTTTGTTTAAAAAAGAAATTGAGAGCTGAAATGCACTCGAAATATGAGATCAAGAATTAAAAAAAAAAATTGGGATCATGGGAATGAGGACACTTGTCCTGGATACCCCCACACATCAAGAAGCGCTGAAAATGTGGAAAAAGTCAAGAAAATTGTTACAGGGAATCGTGGAATCTTTAAAAAAGAAGTTTCTGAAGTTGACGGAATATCGGTTGGCTCATGTCGTTTCTAAGCCGCAGGATTTTTACCAAGAGAAGATGGCTAACAACAACAACACCATCATCATGTCTCAGTCACCATCAAAATTGAAGAGACTCGTGGCAGAACGCCTTTCGGTAACGAAATAATTAAAAGTTTTGCCCACATTCACTATAAAAATTCATACGATTTATATTTTATAGTTTGGAAAACACTGTCAGGATTTTTAATGTCCTTTAAGTCTCACAAAAAGAACAGCAACAGCAAAAAAAACGAAAGAAAAGAAATCGTTAATAAAACAAAAACAAAAAAATGGAAACAACATCGGTAAATATGTTGCTGTTGTTCGCTCCTCTTAAAGACGTTCAGATGTTGGCATTGCAACGGTCACACATTACAGCGACTAGTAAAACAACAGCAGCAACAACAACACATACAATAGCTACAACAACAATAATTACAACTGCAACAGCAATAACTACAATAAGGATAAGAACGTCTTAAAAAGGCAGCAACAACCGTGTTTTAGCTATTTCGAATGCGAGCAACAAACATGAAGAACACATGCAACTCCTGCTGGAATCATTCATTTCCTAAAGCAGGGATACGAAAAGATATCAACTGAAACTGAAACGATATTGAGCACAGCACTAGACTTACGATTCCACATGTTCATATCCAAGCAACTAAATACGCTGAAGGTCTACTTATACTTAAAGGACCTTAATCAACACACACACACACCAGCAAATACAGGCAAGCAGGATCAAAATGTGCATACACAACAGCGGCAGGACATGAAAAAAAAGGAAAATATTATATGGAAACCCCACTTTATTTTAAGAAAAAATGCCAGAAGAAAAAATAAAGAAAAAATTGAAAAAAACAGGACACGGAGGGAACAAAAAAAAAGGGAAATAAATAAACGACATCATATAGAAATAGAATACATTTCAAAGAAGTTGCTGGAGCTGCTGTTAATGTTGTTGTTGTTGTTGGCGCTGTTGAATGAAAAAATACGCTAAAAACGTATAAAAGAAAATCAATCTCTTGCAATTTTTTCTTGTTAATTTTTTTATTTTTTATGTGTTTTTTTTTTCTTTCAAAAAACTGTGTTGTCGTTGTCGTTGCCGCTGCTGGCTGCTGTTGGCATGCATGTGTTTGAAGCATTACTCTGATGCTGATATACTTTTTCCTGCTGCCGTTGTTGTTGGTCCCCATTTCATGGCGTTATTTTTTATATACAATAATTTTATATATATTTTCATTTCAATTTTTGTTTTTTTGTTGTTTTTTTTTTGCTGTGAACGGTGAAAGGTTCACATCTTAAAAAGCCCTGCTTGCAGCTGCTTTCAAGAAATGAAAAAATATATATATAGAAAAATCCAGCTATAATGGCAACAAGGAAAAAAAAGCGAACTGAAACTACTAGAGATGAACAACATAAAAATGGAAAAATAAGGACAAAAAAATAGCAGAAGTAGTAATAATAGTAGTCGTCGAGCAGTGGAAATAAAAAATAATAAGAAGCAAAAAAGAAAAAAATATAAACGAGAAAAAAACACATAAAAATCCCCACTACAAAACATTCACAACATATAGAGCCTCGAAATAAGTGGAAAAAAATATTATTAAAAAAAAAAAAAAACAACAAGAAATAAAATAAAACAACAACAGGAAAAAAATAGAAACGTAACGCAACGCTTGGCTTGCTGATGCCTTTTCAAAAAACTCCAGTTGTTTCCAGCATACGTAGCCAAGATGATGTTCACATACTGGTAGAGAGATGGCTGCCATCGAACAAAAACAAGAAAATAGCGCGCGTTCCTCAACAAACAACTCATTTATACACAATAAATATACAAAAAAGAAATATGGTTAAATATTAAAAAAAAGAAAAATATTTAAACAAAAATTATTAACAAAAATAGTGCAGCAAATAAATAAGTAAATGAATGAGTGTGATCAGTGGGCAGCACAAAATATCGGCTGATAATTAAATAACTGAAACGAGTGCTAATTTAATTCATTAAGAAGAAAACAGTGAAATCGCTTTCATAAATAAAACAGCCGCTCTTAATTGTGCTGCCAGCAGGCATAATTAAGTCACATTAAATTGAAAAATAAAATTTATTAAAATCATTACAAATTTGTTAAATAAATTCCTGGCTCCAATACTTATAAAAAGCTTTCAATTAAACAAAATGTTTGGGTGTGTGTGTGTGTGTGTGGTGGAACACGTCGTATGAGTGATTGCAGTATTAATTGTGCCAACAGTGAGCGTAAAGAGTTTAAGAGAAAGAGAAAGAGCGCAAATCACAAATAGTGTTTATCAATTATGAACCACATTAACAAGCGGCCTAAAACTAGGCAACACTATTTCACTGAAATTATTCTACTTCAGTATCTCAGTTATTTATGGCTCCTTTTCTAGCAACACCTCTAGTATGGAATCCTGAAAATAAATAAAAAAGAATTAAATAAAATTAAAATAACAATTCCTCGCTCTCCCTAAAAATAAATAACTAATTGTTGTTGTACTTGCAAATACACACACACGTTCGTGTCAACTCTGGGTGTTCTCTTGAGGAGTGTGAATTTTTTCCCCCAATTTCTGTTGGATGTTGTGAAAATATTTTGGACTTTTTTTGGCCATTTATTTGGTCTCTAATAAATTGTGATCCTGCCTTCAGTTAAATGATATTATTTGTTAATCGATTAATCGCCCGCTAGATTGATTAAAGGAGGATTCACTCATAGTTTTTTTAATGAGTAGGACCCGCACTCAGGGGACAACCCCTACACATGCAGTGCACTGCACTGAAACTGGGAAAGGAGGGGATGGTTTGGAAAAATGCGAACGTAGACGGTTAACCGAATCTATTAAAATCTTAAATAAGCACATTTTAAAAAATTATCTCATACGAGGTCGGTTCAAAAATTTTTCAAAAAAATTATTTTAAAACCCTTGTACACTTCTCCCAACGTTTTTTTTCCAGTCCTAGAAGCTGGAGCCCTCTCAAGGATTGAGTTCCTTTGATAGCTTTCTTCAATCGTGGAAAGAGGGAAAAAAAGAACGCGGATGAACAAATTTGGAGTCATTTTCAAGGAGTTGTTTTGGCCACTAGATTCGACCGCTTTTCTAAATCAAAATTCAAAGCGAACTTGCGACGAACTTTAATACCAAACGCGTCATGTTCAACACTTCCAAGCCATAAGGCGACCACCTCTGGAAGTTCGCTAAGAATGATTCGACGGCTCTCCATAACAATTTCCCTTCAGTTTCTCAACATCTTCGTTGCTTGCAGACGTACTGTGGCACCCACAACATCGCCATTCACATCTTCCCGTTCTTCTCTTTCCGACTCAGAGTGCAAACTAAAGAGCTGCACATCTTCTTGTCCTTCTCTTGCTGACTCACAGTACAAACTAAAGAGCTGCTCAAAATGTTTTGAACGTTTTGTGTTCTACTTCAGTTATTTTAAAGCGTAAAAACTCTACTGTAAAATTAAATAATAAAACGTGACTCCTTTTCGAAGCATTTTCCTGTACAATTTTGTTGAGGCTGGTGTTTGCAAAACAAATGAAACATCAACGTAAAACCCGACAGGACAGGGAAGTAAATAAATGGGAAATCACAGCAAAAGCAGCGCGTTTCAGTCAAAAAAGTTAACATCACTGGAGTGTTGCGTACAATCAAAACATTCAAAACATTTCTGAATCACCTGCTATTCTGCTTCACCTTCCTTTTACTTCATCGCGGTTTTAGTCAGATTTAATTCTCTTCTTCATAATTTTGTAGCGTAAAAAAACAAATCCTGTTGTCAGTATTTGTTTTGCCATGAGGGAGTTAATACATACACACACACACACTCTATTTAACTTTGAATGCTTCCAAGCTGTTTTTCTTGTGCTTGTGCAGCGCTTTAGCACACACACCACATCTGGCACTGCCAACATTTCAAGTGCTTCGAAGTACTCCAATTCCATTTTACACACAAAATATTTGTTGCAAATCGATTGACTCACTTTTACGACTGCCTCCATGTCCCAAATATTGCGTAATTGGAAAAACGAAAGTTGAGAAAACGAAAATTTTGCCAAATTAAATCTCTTTTGGGGTCAGAAGAGGGTAGCACTTTCTGCGTCAAATCTCACGCTGAACTCACTTTCGACACATTCAATATCATTCATACGCCATGTTGCACTATACATTTTGATATCACCAGTGTTGCCGTATGTAATGATTTTCCTTAGTCTTCTAGTTTTTTGTGGGCCTGCAAAGATAAAGAAAAATTTTTGAACTAAAAAGCAGATAATTTAATATGTTGTCTTAAATGAATATCGACTTAAATTGTATATAAAGTTTTATAGGAGTATTGGAAATTCGCTTTAATCTCATTAACGGCTGATTTTCTTGATGGAAATTACAGATTAATAGTGCTGAGTCAGAGCGAAAGAGACTACAAATTTTAAAACCCGTATATTTAGTTGTCTCTGGAGACATCAATTTACGAGATGTAAATCGTTTAAAACTAAAATTATATTATGGGGGATTATTCAGCTACAGGAGGATATAAAATGGCCAGACAGAAATACAGTGGAAATAAAAGTTTTTCTTTATTAAAAACTGTTTGATAATATGAAGTCATTCATCCAATTCAATTGAGAGTGATTGTTCGTAAGGCTTTTATAATTCTGCGAGACATGATAATTATTCCCAGGCACACGCAAAAGTCTCATTAAAAGGAGTGAGAAAGCAGAGCAGCTGTTTTCGAAAGCCGTTGCACTTTCATCATCAGTACTCGTGTGTATTATTTTCTTTGTTTTTAAATTCCAGCGACTATTTTTATCATACAAAGTTAAGAT
Organism: Linnaemya vulpina; assembly: GCA_963675445.1. Classification (NCBI taxonomy): domain Eukaryota; kingdom Metazoa; phylum Arthropoda; class Insecta; order Diptera; family Tachinidae; genus Linnaemya; species Linnaemya vulpina. The sequence goes on from OY776277.1 coordinate 99,091,368, forward strand.
AAAATTAGGTCTCCTTAAGGTTATTGAGAAAGCAGAACAGCTGTTTTCGATAGCCGCCGCACTCTCATCATCAGTAAATTCCAGCGAAAATTTTTATTAGAAAAACTTAAGATAAAATTTGGTCTCATTAAATTTATTGAGAAAGCAGAACAGCTGTTTTCGAAAGCCGCTGCACTTTCATCATCAGTGCTCGTGTGTATTATTTTCTTTGTTTTTAAATACCAGCGAAAATTTTTATCATAAAAATTTTAAGATAAAATTAGGTCTCATTAAATTTATTGAGAAAGCAGAACAGCTGTTTTCGAAAGCCGCTGCACTTTCATCAGCTTGAATTGCGTGTTTAATAAACATAAATATGCTTTTTTGTTCTGGGGCCTCATAAATTAAATTCCGACTTAAAGACAAACAAAATTATTAATCCTTATATTGGTTTTGGCAACACTGGTTATCATAAAAAGCAGCCGCACGAATCTTGGGCATAATATTGTCGAAAACTTATTTTTCAGATCTAGTTATTGCATCCTCTTTGATACCCAGTATATGAAAATAATTATAAAATATTTTCTAAAACCGTTTTTTGGACATTCTACCCCATTGTGCTGCAGCTTGAATTGCGTGTTCAATATCTGAATACCTTAATAGCTTAAAAAGTTCCTGCTAAACTTGCCAATAAAATTTAATATAAAATGACATAAAACTATAATTTTTAATATGATTGTTTTTTTTTTTTTCTTAAACAATTAATTATTGTGATTAGCAAGAATAATTTGTGTTGAAAACATAATAAAACCATTAAATTTAAAGTCTGGCGACAATTTCCAACTTTTTGCTCAAATCTCTGCTGTTCAGATTAAAATTGTCAAAAAATCATTTAAGCTTTTTTAGGTTTTTGACTTGCAAATTGCAATTTAATAGCAGTTAACTTATTTGCATGAGAGCACGTGTGTGTGTGTGTGTGTAGGTTATTAAATCTAGTTACAAAATAATAACTCGAAAAAATTACAGCAAAGCAGCTGCTCCGAAGCAAAAAAAAATAAAAAAAATTAAGCGAAAATATGTAAATAAAAAGTAGACAAATTTAAACAAACAGTCAAGCAACCAAAAAGTTCCTAATAGTTTTAGAAAAATCAAAAATATATATAAAAATAAGTCTAAAAAAATAAGTGTACCAAAGCACCAGCAGTTCGATGATAAAAAGCAACAAAAGTTCCTAAAAACAAATATTTATACACCAAAACCAACAACATTAAGAATAAAATTGACAAAAATTCAAAATTAATTTTTAATCGTTATTTCACTCTCAATCAAAAACACCTACAAAACCCACACTTTAATTTAATTTATGAAACTCAACAAGAAAAATGCACAAAAAAGTCTGTTCTAAAACACCCATCATCGCAGTGCAGTCATCAGTGGCGGGAATAGAAAAAAGACATACAAATAAAAACAACAACAACAACACAAAAAAGCAGGAAAAGCATGCCAGCCTTGTTCAAGGTTGTTGCCCAGTGACATCTAAAATCAAAATAACGTATAAAAAATGGAATAAATAAAATGAATAGAAATAGAAATAGAATAGCAAAATAAATAAATTTAGACAAAACTGGCGGCAGACTTAAAAAAAGAAAATGCCGCAAAACAGTGTAAAAATCCCCCAACACCTACTTCCAGCATACGGTCCCCAGGAAACTTAAATTCTGTCTAAAAAACAACAACAACTACAACTAAAATAATAGAAAAAAACAAAATTTTTTATATAAAAACTTAATAACAGCACAACATGTGTAAACGGGGCTAAAAACTAGATCAAATATTTTTTATAAACAAAAACTATAATAATAATTTTGTATGGGAGTGCTGATGTGTGAGTGTGTGTGTGTGTGTGAGTGTGTGTTTGTATGCGAGTGACTGTGAGCAACAACAAACACAACTTTGAAAAGAAAAAGTAACCAACCGGAATCGGAAATGTGTTAAAGTTTCTGTTGGTGTGTGTACGAGTGTGAGTGTGTTAGTGTGCTTGTGTTAGTGCATTAGACAAACTGAAAAAAAGAGCAAAACTAAAATGCACGACTTAATGGCCGAGAAACAAAAAGAACTATAAAATAAAAACCAAAAACAAAAAGTCTAAACAAAAAACGAACGTAAAAAAATCTTATTTTTTAAAAAAATATTCGTTTCATTTACAAAATAACAACAACAATAATAAAAAATATTATTTTATTTAAAAGTAAAAGTGTTAAACTGAAATTTAAAAACAAACATGTTATCGCCCAGCTCCCAGTCTCAGTCCCAGTCGCCTTCCAACTCCTCCGGTTGCAACTTAATGCACAACATCAAAATGCCGTTAAAGTCACAAAAATATTGTCACAATTCCTACAAATCAAATGCTGCTGGAACGCCAACGGCCTCGCCCTTTCTGACACCCGCTGAATTCTATAAAAGCCTGTTTGCCAGCGCTGTGTTGCATCACAGCAACAATTTAAATGATGCCCAACAGCAGCAGCCAGACGAGCCGCAACATGTTCATCCGGATACCAGCAGTCGTACGCAAACTCAGTCTTATTTGCCCGAGTCACGTTGTTTCAAAGAAACAACATCAGCCGCTGCCACACCACCAGTTGCTAGCGGTTCCTCTCCCTTGTCATCCTCCGCAACAGCATCATCATCATCATCACCATCATCAGCATCAGCATCAGCATCATTAACATCTCTATCGGTTGGCAATGCCAAGACCAGACACTTTACTCGCAATTTATTGTTGTCATCATCGGCAGCAGCTGTTGCTGCCATGGCTGAGTCGGTAAAACGTTCTCATGCAAATGAGAAGGTAAATCAAAGAATGAATGAAACTTGTCTTTATTAGCAAAATGTTGTTGTTGTTGTTCGTTTGCTTTTCACTCAAAGACAAGGTGAAACTTCAACAGTGTGACGAAAAGATAAATGAAACAAAACAAAAATTTTTTTTAACATTTTCCCAACCATTCGATTTTGTTTATATAATTGGGAAACACAATAATAAATCTAAAATTATATTAACGGGTGATTATTCAGCTGCAGGAGAATCTAAAATGGCAAGACTGAAACAGAGGAGAAATAAAATTTTCTCTATTAAAAACTCTTGCATAGTTTGAAGTCATTCAACAAATTCAATTCAGATTAATATTTCGTAAGGATTTTATAATTCAGAGAGACAAGATAATTATTCCGAGGCACAAGAAAAGGTCTCTTTAAATTAATGACTAAGCAGAACAGCTGTTTTCAAAAGCCGTTGCACTTTCATTATCAGCACTCGTGTGTATTATTTTCTTTGTTCTTAAATTCCAGCGAACATTTTTATTATACAAATTTAAGATAAAATTAGGTCTCATTAAGTTTATTGAGAAAACAGAACAGCTGTTTTCGAAAGCCGCTGCACTTCCATCATTAGTACTCGTGTGTATTATTTTTTATTGTATTGCAATAAAATTTATATTAAAAATCTCCGGAAGAGCTGTTGCTCCAACCTCTCACAGAGAAAAAGATTGATCGCAAAATATTTAATCGTTTTGCCTCCAGAAACAAAATTGTACTCCTCTCGGAATCGTAAAATCTCAATAAAACGCCGGAATTGAAGTCATCCCTACTGAAATAAAAAAAGGAACGATTAATTTCAATTTATTTGCATAATGAAAAAATATTAGGATGTTATATTTTTGATCCCACACAAAAACTGCTTGATACGACTGGATGTTGACCAACTGCAACGCATGAGAATTTAGATTTCATAAAATACTTTTTCAGAACTTTTTCTTAATATCCTTCTTAGTTATAAAAATAAATCAATTTATTATAGACTCATGTTATATTCTTACTCTACTTGCAGAAGCCAACAAATTACGTTTGGCCCCAAGCAAACTCAGAAGCTGAAGCCAACAACAACAACAACAACAGCAGCAGAATTACAAATTCGTCACACATAACGAATCCAGCAACACCCCCAACACCACCGCCCGACACACATCTAAATCTTGATCATCCTACCAAAGCCTACAACAGCAACCCCTTGAAGCCCCTTGACGAATCCGAATTAATACAACATCAACACCAGCAACAACACCAACAACAACATCCGGAAATAAGCCAAAGCCATAAATCCCATAAACACAAGCAATCAGTTGCAGCATCTTCTTCCTCCGAAAATCATTTTGGCAGCGGCTCCAACATGCCAATAGGCGGTGTACAGGGACAAAATCCTACCCAGGGTTTGGTTCATTGGATGAGCGCTGTCATGGCTGAGCACATGACGGGGCAAACCCACCATGATCCCACAGCCGTGGGCATGCACTACATGTGGAATGGCAACGTGGAGGTGAGTATGACTCTTGAAAATCTTAAAGGGGAAGAAAATGAATAAAAAGGAAAAGTTGCTGGTCATTTTCAAAGTTTGAAAATTTAAATAAAAAAATTGTTTTTTCGTTGTAGCGTTTCTTCTTGTTCTCTGGCATTTTCTTTAGCATTTATTTTCTTTATAATTTTCTTTGTGTTCTTCAGTTTATTAATTTAAAAAGTTCTTTTATTTTTTCCTTTTCATATCGTTTCTTGTTTATTTTTGTCCAGTTGTTGACTTTAACTGGGTTCAACAGTGTGAGATGAGACTTCTTGATTGTATTTCAAGAATTCATACCACTTGCAGTGCTGCCAACTCTTCCATTTGAAAAAATCACTAAAACCAAGAAATCAGCACTGAAAAATTTTGTTTTTTCAAAAGAATATTGAATTTAAAAATTTGTTTGTTTATGAATTAAAATACATAAAATTTAAGATATTGAAGAACATGAAAAAAGATTTGAAAATGATCGATCAAGTGAAAATTAACAACAACTGAATTATCCACGATACACTGCCAAACAGAAAAGCGAAGCTTTCGGAAGCCACCACATTCCCATCGGCAGTGTTGGTGTGCATTTACCGACAAGAACTACAAAGACAAAGAACTCCAGTGTGATTGCAGAATTCGTCTTTCACTTCATAGTGGCATCTGGCCGCCTGCTTATTATGAATCAAAATTTTAGAAGAGTAGCGCAACGACTTTGTCGAAGTGAACTTTCGCTGTGAAAATGATGTCTTAAGTAACGTGATTCCGTGCGATACAAGTTCTTTAATAACAAATTTATTTTAATTTTTTTATAAAAATTTTGGGTTTGAATTTATGGAATTTAGTTGAGCTCTTTGAACTACCAAGTATTTGACGAAATAAGCGTGACCACTATATTTTGACAAACGTTTCTTCAAGACTTCGTATGTTCAGTATGATAAATGAAACGATATAAGAGAGAGAGAGAGAAAGAGAGAGAGAGAGGGAGAGAGAGAGATTGTGTACTGAATTTTTTGTTTAAAAAATTAAATCAGAAATTATTGGTTACGCTTATTTCATTAAATATTTGATAGATGTGAATTTAACTCAATGACATTTCGATGAAACACTTTTGTTTTAATTTTTAAAGTGCTGTAATTATTTGAATGAATCAACCGCCTCTCATATTATAAGCGTTGCTTGAAGTAGTTTTCGGAGTCGTATAAATCGGGAGCAATAATTGAGAGTGATATCGGGCAAAAAGCATCGTGCAGCAACTTGAACTTTTTTTCGCGTCGTTGAATCGAAAAGCACTAAAAAGGATGCGAAAAGCACAGAGTTGACAACGCTGACTAGATGCTTGAAATATATGCAGTCTTGTCTATCTCTCTCTTCCTTTCTCGCTCTCTCTCTCTCTCTCTCTCTCGCGAAAGTGAATATTAAGAATATGAAATAAGTTTCCTATTTCTTGTTTACCAAAGAAGTATAAATTTATGCAACTAAGAAAATACAAAGAAATTAATTCAAATAAATTAAAAAGTAACTGATTATCGATTGCAAAATAGGTTAATACAATTTAATTTAATAATATTAAAAAATCGTATATAATTTAAAAATTAAAACTAACAGTCTTGTAGAATAAATCAAAGTTTTCTGATGTCCTTAAATACTGAAGGGTTTGGTGTCGTGAGGCCTGTTGCTGATCGACGTTAAGATAATTTTGCCAAACATATTAAATTTAAACTTTTGCTAAATGAGACTAAAAAAATCAAATATGAAAAATATCGTTACATGTGGCAGCGCTGTTGATCCCAACATGTATTGTGCAACACGGCGTATGAACGATATTAAATGTGGTTAAAATCTATTCAGCCTGAGATTTAACGCAGACAGTCAAAACAGAGTTGCAATGGGAAAACATAAAAGGTACTTTTTTACCCCCCAAACGGTACCAAAAAAAAAATTTTTTTTGGCGAAGATTTTGGTTTTCCTTGATCGTCAGATTACATTTTTGAATTTATAGTGGCCTAATTAAATTTATTTTTTTCTGTTTTACAACAAATTTTGATATAAAAAATTTATTTTACGAGACTGAATAAATTTCTTTAATTATAATTAAAGATAAATAATGGAATTACTTTTGGAATTGTTTAAAATTAAACAGCAGAGATCTAAGTGATCGCGGTAAAACGAGTTTCAGTTAATCTGGGAATAGAGTTGCGCCTCGCTGTTACGAAGTGATAGACCAAGAGAACTGGCGTACTTTTGTGTTGCACAATTGTACCCTTTTTTTCGTGTGCAACCCTGCTATTAACTGGTCTGGAATGGTCATTTCTTCCGCAAAACAAACGCATTAATTTTTCTTATTCAGCTACAAAATTGTTTAGAGGAGGTTTTCTTGAGGACTTCCTTGTAGGTCGTTGGCTTTTACTACAGTTTTATGACTTGATTAAACAGGAGGAGAAGTGAGGGATATGATAAAGAAGGATTCAAACTTACTCTCAACCAACACCACAATTGTTGCAGGGCCTGTTGTTATGCTGAGTCCATGAGGATGAATAAATTGGCAGCGTTTTTCTTCCTACTTCATGTTAACTGTTAGCCCGGTTGGTGTTGTGGTACAAACAAACAGGCACACTTGTGCATTGTTGGCCATCAAGGACATTTAGTTTCTTTGCTGCTACAAAATCATGTGATTGTGATTGTGTTTGTTTTGAAGTTTACATTTTGCTTAGAGTCTTCATATATAAAAATGTGTGCACGCTGGTGTTTGTTATTGTTGGAAGGATCCTTTTGAACATTTTTGTTCTTCTTTTTATTATTTTAATTTATTATTCTGCCAAGTAATTTGATGATAAGGCCGGTCTCTTCATGGTTTTTTATTTTATTATATTTTTTTCTCAGCAGGAAGTGGGTGGTTGTTCGTATACAAATTTTTCCTTAATTACTGTTTTTACTTTTTCTAAGTACAGTTAATTAATTTTATTATATTATCTTTTTTTTTCTTTTGTAGAATCTAATAAAGTTGTTGCTTGTAAACTTCTTGTATTTTAATTGCTGCTGGTTGCTTCAGTTTTTGTCCTGCAATCAGGATATGTCTAAAGGAGTTTTTCCATTAATAAATTTAGCCAGAAGACATTGATTGTCTTGTGTTTAGTAGAAAAGAAAGAAAGGATTGGCTTCTTAGTCGGTTAGTTGTTTGGAGATTGTAACCCAACAGGAACAGAACAGAAAATTCTCTTTCTATTTCCCCAAAAAATTGTTGTCAAATCGACTGCGATTCCCGGTGCGGCAGATAATGAAACTAAGAACGCTCTCTATTTAGAAATTTAGATTTTAAGAGGCTGTGCTGCACAGCAAATGTTGCTTGCGATGCCACAAAATGCCAGAATGTTCACCTGCAAGAGAGTGTCATAATTAAGTCGGCAAATGTGTTACCATAAAAAAATGAAACGATGAATTAAATATCAATTGAAGGAAAAGGAATGTTTAATACAAATAGAGTTGTCCCTTGACAAATAAAATTAGGAGAAGGACTTCTAATAAATATTATTATTCTATACTTTTGCATTTCGAGCATCTACATTTTTCCACAACATTCAGCACGTTTTACGAAACAACTCAAATAACTTTTTTCCCACCCGCTTCTAAAGCCTCTGCTTTTCAATACTCCACTTATTCCATAACAAATGTATATATTTCCCCACATTCCATGTCGAGATATTCGATTAAAAAGTGGTCACATTAAACTTTTGTCGTTGCAATAGTTTCATTAGCCCATTTCAATAAACGTTGCTAAAGAGAAACGTTGTCAAAATTATCAAATATAAGATGTTTTTTATAGAGTGATACAACTTTGAGTTGGAATCACTGCTTTATTTGACCACCCATTTATTAGTTGATAGTTGCTTTTTGTTTAGTTTCCTGTGACATGTTATTATGGATCGACTTACACCAGAGCAACACGTGCAAATTGTGGAAGTTTTTAATCAAAATAATGGTTCTGGTCGTCAAACTTATCGCGCAGTTCGTCCTTTCAAAATTTTATTATCCTTTGAAGCCCATTTTTTGTTGAAATACACAGAATTGTCACATTTGGAGTGAGGAGAATCTACAAGTTTTTGTCGAAACACCATTTCGTCCACAGAAAATTACTGTTTGGTGCGCTTTATGGGCTGGCGGAGTCATTGGCCCAGATGTCTTCAAAAACGATGATGGTCAGAATGTTACTTTTTGTGAAAATTGGTGTTCCAGATTGCGCCTTTTACGCGCCAGCCGTGGCGGCCACATGACCGAAATCATACTTAAACATTAATATCATGAAATTTTCTATCCAATAAAGACCGTTTCCTTGATATCAAAAGTATATTACTATGTTTTATTATGATTTAAACTTGTATCACTCTATAAAAAACAATCCTATAAATGAAAATGAGGCCGACTACTGAAGGTAAAAGTTTAGCGGCTTTTGAAAACAGCTCTTCTGCTCTGTTGCCTACCTTGAATATATAAAACTTATGATGACTTTCCCATGTGCATTGAAATATTTATCAACTCCTTCTGCAATTAAAACACTTGGAAAAATTATCCTTTCAAACTTGAGTTTAAAGAGATTTTGAAATGTAACAATTTTATTATAAAATGGCGGATGCACGCTCTTTCCGATCAGTTTCCTTTTTAATTTAATTAAATTTGGCCGTGAGAAGTAAATGGTGGCTTGAATACTGGCTTCCATGGCCTCTTAAAATATAATTCGGATCCCCTAAATTACGCAAATGAGAGAGCGGTGAATAGGATCGTGGGAGTTTGAACAGGACTACTCTGCAAATGAAGTTGTCGTCAATTCTTAAGTGCGTTGTATATTAACCAGAGACGTTTGGCTGTTGGAATTTAGCAGATTCCTGCATAAGTAAGGACCGATTATGCTGCCAGCCAAACTGTCAATTTGAGAGGACTTTATGGACAGTGAAACAATCAATTTGAATGACTTCAAAACGGCAAATAAATCGCAAACGGCTGCAGGATGGCATTCGTTCTAAATACGGAAATTTTTCCAATTGGCCTGAGTATTTAAGAAAAAATAAACTGCATCGTTAAAGAAAATTCAGCTCGACATAATTGAACCAAATTGATGGCGTTCTAAACAGTTCTTTTGAATTAGAAACTGTTTGAAATAGATACTTTGAGAAATTTCAAAAAACACTGAAACAAAAAAATATATTCTCAAAAATATTTTATTCAAAATAACTTTTAAACCGACTTTCTGAACGATTTTAGCAACCAACCAGCTGCTGACATTTGAAAAACACCGCAAAACGGGTTTAAATCGGTTAATATGTTTGTGAAACATTGTGAACGAAAAAGATTATATTCTGAAAAAAGTCCGAAATTATAAAAACGATCAGTTAGAAATCGCTTGATTTGTAAAAAAAGTACTCCAGTTCGAAGAGCTCAAAAGCAGAGAACACAGCAACGAACCGCGTTACAAAAGCTTTGAGGTTAACATGAGCTGGAAGTTGCAGGGATGGATAAGTTTATTGATGATATAAAAAGTTTAATTAATCAACTATCATATTAACAAAAGATTTATTAATTTTTTTTGGTATGAAAACATTTTACATCAATTTCAATTTTACGTTTAAAATTCTATATTCGCTACGCTTCAGCCGACCACATAACGAACAACCGAAACAAACTGTTTGCAAAAGTTGAAAAATTATACAATTAAATGAATTCGTTAACGAATTTTCCAGCGTTTTTAATGACCAGCAATAAAATGAAAAGTACACATGCAACTCAACCTCAAACCACATTTAAAAGATGGAAGGAAAAAAAGGGAACTGTGGCAGCCATTTAAAACCAACAGTTGTAACAAATACTCTACAGCAAATCCAGCATTTGACGGTTTACAAATTTAATACTGAAATATTTTGCATTTGAAATATTTTCGGGAAAAAGTAGCGAAAAAATGTGTACAGAAACGGACACAAAAAATACAGCAGCTTAAAAAATCGATATAACCAGACAGAGGAAAAAAAATGCGATAACAAAAATTTGTTTCTTTTTTTTACACGAAATGCCAAAACAAAAAAAAAGGGGGGAATTAGAAAAAGGTTAACAAAATTGACAAAGTAAAAGTAGGAAAGCAAAAAAAAAAAGAAGAAAAAAGAAATTAAAAATAGAAAATAGTCCCGAAAAAAATCAAGGAAAATTATGTTTTTTGTAGCAAAACACAGACTCACACGCACACACACACACACACACACAAACAAACAAATAACCCAAAAATGCAGTTTGTGAGCAAAAAGCTAAAAAATGAAACGTTTTGCGAACGTTGTTGTTCTATGCCGAGTGCTACAAAGAGGACAAAGTAGACAACAACAAAAAAAAGGAAAAAAAATATTTCAAACGCAAGCCGGAGTCAAAAGGGAGCAGTAAAAGTAAATAAAAATAAATAGAAAGAGAAGCAAAAAAAAAAAAAAGAAAAAAGAAAAGGAAGGAGGCAAAGGGTAGGAAAAAAATTTTGTACCAACTTTCAGGATTTGAAAATAAAAATTGTTGAAAAGTGAAAGAAAGCAGAGAAAAAAAAAACTAAAACGTCATTATCATTGCAAAACAACATCATCATCGTTCTTATAACACCAGCATAAAGCACAGATTCATCACCAACCGTATCATCATCATCATCATCGTCATCACCATCAGCCTCTGCATGGGCATCACAAAGACGTTGAATTGTAGTACAAATTTTTACTAATACAAATGCTGCGAATATCATAACCAATACAAACGGCTGCACCCTCCTGCATTCTAGAACCAACTCCAGATGCTTCTGCTACCACCGGCACTTTGGCAACACCATGACCCCACCACCATCAGCCTCGAAAAGGTTCCCATTCAGTTCCTTCTATCACAGATTTGTGGTGCTGCATGTCTGTTTACATTTCTCTGGATTCACACACACACGCACGCACACGCTTACACACACACGCACACTTATACATAAATATAGATGGGCCTTAGCTTGTATGTGTGTGTGTGTGTTTGTGTGAGGCAGGCTTTTCCAAACGCATATTAAATTTTTTTCTGATCAACTATATTTTTTTCGAAACGATTCTTTTTCTTGATGACTGCAGTCGTGTTGCCCACCCAAAGCATCAATATTACGGCGAGCGACGGACGGCCGACTGTCCAGTGCTGGAGAAGAAGTGGAAACGAAATTATGAAAGCAAAAAAAAAATATAATAAAATAAATTTCCTAAACTCTTCTTGTGCCAACAACTCCAAACAATTTTAGCACGCTTCTCTACAATGACCTACAAATTGTTGTTGGCATTCTCGGATGCTGGCAACAGTTGCAGCAAGTTCTTTTTTGGGTTATTTCTTAAATAATTTTATAAAGACAACCGAATTCATATTTACCACAGATTATCAATTAAATGTAGGCTTTTATAACGCTGTCAGTGAACGGCAGCAGAGAGTGCGGGGAAGCCCCTCAAAATAGAATTACGATTAGCATTCACGACAATCAAATAAATTTTGGGACTCAATAGAATAAATGTGGCCATTTCAAGATCAGTGGGAAAGTTCTATTTAAAATAAAAACAGGGAGGTAGTGAACACAAGACTACGATCTCTTAGATCCCGAGTTCGACTGCGCTCTCAGTCATGAAAAAAGAGTTGAGTTTCTCTGATAAAAAAATTTTTTGGAAAATTTAGCCGACCCAGAAATAAAATCAGAAATGAAACTTTAAGGCGGCGATAGCCTGATATTTTGCCAAAATGTTTCCCCAGAGGCATGTTGCTCTCAGAGGGCTGCTGGCTGATTCAATAAAAAGTTTTCAGAATATTTTCTTAATACTTTTTCTTATGACAGAAGAATGGATGACAATTGTTTGTGAGACAAAAATATCGGCCGAGCGCTGGCAACGCCTCCGGTGTCAAGTTTCTAGCCGATGGCGCATATTTTTAATATCTCCGACACACAATTCTAGTTGAAGATCGTCAATTGTCTCGTTCTTAAGCTTTTGAATCGTTCCTGACTTATTGACGTTAATTTTTTTAATGCTCAGAGACAGAAGTCCCAAGGCGTAACATAGGAACGGCGTAAGATAACGCGCCCATTGAAATTTTTTAGCATAAGAGCCATTGGCTGTGCGACAAGTGGCGCCATCGAGTTGGAAGCACCATTTCTAACCACAAGAAGTCTCTTATCAACTCGCAACAGCGTGCGCCCTTGACGAAAACCCTTGACGGGGGGTTTTCTGTCCCACTGTTGCAAAAAACAGCTACGCATGTGCTTGTGCTTCCACGTACTACCCGGTTTAATGAAACTTGTAAGCAATTAACCCGATCGTGGACCCATTTCTATGCTGATTAAAAAATCACGAAGTGCACGAATTGCATTTTGATTTGAGCGCCCATTTTTGTAAAAGACATTCTTTTACCCGCTGCTCAATTGTTTCTCCTTCCATAAAAGAATTTATCAAACACTGAACAGATTAAATGCCAAATTAAGTTGGACAAACAAGTTTGACATCGTGGTAAGACTCACAACTAGAGCTGTGCCGAACTTCATCAATCGCTCATTTTTGACAACAACCCCTAATCAAACCCATTTGAATTACATGGGTTTGATTAGAGGTTGTTGTCAAAAACGAGCGTTTGAGAGCGTTTGATGAAGTTCGGCACAGCTCTACTCACAACTAGTAGAGCTGCGCCGAATAGCGCTGTGCGGAACTTCATCAAAAGTTCTTAAACGCTCGTTTTTGACAACAACATCTAATCAAATCCATGTAGTTCAAATGGGTTTGATTAGAGGTTGTTGTCAGAAACGAGCGTTTGAGATAGAGTTGGTTCAAACGTTTGATAAAGTTTGACCCAACACTGGTTTGAGAGCATTGGATGAAGTTCAACACAGCTCTAATGAAGTTCGGCACAGCTCTACTCACAACACACAACGGTTGGACCCTGTACTTCCTTATTCCATTATGCATTTCTTCCGAGGTGCAGCTTAAAAGAAGTCCTGGCCTTGATAAGGAATTTTCCAATCCCCATGATACTTTTTTAGGCACCAGCAACTCCTCAGCTCAATAGCGTTACAAAGCATTCCACTTCGACCCGCTACTTCTTTTTAAGACTCTTCTTTTTTGACGTCTTGAACACAAGTTGTGCATACCAAAACGCACACACGCACACTCATACACACATACTTTTTTACATTCTATTTCACAGAACCCTCAATCAAACTGAACAGCTTTTCATACATCCACTCAGTCATGCAATATTTTCTATTTCTTTTATTATATTTTTGATTTCATCAAGTCTGCCTGTGCGTGTGTGTGTGTGTGTGTGTGTTTTGTTGTTGCAAGTGTTTAGCCGTGCAGCCGTCGTTTGTTAAGGTGGCATCATTATGACTTTGCGTGATGTAGTCGAACAGAATCGCTGTATGAAAAATCCATTTCGCGCTTCGTATGAATTTTTTAATTTCAAAAAAAGAAATCGTTTCAGAAATAGGTTTGGTCCTGCTAAAGGGGTTACAGAAAACAACAGCAACAACGACAACAAAAGGGATACAATTGCACACAAAGCCCAGCAAACACGGCAAATATATTTTTGTGTAGCGAGGCACACTGACACGCACACACACACACACACACACACACAAACACTTAGTGTGCAAAGAAAAAAATATGATAAGAAAAACTTGAAAAAATGGGAAAAAATTGTTTTGAATTTTTTCCTCGCCCACCCACACTTCAGCAGAACCAACACAGACGGGGGTCTTCTTCTTTTTATTTTTATGCAGCCGCGTAAAGGTTTGGGTGTTGCGCTCTGGCTCTCTCTCTCTCTATGCATGTGTTATTTTCAAGTTATTTTGTTTGTAATGCCGAGTGTGTGTGTGTGTGTGTGTTTGAGAGTGCGTTTATGTTGTTGTACTATAATTTTTTCCTCTTTATATTTTGTTTGTTTTGTGACTTTTTGTGTGTTCAAGTTTGAGTTTGAGTTTGAGAGAAAAAAGGTAGTTTTCGAGAAAGAAGGCTTTACACAATGCAATTGTAGTCGTGTGTGTGTGTGTGTGTGTAGGTTTTAGCCAGAGAGTAGAATTTTTTATTTTGCTTTTTATGTGTATGTGTGTGTGTGTGTGTGAGCTTTGAAACCTTCGCCATGGTCAAATCTCTAACCCTTCATTTACATCCTTAAGCCCCTGGAGGTTTCGTGTTGTGGGCACGGGGGCAGGTGGTGCGTTTCTCTGGCAAAACCCAAATTTGTTGCCTTAGCAAGACTGGGCATGTTGAAGCATTTATATTCGTACTTACAACAACAACAATATTAACGCCATAGATTTCCATGTTCATGTTAATTATACGACTGTTGTCCTTCTTTCTTTTCATTTCCTGTATCCCAGTCGTTTTTTCTTTCAGTGTTTTAATTTTTATTCAAATTTTAAATTCAAACAGCTTTTGAAAAAAAAAACAACTACAACAAACACTATTTATTTTGTTTAGAATATCCAGCCGCTGTTCTGTAATTTTCTGTGTACTCTTTCGCATTGAAAACAATTCTTTTTTTTGAAGTTTTTTAGCTGCGAAATTCTAAACTTCTTTTTTTTATTAGATTTTTATTTTTGCTATTTTATGGAGTCTAAATTGTTTTAGGAGCTCAACGGTTTTTGTATGCCTGCTATTTCTGCATGTCAGGCCATAAGAATTTCGCAAAAAAATCGCAAAAATATGAACTTCAATATATATTTTTTTCAACTCCTCACCTTCTGTCATGTTGATTTTTTTCGCTTCGAACTTAGATGACCGTCAATTTTTTATTGTAATAATTTTTTTAAGCCAATATATTGTTTTCGTTTTGTTTTCTTTGCTTTCATATGATATATTTTTCTATTCTTTTGTTGTTGTTTTTGTTTTTGTTTTTCAAGATAACTGGGTTATTAGTTTTGTGTCACAAAAAAAAGAAATTATAAATAAAAAAAATAGGAGAATATGTGACTATTAAATTGCATGCTGATTTGAATAGAGTGGAAATCATTTTTAGTAGACATCTCATGAACTTCAAATTATTGGTAACTGCAATTTATCAAATCCGGTTTGAGTTTTTTTATAAAAATTTTATTTTGAAGTAGAGTTGGGTCAAACTTCATCAAACGCTACGTTTTGCCAAAAACCTTTAGTCAAACCCATGTAATTTAAATGGGTTTGACTAGAGGTTTTTGGCAAAACTGAGTATTTGATGAAGTTTGACCCAACTCTATTTTGAAGTGCTCATTAAAGATCGCGATTGCATAAATATATTTGACAATAAAATAGTGGCATATCAGCTGTGAAAGTTGGTATCAGAGATCAGCATTGAGTAGAGTTTGTGGTGTTTAAAGTGAAAGACCACTCCGAATGCGTTGAAGTTTTTCCAGATGACAGATATTGTTATTTTAAGTTAAGTTTTTGTTAAAAATGAAATTTCAATAATTTTGAGTTAATACACTCTTGTTGATTAAGTGTAGAGCTGTGCCGAACTTCATCAAACGCTCTCAAACGCTCGTTTTTGACAACAACCTCTCATCAAACCCATGTAATTTAAATGGGTTTGATTAGAGGTTGTTGTCAAAAACGAGCGTATAAATGCCACATCATCATCATCATACTCAAACATGTTTGTTTCATAAATTATTTATAATTATAGAGTGTTTTTTATAGAGTGATAGAGCTTTGAATTGGCATCACTGCTTTATTTGACCACCCATTTAACAGCTGATAGTTGCTTTTTGTTTAGTTTGCTTTGACATTTAATTATGGATCGACTTACATCAGAGCAACGCGTGCAAATTGTGGAAATTTTTAATCAAAATAATGGTTCTGATCATCACACTTATCGTGCACCGCAAGGTTGCCAGATAATGAAAATTATATATTCAATTTTATGAGACAGTTTGGGTAACGGAGACATTTAATTGGCGATCTCTTTGTAGTTCCCATAGACTATTGGGAGCTTTATCGCTGACTTGTGACGAATAGCCCTAATTATTTCAAATTGATGAAATTTTTAATTATATATATGTGTATTGCCATGGTTTTGGGACAATTATTGGGACAGCGTTTGGAAAATCCATTGTAGTAAAATATGAGTTTTTACTACCCGAAAAAATTATCAAATTTTAAAATCGGTGCTGCTGAATATATTTATATTTCGCTGAAGGATAACGAAGTTTTTAAAATATTGGAAAGCTCTTTAGGCCTTAAGGGAGTTTAATAGATATTTCGATGGCATTTTTGTGATTTGATTTGATCCTGACGTGCCAAATAAAAGTAGTTCGGTGGTATAACATTTAGATTTCTTTATTAGCAAAAACATTAAAGGAAATTTTATTTTTTTTCATAATATATTTTACGATTTCGTCAGTCACAATACCTGTTTACCATTTTTCATAGGCTTCAAATGGAGTTCTTAGCAAAAACGGCCAACGAAATGAAGGCTCAAATGTGCGGCCCTCAAACTTAACGAGTCAAGTTAGTCAGTCATCAAGTGATACGGTTTTTGCGCCGTGATTATGTATGACTTTTACTCATGTTTTTAGCTTTTTATAATTGTTTCATTTCCCCCCACTCGTCTTGCCTTCTCATCTTTTCTTTATCTTTTATTCATCTGAAGAGATTTTTCATTGTTAGAAAAAACGATTTAGAAAAAAGAACTGATACAGACGTAGAAAAAAAAGTCGACTTGAATGTTTGAAAGAAAGAAGGGAAAATAAAACCGAGCAGCGTGTCTGCCTGAGCTTTTAATATCATTTTATTGTTTTTATTCGGGAAAACATGAAAAAAAGACCAGCCAACAATGAGGGGGATTTATTTTTTCTATATTAATTTTTCTTTTATTTCTTATTGACTCGGTGTTATATTTTTATTTCTATTTTTATTTCTATTTTTTTCTAAGTTTATGTGTGCTTTTTGTTCTAACAAAATGCATATCAACTCAACGTAGGTCAGGTTCAATTCTATTATTTTCATTTTTTGCCTCATGATTTTGTGTTTATTTTATTTTTTTCAGCGTTCGGCTTTGGCTGGTTAGTGGCAAATCGTTAGAATTGATTCTATATAAAAAAATTTCAATTCTTTATAACAATTCTTTCTATTTTTGTTTTCGAAATAACTAAATTGTAACCCATATTCAGACAGGCAGGCAGACAGACGGACGGACGGACGGACGGACGGACGGACGGACGGACGGACGGCATTCGTGAATGGTTTATGTTTCGTTGGCAGTGGGTTAAATATTTAGGCGAGTGTTTAAGCTGACTTTTCGTTTAGTAAAATTTTTCAAGTACTTTTTGTTAGATATTTTATGTGTTTAATTAGAAAAGTTGTGAAGTGAAATCTATTGGGGGCCTAAAATTTTTGTATTGAATATTTATTTTATTGAACGCCACTCGCAATCGATTCAATAGATTTTGTAAACGAATAAAGAGTTTCGATAATATCTCTCATACACACACACACACACATTTTTGTTTTATAACCATTTTACTTCAATTTAAAGTGTGGAGCAACTTAATGAAAACCCTCTTAAATTCAAAGTGTTATGGCGTTTTCTTTTCTAGAAAACATGCAACATTTTTTTATTTATTGTCTAAAAAGTGGCGGTTTGGAAAAGTTTTAAAACAGAAATAAATTTTCGAGTGGGATATGGGACTCCTTTCTAATAGATTCCTTATTTTCAAATGACAGAGTGTTACCATTTTCGGTTAAAAAATGTGTAAAATGTTGCACCATTTTCTAGAAAAGAAATCGGCATAAGAGGAACATATTTTACACATTTTTGTTACATTTTCCATCAAATAGAATTATTTAGTTTTATTTTAAAAATAATAAGGAAATAAAACTTAAAAAAAATTAAAGTTAAAACAAAAATATTAAAATTAGATAGTAATTTTTTTAATTAACTTTTTTTAATGTAAAAAAAATTATATATATAGAAAATGGTTGGCCAGCCCTGTAACTTCTCGCCAATTTTAACCGAAAGCTTTCGTAACCTGGTTCTTGTGCTGTTCTATGATTTTGAACTCTTCCAGCTAAAACGCTATTATTGTAATTTTCAAATCAACCGATTCCCGCGTGACAAGCGGTGATGGATGTAGTTTCCAATTACTATAAAAGAATTGAGAACACGGACTGATCAGATATATAATTTTGAAGTTTAAAAAATAAAAAATAAAATACTCTTTTCGGATGATTTTCGTTCACGTTATCACACGATAACGTGCCTTTTAGAAGGCATACTAAAACAAAACACTTCGGAATGGGTATATCAAAATCTTTTTGGGAATATCTTGAAATCTAACGATTCGAATCGATTAAAATTTACTAGAATTTTAATTTCAAGAACGCCCTTTAAAACACTACTAATTTTACATGATTCAACGCAGCCGTTCAAAATTTATAAGGGGATCGCATACTTATATACACACTTAGAAACACACTCATACATACAGACGTAGTGATACGATCTCAGAATTAGTCATGGAAGCTTTTCAGGTCCTTGAAAAAAGAGGGGATTTCATGGGAAACGAGTTAAGACCGATAACTTCCCTATTTTTGAATGAAACTTTAATTTTCTTAGCAGGAAGTTAAAAAGCACACGAGTTTTATCTAGAGATGAAGATCACTTGCGTGCGAATAAAGACGTTGATAAACAACATCATCGTATTTGGATTGGATGATCCTCAAGTTTATATTTTGGTACCAAAAAAACTGTATATTTGTACGACCAGAATGACTGGTCTGTACATCTTACAAACACGATGTTGGTCATAATGTTTCAGTTAATAGCGATCGCTGTAAAGCCTTGAATACTGCTTTCTTCGTTCATCAATTGAGTAACCGTGACGTGCAGGAGTTGTGGTTTTAACAAGAAGCCGCAGCATGTCATGTAACTACTCGTGACTGAATTGATTTATTGAAGGAAACGTTTGCTAACCGCATGGTTTCACGTTTCGTACCCATGAACTGGACTTCAAGATCGTTCAATTTAAAGACGGTAGGATATATTCTGAGGGGATACATGAAGTCGCTTGTCTATGTCAATAATCTCGGAACATTTGATTTCTTGGAGAACAATATTCGCAGCGTTATTGTTAATATATGGCCTCTGGTGCTGGAAAAAGTCATTAAAAATTTGACTTTCACATGAGACTGCGTCAAAGATATACGTGGCGGTCATATGCCAGAGGTCATATTTCAATTTTAATCCGGGAAGATACTTTCGAATAAAATAAATTTCATGTCAATTTATATAATTCATCTTCGTTTTATTCTATTTGGAAGTTCAATACCTCTATAAAAACACCCTTTACAAAATCCACAAAAGCACTGAAAATATACTGACAACACTTGAGGAATCACAGCATCCACCCAAAATTGGCGTGTGATGAGGCATTTAAGCTGCAGGCTTTATCGTGTTCTAAATCTGCTAAAACGCCGCTGCTTAAAATTTCTATAATTTTATATGTTTTTATAAATACATTTAAGATTATTTATGAATTAAATTCCATGATATTAGTTGTAATTTTAATAAAAATATATTTTCTAAAAGAATATTAAACAACAACTTTCTTCTCTTTTTAGGCCAAAATGAATGACCACCACAACAATCTGCAAAAAGGTAAAACCGAATTTTTTTTAATCCACAAATTACTTGTTGCCTGTTGCTTTAAATGCGAACGATGGTGTCTGATATTCTGTTCAGACATACGCCTCAATAAAGTTGATCGCAATTAACAGCATAATTGAGCTCAATTTGCTATTAACAATTTCGATTAAATAATTGCTCAATTAGAGTTAATTGCGTATAAAATTGAGCAGAGCGTACAATGCAGCACTGCAACAACAAGTTTGTTCAGAGAGCAACGCACAACTCACTGGACAGATTTAGTGGAGCCTGAGTACCCAAAATGTAGGAAAAAACACACACAAAATTACAAGCAAAAAAATGTTGAGTCTATTACGTTCACATTTGTAGAATATTTGCTCGAAAAAGCGTAACCACTAAATACTAATTTCAAATATTTTAATCAACTTCAATGTTTATGAGGCAAAACAGTTTTATACACAAGTAATGGCCGTTATTATAGAAGCCAACATTTTTGGAATCAGTTTAACTCAATACAAAATTGTCTGGCTTAAAAGATTTTCTATTAGTTGGCTACGCTTTTCTGGTGAAACATTTCATGAGTGTGAACGTTGCTCAGTTTTTTATTCATATTAAACTTATTTCTAAATTTAAAATAAAATAATTAATTGAAAAAATTAATAAATTAATTAATAACTCCAAGATTTGAACTTGGCTCCTCCCTCATGAATATACAAAATTGGGCTTTTTAATTGTCATACTCTAATTGAATTAATTTAAATTTGTTTATGTCAACAGGAAAACAATTAAAGAATATTGACTCAATTAAAAATGTATGTGTGAACAACGTTTTACTTGTATATTTTTAATGTTTTATAAAACAAAACAATAAAAATATTTGATTTATTATACTTTTTAAAATTTGTGTTACTTGTAATTAATTATAATTTGTTTTATAAATCTGAATACTGAGCTGGAGGTGACTTTTTTATATATAAATTAACGATAGTATTTTTTATTTATCAATATTTCGATATCCTTCGGAAATCTTCTTCAGGATAATGATTAATAATAAAGCGTGTTTTTTATAGAGTGATACAAGTTTAAATCATAATAAAAGATAGTAATATATTTTTGTTATCAATGAAACGGACTTTATTGGATAGAAAATTTTATGACATTAATGTTTAAATATGGTTTCAGCCATGTGGCCGCCATGGCTGGCGTGCACAAGGCGCAATCTGGAACAAAAATTTTTACAAAAAGTAACATTCTGACCGTCATCGTTTTTGAAGACATCTGGGCCAATGACTCCGTCAGCCCATAACGCGCACCAAACAGTAATTTTCTGTGGATGTGATGGTGTTTTTTGCAAAAGCTGTGGATTCTTCTCACTCCAAATGCGACAATTTTGTTTATTTAGGTGGCCATTCAACCAGAAATGGGCTTCATCGGAAAATAAAATTTTGAATGGACGAAGTGCACGATAAGTTTGACGAACAGAACCATTATTTTGATTAAAAACTTCCACAATTTGCACGTGTTGCTCTGGTGTAAGTCGATCCATAATAAAATGTCACAGCAAACTAAACAAAAAGCAACTATCAGCTGTTAAATGGGTGGTCAAATAAAGCAGTGATGCCAACTAAAAGTTGTATCACTCTATAAAAAACACCCGATATTATTAATCATTATCATGAAAAAGCTATCCAGGGGATATCGAAATATTGATAAATAAAATATAAAGGTTTCTTAAAATTGTCTTATATAAAAAAGAGCTCAAGATTTTCACTTAAATAAAAAAATTGGAGGCCTATAAAATAGAAGAATAACTTTTTTAATTTTAATATACAAGACTGAAAGATCTTGGCGATCTCACTTAAATAAACAAGATATATTTTTAAGAAAAGTTCAACTGGATTGGAGATGCAACATGAAAATCTTTGGATTTGAAAAAAATTCTGCGTCAAATATCTTGTGACAAAAATATCTTCTCTCACCAGCAACAATAAGTCAATTGCAAAACTTAAGCATGTTGACTTTGTTGTTGTTGTAATTAACTGTAGTTTTGTTTTTGGTTTTTTGTTTTTGCTTTTTTTTGCTACTCCAAGTCATTGTGTTTAACACTGATAACATCTTTTGAACATCTTTTAAACAACTTGAACAAATGCCGTGCAGAAATTCTTAAGATCATCTCATCGTACGAGTTTGTGTCTGCGATTTAATCTTTGGAAAAATCTTAAACTAAATTTAACAAGCTCAACTACAACTACAACTACAACAAAAACAAAAACAGAAAGATCTTAAACTGTAGAGGTAAAAATTCTTTTGTGCCATCAGGGAGGTCTTCGCAGCACACCAGCCCAGCCATTGTGAAGCTGTTTGCTCCGCGTTTTCTTTTTTTGGCTGCTGAAAAGAAAATTTTGTCTTGCACTTTGTGTAGTTTTGCATTTTCTACTTTTTCTTCTTCTTCTTCTGTTTCTTCTGTTTCTTATGTGCTTTTGTGTTTGTGTGTGTTGTCATGGGTTTGTGTGCCCCCGCCTGTCACTTTATTTGTTGGGAATTTATGTTAAACGTCGCTGTAACGATATTGTTAAACGTCTCCTTTAATTTAATTTAATATAATTTAATTTAATCGCATTATAATCTCTGTGTGTTGTAGTTGTTAAAGAATGCAGGCAAGTTTGGCTGTGACGGTGGTGTCATGGAATTTTATTAGTTTTGCAGGCTGCTCAGTTTTGATAAATACCAACAACAAATTTCTGTATTGCAATCCAGCAGAAAGGAAAAGGTTAAAGTGGGGCACAGAATGAAGTTTACTAATACAATCGTTGATAACTTCTATTAGAGAAACAGAGTTACATTCTCCACATTTAGTTCCCCTCTGCTGGCTCTTATGGGGCAGCAAGTTTTTCTTTCTTTATGGTGATGCGATATGAAAATGGTTGCATGTCAATTCTAAAAAGCCTGCAACATTCTTTCACTTATTTGCTAAAATGTGGCAGTTCCGAAGAGTTTTAATATAAAAATTATTTTTCGTGAGGGACGTGGGATTAATTTCTAATAAATTTTCTTTATTCAATTAAACGAATTCGGCCACTTTCTGTTAGAAAGTGTGAAAAATGTTGCATTTTTTTCTAGAAAAGAAATCAGCATAAATTACCTTCTCTTAATATGATTTGGAGCCGAGAAGTTTTAAGCACCAATTTTATGGCGTTTTCTTTTCTAGAAAAATATGTAAAATTTTTTCCCTTATTTTCTAAAAAGTGGCGGTTTGGAAAAGTTTTAAAAGGGAAATAATTTTTTGTGAGGGATGTTGAATTCATTTCTAATAAATTCCTTATTTTTAAATGGAAAAATGTTGCCATTTTCTGTTAGAAAGTGCGGAAAATGTTGCATTATTTTCTAGAAAAGAAATCGACATTAAATACCATTCAAAACTGCCTGTCATTGAAGAGCGTATAACAGTTTTGGATCGTGTAATCACTGGTGCTGGAAAGCTGATGCAACGCGGCAATAAACAGCTGGGAAATATGAATGCAACGGTAAACTAAAATGAATATGGAAAAGCTTCATACTATTCATCAGCAGACAGCTGCTTGTGCTGGTTTATTAAGGACATGTTTTGAAATGTGCAGGACTTTTGATAGGGACAACTGTCAAAGCAGTTGTTTTAGTACCGAAAAGTAGTTGACAGTTTTTTCCAGCAGACTTTTTCAAATCACAATTGAAAAACTAGAAAAGAAGTTTCAAAAGTTGTGGAAATTTTTTTCCAAAGTCGGAGTTCAAATTGATCAACCTATAGAACTCTGCTCCCAAATTACGTAGGGAATGTGTTGAGAATCATTTCGAAGTTGAATTCTTAAGATCGAATCCTACTAAGCGATGAGGCTCAATCCTAGAGAAACTGCTCGGACTCCATAAGATCGGAGAAAAAAATTGCTGTTTGCTGCGCTTCACATGCCGCAGGCGTCAATTTGTCTTTAAACATGAAACCGTTGGGAATATCACTTCTGCATACCGATAATCACTGTTTTTTTTTAATTCCTCCTTCTGTCCCAAATCATTGGGTGGAGATTCGATCCCAACTGCTTTATTGCCTTGTGTCGGAACTATTAAAGATGGAGATAGTGTTGAATGGACAGGTGAAGATCAGTGCGCTCTTAAAATCGGTCGATAAAATCGAGCTTCGTCACAACCACACACCAACGTAGTTCCGACACAAGGCAATAAAACAGTAGGGATCGAATCTCCGCGAAATGTTTTGGGACAGAAGGAGGAATTAAAAAAAAAACAGTGATTATTGGTATGCAGAAGTTATATTTCCAACTAATTCATGTTTAAAGACAAATTGACGCCTGCGGCATGTGAAGCGCAGCAAACAGCAATTTTTTCTCCGATCTTATGGAGACCGAACAGTTTTTGTAGGATTGAGCCTCATCGCTTAGTAGGATTCGATCTTAAGAATTCAACTTCGAAATGATTCTCAACACATTCCCTGAACAAGCGAAGCAACTGGTTGCCCAGTGCGACTTATTCTTGCATCTGTTGCACAGACGTAGTCCAAGATCTTTTCTATAAGTTTCCAAATAGTGGACAAGCAGACACCGAGTTGCTGAGAATGGCGTTGGTTCACTAAAATACAGTTTCAAAATTGCAGGATCTTAAAATTGAAAATGATTCATGAAAATTTTAGTAAAAAACAACACTGCAGGCATGATCTGGCCGCCGAAGTTTGATAACGAAGTTTCAGAATATCCCCCTTAATCCTGAACTAGCAGCTGCCGAACTCAGATTTGGGCATCTGCTGCTGTTTTCTGTTGCCAAGATCAAACAGAGGCATGAGAGAGTTCATTTCACAACCGTTTAAAGAAAAAAAAAAACTTTGACTCCATTTTGTTATAATTGGGGAGACGTTAAGAAATTAAATAATTTTTAAAAATAAATACCAGAGATTATCACAAATAAATCCACTAGAACGATGGCATTTCTGAAATGGTTTTCATTGATTTGAATAAGCGGAATTTTTTCACCATCATCTGAATGAGATTTTCGATTTAATTTTCACTCTGTGCCGCAACAGAAATAATTGAAAATATTTTAATAAAATTCAATATGCAAACGAAAAATCTTGAGTTCAAAATTTTTTAATTTGCCAAAATATTTTTGAAAAATCACACCATTTCAAGTCTCAAATATATCAGGATATAACACGATCCAATATTTTTGTGTACAATTCTTTTTCTAAGCCCCAACACTGTTTCCAATAATTACACATCTTTTCAATACTTCACGCAAACTAAGGAAACACAAGCACACAAACTCCTTTAAAGCTCACTATTAATACAAAAAAAAAAAAAGAGAAAGAAAATATAAAACAGGCACATTCCAGCTGTCAATCAACGAGCGACTGCAAAACCATAACTAATCAATAGTTTTCGTTGGTTTAATTAAAACACCAGCCAACCAGATGAAACGAATTTTGCCGATACACGTACGCAACGTGTCAGCGTTTGAGTAATTTTTTGGCGTAACGACTTTGAGAAACACCAGCGCCACCAGCAGCAGCACCACCAACAACATTCAACGAATGCACACATGTTGCTTCAACTGCTTCTTGTTAATGCCACAAGAAGTTGCAGCAACGTTCGACAGAAAAGATGCCGACAATATGACAAGAAAAAAAAAAAACTGGCAAAATATGCGCCATGAAAACTCAAACCGATCAAACGGGCCAACGAATCAATATTAAGCAGACGAAGTAGAAGAAGGAGGATCAGAAGGAGGAAAAATACTGAAAAACTGTTACACATGCAGCAAACATGGGTGCTCAATAGGTGGCGCCACCAGCCATCGGCAGCTAAAGTTCAGTTTATTTATATTTCTACTGACTTCCATTTCGCTTTGCACTTCAGCTGTGCCACCTTTAAAACTCCTTTTCAAATCACGACTCACTTGTCTTTAGCGCCATGATTTATAGAAAATATTTACCATTTTCAGTTAGTTGAGCCTGTCCCCCCCGTCTTGCCTGCACTAACAAACATCATTATTAATTGTTGCAATCTCGTGAATTTAAGCGCGACAAAAGAATACTCACCAACACGTTTTCATTTTACTTGCAGGTCATTTCATAGACGACAATCGTTTGGACCATCATGCGGTAACGCCACAAGGTGAGCAAAAATTAAAAAAAAAATTAAAAAAATATATTAATTAAACTCATACTTGCAACCAGCAGTTACTAGAGGAGCGATGGTTTCAAAATAATGACCACTTTGAAATAGTTTCAAGTATTTTTCAATAGTTGAAAAAATATTTTTTAAAATCATTTTTAACAGCAGCATTCCAGGCCATCGTTAAGACGTAGAACAGTAGGGCAGTTACTGCCTTAAAAGGCTTTTTCCAATCAAGTGGCAGGTTACAATGAGTCCTTTCGATGCTTAGCGGAAGATTTTGTTACAAAATGATCTCTAAGAGGATGATCAGTCCGACAGGGTTTGAAAGAGAAGGACATGGTCCAAAGGGTTAAAAACTAATTAAATTCTTAAGATCATTTGAATTTGGCCTGATGGCACTCCGCATCGTTCAATTAAAATATAAGAAAATTCTAAATTTTATAAATAATTTAGTTGTAATTTTTTTACGAAACAATATCTAGTGAAATCGTGGTATCCAAAAGGTCGCAACTGACAAAGAAAAAACTATTTCGAAACTGAATTTTCTATTGATTTTAATTGTTCAATTCACCAGCTCCGTTGTATGTTTTGCAATTTAAAACTACACGATATTTATTGATGCTCTTGTGAACGAGCAAATTTAATTGTAATTTTTAAATGTCAAGACTTTAAAATGTCAAATTAATGAAAGGCCTCCATCAGGTATGGAAATGTTAGTGTGATGCTTAATATTTAATTTGATTTAAATATTCTCAAATTTAAATTAATTTTTTATATCCCTGAAGAAGACACACTAAAAAGAGCTGAAATATTGAGACTTTTTATTTAAATTCAACTGGCATTTCGCTTAAATAAATAAAATTCAACAATCACAAGTTAAAGTGCTACATTCGGCTGCACGGAATCTTATGTATGAATGTCAAAATGTACAGCCCTGGTATTGCCTTTTTGTAGTAGTTTGACTTGTAATACAAATTTAATTCTCGCTGAAATAGTACTTTTTAATAACTTCTTTTAAATAACAAAAACTAAATCTAAATTTTCCAGCTCTGGGAGCAGATTTTGCTGATTTTAATGCTAATTCCAATACATCAATCCAGCACAAATAGTTTAAACTATGCAATCCTGTCAAAATCCTTCGTTTCATTAATAATAATAACAACTCAATTTTTCTTCAATTAAGAAATATTTTTCATTAAAAAATAAACAAAAATTAATAGTTGGAGGCTGATTTCTTAACTAAGAATAATCTTAAATTTTCCAGCTCTGTAAACGTTTTTGGATTTTGCTGATTTTTAATAACAATCCTTTTAAGACTATTTCCAATATATTATTCCAGCAAACAAGGTTTCAATTGTCCAACCCTGCAATCGTCTTCTTGATATCAATTAATTTTTGATAACAATTAATGCCTTTTTAATTCATACAAAATTCATATTTGAATAACACAAACTAGTATTATTTACTTTCTTTAATAATAAAAAAAATTATATAAAAATATTAAAAAAAATCCAGATCTGCAGCTGTCCTTTTGACTGTTTTTAATTTATAATACAATAAATATCCTTCAATTATATCAACCTGTTTAATTTATGAAGCATCAGAAATAAGTTTTTAGTTGGTCAATATCATGTAAAACAAAAGAATTCGATTGTCCAAACCTGGATTTAAATTTTTTGTTTTGTTTGAATGCCAACACCCATTACATTTTTTAAATCTAATTTACATGCCGAACTTAAATATAAAACAGAAATAGTTCTATTTATTTGTCTAAGTACTAAAAATAAAAATAATTAAATAAACTTGCCAGCCCTGGCACGATTTTTTGGACTTTCTTAGTTTTTAGTACCAAAAAATTCTTTCAAAAATATCAATATTTTTAATTTATAAAGAAAAAGAAAAATAACAAATTTAGTTGGTTTCCAATACACACAAAAAAAATTTAATTGTCCAACCCTGGACTAGAGTTTTAGATTTTGTTTAAATTTTGTTCAAATTTTTATTTTTTTGGAATATTAGATATGTGCAGTAAAAAGAATAGTTGAATTCATTTTCATTAACTTTCCAAAGTAAATTTTCCATAGTAAATTTTCCAGCTCTGAAGCTGGTTCCAATATTCAAATAAATTTCTTTTTTTTAATTTATTTTTAATTTATAAAGAAAAGAGAAAATAATAATGTTAGTTGTCACTTTTATGCGCAAAAAAAACTAATTATCCAACCCTGGGCTAGAATTTGAGATTTTTTTTTGTTTTATTTTAGTTCTTATTTTTTCCAAAATGTAAAATATGTGTAGTGAAAAATATGTTAGTGGTTGAATTCAGTTGCTTTAATATACCAAAAAAAGTTAATTTTCCAGCTCTGGGGCCGGTTCCAATATATAAATAAATTTCTTTTAACAGTATGAAATATATTTAATTTATAAAAAATTAAAATCGTTTACTGTTATATTAAATGGAAAATGTCAATTGTCCAACCCTGGGCTAGAATTTTAGATTTTTTGTAAAATATAAAATATGTGCAGTGAAAAATAAAAATAGTTGAATTCAGTTGCATGAAAATTCCAAAGTAAATTTTCCGGCTCTGGAGCTGGTTCCAGTATACAAGTCAATTTCTTTTTATAATATGTTTAGTTTATAAAGAAATATAAATTTTTAAAATTGGATACTATTATGTTAAATGGAAAGTACCAATTGTCCAACCCTGGGCTAGAATTTTAGATTTTGTCTCAATGTTTTTCCAATATTAGTTGCTTTCTGAAATATAAAATATGTATGTTGGTAAAAAATTTAATATTCCGAAAAATATGTAGATTTCCCAGCTCTGGAGCTGCTTTCAGTAACTTCTTTTGTTAAAAAAAAACTTGAAGTGTTAAATCCTGAAAACGAGTTCTCAATTTCGTGTGATAAAACAAGTTTATCTGGAATCATTTAAAAGTAAATGATATGGCAAATTTTTTTTCAAGCCTTCCAGCTCTGGAATCTCATATTGAATTCTTTTGATTTTTAATATCTGTCAATACTGTGGGACCAGCACTTCTCTTTCTATAGAAAAATAGTTTAATTCAATGTTGTAGTTTCTTAAATGAAAAAATCTTTTGTAACTGTCCAGGGGAATTACGTGAGGACGGAGATTGGGTCAGCACCTGGAGCACCTTTTTTTTAAATATGTTTGAATTTATAAAAAACCTTTTTCAAATAATTCTGTAACAAACTTGAAAAAAAATAGTCGCAAAAAAATTGACGTCCTCTGCTAATTTTTCCCTGCAGGTGGCAGTGTCTTGGGCACCACCGGTGCTGGTCATCACGGCAACCATGTCGGCCATCACAGTTCTGCATCAGCTCTACTTGTTGTTCCTCAGCCAATTAACGCCACAAAAATCGGTGCATCGCTGGGCAATTCGGGCGGTGGAGGTGCCGGTACTGGCCGCAAATATCAATGCAAAATGTGCCCCCAGGTAAGTGACTGTTATAAAGTGTTTATTAATGGTTTATTACACACAATTATGATTCAAAATTTGTTTTGGTAGTGGAATATTTATTTACAGTTTGTATTTTATTTCTGTTGCGAAATTTCAGGAGATTATCTTTCGAATAAAATAAATTTTATGTGAATTTAAAAAACTCATTTTTGTTTTATTCCATTCCAAAGTTCCATGCCCCTAAAACAACACCCTTTACATATTATCTGGATCATTTTCATATCGATTAAGCAGCGATTAAGCAGCGACTGCTGGTTAATCCTTTTCTTAGTTTTTAGTAGTCTGCGAAAATTTCCCGCTGATGATCATCGTGGGAAATTTTATGGTCTCTTTAATCACTTTTCGCGTTTCGTTTAAACCCTGGGATCAGTTCTATTTTTATAATAAATTATTTTTATTTTAATTTTTGGGTTGCAGTTTTAGTAACTTCTTCAGTGGAAGAAATTGAATTGAATAAAATTTTAATAGTTTTAATAAAAACGAACAATTCAAAATTTACAAAAAAAATTTTTTTTTAATTTCTAACAAATTTCTGGGCATAGAATGGCTCCAATAGCAAATAATTTTGTGTAAAAACATCAAAACAGGGGGCTTATGCTTTGCTTAAGCACCATTTAAGTTAACAGACGATCAGATTTCTTTTGATTTAAGCTCCAGTTTCTTCGCAGGAAAAAAAAATATAAAATTAAAAATAAAAAAAATAATCAAAATTGCATTCATACACACACACACATTAAAAAATAAAAGCCTGTTTACATAATATACATGTGGAAGAGTACGTCTCTGTGTGTGTGTTAATACATGCATGTGTGTTGGGTTAGTGGTTGGGCATGCATGTGAAAATTGTATCACCCCCTCCCCCACCCCGCTAAAAGGGTTATAAGCAGATTTTGATTACAAAGCAAATGAACACTTTCCAAAATGGACGAAATTATAGAAAACTATTTATGTGTAGCACACACACACTCACACACACATTCACATACGGTGTTGCAAGTTGTACACGCCAACACTTGTACACCTAAAACACACACACATTCGCACTTACTGAAGGCACAATTAAGGAAAAAAATTGCACCAATACGATACGTTGAGGCTACACTAACAGCATTTGCAACCACTGGATGGATGCACAACGACACACATACACACACACACAGACACACAAACTCACACATATAGAGATTCTTACTTAAATACATGATTTTTAAATACTCGTACACACACACCCACTCTGGCAATTATGTAAATGTAGTTGGTAACTTTTACATACACTCGCACGCACACAATCACACACACCCACACACACACTTGCATACATGTGTGCCACATCTGAACATCAATCCAACCAACACATTCTACTTGCGACTATTTTTTGAAAAATTTAGGTAGCCCAGGCAGTCTACACCTACAAATAGATTTCAAGTAAAACCAGCCGGAGAGATTTTTTGTGCGGCCGCAACGACACTGCAACACCCTTCACAAACACGAGAAAAGGATAGTTTTGCCAAAATATTGATCAGAAATTTTTTAATTGAAAACCGATATTAATTCAAGCAACGTCAGGTAGATGAGAGAAAACTTTACGCTCCTGCCCAGGACAGACAACTTAGCCAGAGTAATCAGCTGTTAAGCGCCCTCAAGTGTCAGAAAACTCTCACTGTTGAAAGTAGTGGAATAACAACAAAGTAGCCGTCCAGGGAATACCCGCAAAGACGGATAAAGCTCAACCTCAAAATAGCTGGATATTTATTATTACCATGTTCTCTTAACATGCTCCCCTTGTAGGGCCGTGATCCGATGCAAACGCCCTCTAGAGTTAGAGTGGTCCGGTAAGAAACCACACTGTAGGTACTCTGAGCAAAAAAGTATAGTTTCGAATAATTCGAAAAATCTGTTACAATCCGCGAATATTTTTTTAATACTTAAAAAAATAGGATTTAAAATCGTGTTGCTACATTTTTTGATCATCCTGAACTCCCAAAAAAAAAAAAATCTTAATCACTTTGAAATTTTCTCAATGTTTTCTTAAAATAGAATCATCCAATCGAAATCAAAAATTGCAGTGAATATTTTTTTTAATTTCCCCCGCTGACAGCTGATTATTTTATGGGAGCTCCGAAAATGACATTTTAATGACAGAGTCGTCGTAATAAGTCCGTATTCCAAATTTCGTTAACACCCTACTTTTGGTGCTGATTATAAAAAATAAAACTAGAACTTAACGAGTGTGTGCTTGTGCATGGGAAGAAGACAAAGTGCTAAAAACAATTTCATCTCCAATGCTAAAATAGAGTTGAAAGCAGAGTACTGAAGGTATGTATTCTTTCAGTAGCAAAAACAATTTTTAACGCAGAGAAGCGAAATTAAAAATAAAAACTTTCTTAGCAAATAGTTTGCACTAGTTTGTTTTTAACTTTTCGCTAGAAAAACTGAAAATTTTTCGAAAATCGGGAAGTTATTGGACTTACCCCGTTTTGTGAAATTTGAATTCTCATCAGGTCTCGTTGAAGATTCGTTAAATGTTTGCCCCAAAAAGCGTAACCAGTAAATACTGGACAATCAGTAAATATTAGAGTATTCAAAAATCGATTAATCGATTTTTTTAATCGAAATTTTTTTAAACTGGCCTCGTACTTTGATGAAAAATTTGTTTAAAACTCTTTTCTGTACAAAATAGAATACCGTAGCTTACTAATATTCAAATCAGGGGTTGTGTTTAACTTATATTAGGGTATTCAGCCCTTTAACCGCTACGCGATTAACCGATTAATTGCTACTCGATGAACGGTTTGATTAATTTGAAATTGACTAAAGCTAAAACTTGTAGTTTTGCTAATCGCAGTGTATTCCAGTAATTTTATTAATTTTGGGTGGGAACTATTCTCTTTTTGCTTGTTTCTCCTGTATCCTTGCCAGACTACGATACAGGAAGGGGCTTTTTGGGGTTAATTTTTATACAAACTCAAGAGGAAATCTTTTAATTCTAAGCATTTTGGAGCCAAATCCTTTTTCGAAAATATTGTTTTGCAAGGTTTAATTAATCGATTTATTAATCGATTAACTAATCGACTAATTAAATCTTGTAAAACAATATATTCGAAGAAGTATTTGGTTGCAAAATGCTTAGAATTAAAAGATTTTTCCTTGAGTTTTTATAAAATTAACCTCAAAAAAATCCCTTCGTTTACCGTAGTCAGGCAAGGATACAGGGGGTTGCGAAAAAAAGTGATAGTTCCCACCCAAAAACAATAAAATTACTTAAATACACCGCGATTAGCAAATTAAAAAAATTTAGTTTCATATAGAATTAAAAAAAAAACTAATATAAAATTAAACGAACAGTTAATCATGTAGGAATTATTCGCTTAAACGATTAACGGTTAAGAGACTGAATACCCTACTATAAATTAAACACAATCTCTACTTTGAATATCAGAAAACTGCTTTATTATGTTTTGTATGGAAAAGAGTTGTAAAAAAATAATACAAATATAAGTCATCAAAGTACGAGGACTGTTCAAAAAAATTTGTTAAATATTTGTTTCAAAAATATATCATTGATGTGGTTTTGCCTCCTAAATCATGGCGAAATTCGGTACTTTCATGGGTCTCTTTAGTGTTGGAATCATGAAAAGCCGCTGATATCACGCGATGGCTCTTTTTAAATTCAGGAGTTTTGGAGCGAACTTGTTCAAACTGTCTTATAAAATAGCTGGGCGTCAGCCAATCGTTTTAATGACATCTTCCGCAACTTCTGCAGTAGTGATTCGATAAATCTCTATGACAATTTTGTATTCACTTTCTCAAGGTTTTCATCGCCTGCTGATGCTTTAGGGTGTCCAGGACAATGTTTACTCGACATTCCTTGAAAAACTTGTAGCGGTTGAAAACATTTTTATAACTCAGCATAAACGGCGCGTTCTACTATAAAAATTTCACATTTTTTTCAACCTTTTTTTTTAAATAAATTTCGATAAGAATGTTTTTTCCGCCTTTTCCGACAGCGCAAAAATTTCTGTTTAATGACTCTGACAAACAAACGAAACATGCTGAAAACGTGCAACTCTGAAAATATAATCGAGACGACTGCAGCAACATAAAAAAAACAAACTTTAATCGAATAATCGTACTCCGAATAATCGAACTCCCTTTTTTGCTTTCCAAACAGGCCTCGTATATCATATGAATCCTAATTTTAATGCTGCCATTCACTGGCTCTTCTCGACAGAGAAGAATTAATACTTTCAAACATAAAACCATGGCCAACTACACAAGCACAGAGTGTAAGGATGCATGTTCCCTGCAGATACATTTTTATTAGAGAGTATTGAAGGCAACAACTATAACTATGACAACTAAAACAACAACAATATTAACGGTTACACATGAAGATGTAGCAGAGAGGCAACAAAAATTTAAAGTTCTTTTTCTTTTTTTGGTTTTTGTTTTTGTGTGAAAAATTATTTTCAAATGACTACCCCCCAAACATTTTGTGTTGCACGAATGTGAGAACAGAACGAGGCTTCAAACACGGTAGCATACTAACACACACACACACACACA
This sequence comes from Linnaemya vulpina, assembly GCA_963675445.1. Taxonomy (NCBI): domain Eukaryota; kingdom Metazoa; phylum Arthropoda; class Insecta; order Diptera; family Tachinidae; genus Linnaemya; species Linnaemya vulpina. The sequence goes on from OY776277.1 coordinate 99,125,550, forward strand.
CTCCCAACACATGCACGCTCATGCTTGTAGGGTTACAGTGGTAACAAAAGTTAGAGCCGTGTATGCATGTGTAAGTGTGTGTGTGTGTGTGTGTGTGTCTGAATAATTAAAAACAAGATGAACAAAAATTGTTAACTGTGGGCTAGAAACCAGGGATTATTTCGAATTTTCCTATTCGTTTTATTTTCACAACTTGAAGTATTTTTTTAGTTAATTTTTTTTTTTTTTTTTATAACAAACAACGGACTGGTTGGTTGTCGAGTCGGTTTTATGCTAGAAATCAAACATGCATGGATGGACAAATGGGGGAACTCTTTTGTTGGCTAAATTTAAAAGGACTTTACAACACTAACAACTATTTGTATTTACAACAACAATATTAAATGCAAAACAACAAAGTCCAGGGATAGTGCGTGCGTGTATGGGGCACAACAAAAATGATTCGGTACTGGAAATATTCGGCAACTAATACAATAACAACAACAGGAGGAACAACAACAGGAACAGTATTTTTGCCTGGGCTAAACTATTTAAATTCGCACTGACACATCGACATTAACCGCACACAGCCATTAACAGAAAAGCTTGCAAACATACACACAAGCGCATATGGGCCTGTGTGGGTTAGGCTTAAATATATCAACACAAGAAAAGTCTTAAGGCAGAAAAAATCGTACAACCCAAATGAGTCTTAAGCAAAATTTCCAAGTACAACAGAAAATGGTCGAAATTTGTTTAGGCCTCAATTCCTTAAATGCCCACGACAACTTTTCTACGAAATTTTTTTTAAGAATTTTGAGTTTCAGCTTTTGTTTTATCAAATTGAAAATGAGCTTCAAAGCTTTTCAAAATGATTTATTTTCGAAACTGCTGTCTAAAAGGAGGCTGCTGACAAAAATTTAGCCATTTCTAAGAAAATTTTTAAAAGGTAGATTTTTTTTCCTTTATGAAATTTTTAATACGAGGGTTGTGACAAAAATTTAGCTAAGAAAACTTTTAAGAACTAGATTTTGTTTCGCACATTTTCAATGAACTTTTCCGTTTTTACTTTCAAACTTTTCTGACCTGCGTGTAAGATCTTGCGAATTGTTGTCCGCTTGTCTCCATGACGAAGGCATGGCCCTGGTCGTTGAACAACACCGACAGCGTTTAACACCGTCATGTACTAAAAGAGCTGAAAGCAGCGCTTTCCATCATCGGTATCTGGACAAAACAAAAAAAAAAACAATCACCGGCGAAGTGAAAACTAAAAATAACAGACATCACATTTCTCCTGATCTGTCTTTGTCTGTCCTCTTGAGCCTGTTCCCTCTTCTCTATTCTGGAAAAAAAAATCATCGGAAGCTTTTGGGGCAGACCATAATTTCCAATACACTGCCTTTAGAGGAAATCAATCGTGCATAGAAAATATTAATTAATAATAAACGGGTTATAAAACCGATTCATGCACTACAGCGGAGCGCTGTGTGCTGTTCTTATCGTCTACGGAAAGGTCCTGAAGCATTTAAAGAAGCATGAAACTACCACTGAAACTTGTTAATAAAAATTTACAAATTTGACATCTGCAATTAAAATAATTTTTTTTATACACGTAAATTTATGTTTCTACGAGTGCGCAGGCGAGACCTTCTTCAAGTTGGAAGTAATGAAATCTTGGGAAAATAAGAGCTTTTCCAGTCATCCTTTTATTCGTTATACAAAATAGTTCAAATCTATTTCAACTATTTCCTTGCCAGCGTGCAAGAAACGGCATTGAATAATTATAAAAATAAATAATAAAAATTGAGATATTTTGTTGTTACCCGTAAAGCAATTGAATATATTCTTTTTACTTTTGTACTCTACATATTCGCACAAAAATACCTTTTGAAAAATGTTTGCTTCACCAATATCGCAGGATTATGAGGTCCTTAAAGCTGCACCACAAAAAAATGTGCGCTTTTTTATATTTTTATTATTGTTAATTTCAGACCTCTAAATGAACCATTCAAATTTTTAAGTTACGTAAAAAAGTGATGCGTTCTATTACCGCTGCTGTTCGCTCTTTTGTATTAGAATTATCTCTGGAGCTACACGAGTTCAAGTAGGAGTCTTAGAGCTTTTTCTAAGCCACAACAAAATTGCTTTTCCAATACAATAACCCAACGATATATCAGTGACTGCTGATTTGGTTATTGCAGACGTCAACAGCTTCACACATGTGGGCGACTTTGTCTAGAGCCAGTGGAGGAGCTAAACGGTCCCCTTCTTAAAACCTAAATTCCCAGTTCCAGCGCAATGAATTATATATGCAGAGGTCATCCTCTGAATGCTGGTCCTATTCATAAGAAAAAAGATAAGAATACTGAAATTGCGTGCTGCAGTTGTCAAGCTTCGTTAAAGTATAACGAGGGTACGGCATACGCAATGCAACTAAATGACGGATGTGGAGTTTTAGAAATGTGTTTTTAGAAATGTGAGGCCCACAATCAAATCTAATGAAGTTTTATATAAAACGATACGATCATCCTCCTCGTGTTGCTTTGGATTGTAGCCCACAGGGTATGAAATGGCGTCCTGCAAAGGTACTCTTATATCGTTTTCTTTTCTACAAAATAATGCAACATTTTTTACACTTTTTAATAGAAAATTGCATTATTCTGTCTTTTGACAACACAGAACTTATTAAAAACTAATCCGAGTCGTTTTCTTTTTTATGAAAAAAAATGCAACATTTTTAACACTTTTTAATAGAAACCTGCCTTATATTGTTTTCTGAAAATAGAGAATTTATTACAAATTAATCCATCATCGCTTGCGAAAATTTATTTCAATTATAAAACACCAGTAAACTGTTACTTTTTAAAGAAAAAGTGTAAAAATGTTACATGTTTTCCAGAAAAGAACACATTATTAGTAATTTTATGCATAATTTTTCTACACTCTGCTTTATTTAATATATTTTGGAGATATTTTTAAAGCTTTCTCTTGGTTACTTATTTTATATCTGCTCTCTCTTTTTAATATGGTTGTGAAATTTTCACATGTTTTTTTGTTTTTTTTTTTGTTCCACTAAAACGTTAAAGCACAGAATTTTGATGTTCCCAACCTCCCAACAAGAATCACACGCATATCAGCCATCCCTTTTCTCGTTGCATTCACAATCACCGTTAACAAGATATTAATTGCAAAATGTGAAAACCATCTGTTGGATGTACAAAAATGTGTTATAATCTCCCCGATAATCATAATAATTATTAATCATGACATCGATCTCAAGTATTAAACAGCTCTTAAACACCTGCAACACCTGCGATGTGTTTATAAGTGAAGCACACGAAACCTTAAAAGAAGACCAAATCGGAGCGTCTGCTTGTTTGTCACTCCATCCGTGAACGTCTTTTGCTGTTCTGTGAGAATCAATTGAGGCCTTAAACGATTATTAAAGACGAAGACCAAAAAGTTAAATCAATTGGAAAATCTGTATCAATTTCAACAACAATAAAAACAACAAAACAACAACAGTTTTTTGAAACTGTCACTCTCGGCAGGATTTTGTTATTGTTTGTCTTTTAACCCAAAAAACAATTCTTAACAGAGCATGCAAATTTTATTAACTTCATAAAAGATTAATAAGAAGAAAAAAGAAGCGAAAAAAGTATTAAAAACTGAAGTTGTAGCAACAGCCACAACAGCGTTAGTGGCACTTAAACAAACTCATACATTTTCACCGAAGACTGTTGTGTGGCAGTTGTGAATGTTTTTGAATACGATTTTGGGGGAATACCGGCAAAATAACTGTGCAGTGGCATGAATTTTAAATGGATTTTATATATAAAAAAACGTCCAACCTTTTATGTGCAACTTAATGAACAGCACAAACACATACAAGGACGTGTGGTGCACTTGCAACGTTTCACACAAAAGTATTTTGCTGCAATACGGCCGCTTAATGCTCGTGTTGCATCACCGTAAGCAAAATGCTGGGCGCAAATCGTGTAGAAAAATTCCTGTAAGACAGATTGTCGTGGCCAAAATATTCCCACACATTCCGATTGATTATTGAATCACAGCAACAGCATCAGCAGCAGTTCAGGTTATTCAAAAGCATTATTTTTCATAAAGGATATGCTGTTTGCAGGACATTAAGAAGTGAATTGTTGCACCATCACCTCAACACCATCACACAATATTAATTCAGTCATGTTGCATCTTATGGGAAGTGTTTGTTGCATTGTTTTTGTTGTGTTAACTTATTGCCAACCGCATGTTGCATCTGCAGAAAGTTTTAAAAAAACTTTTAAATGAAAAAAAGATTTAACAACCCTTTTTTAGCGGCCCTCTCAAGGTCATGGCAGCATATTTTGTTATATTTTTATAAATCCACAAGATATCGTTAAATCATCTTAAGTAAATAGTAAATAAAAACAAAAATTAAGGCAAAATTATTAATAACAGGGTTTTAACGCCGAAATGGTTTTAACAAACTTTTATTTTAACGTTAAAACCAACTGTTAAAACCTGGTTTTATCACACAAACCGATGTTGTTAAAACCAATTTAAAACCATTTTTGTTTTGATTTAAAGTAGGATTGACGAAATGCAACATTGTTGTTGCTTGTTTTTGTCTGCACTGAAAGTTAAGTGCTGCCAAGTTATTTATTGGCAACATCTTTTAGAAAAATCAACCACATCTGGGGTTTTTTTAAAATTCGTATGATGTTCAGAGGAATTAATGGGATTTTCAAGCATTTTCTTCATTTTAAAATAGTTTTTCATAATTTAAATATATTAATTTGCAATATAAAACAGAATTTTAATTTAAGAGTGCTTGGAAAAGCTTCTTTTTATCTTATACAAAAACAAAAAAGTTGTTAATAGTTGATCCTAAAGTCTGGTATTTAATTTTTCTCTCATTTTATAGGATGTTTTTTATAGAGTGATACAAGTTTAAATCACAATAAAACACAGTAATATATTCTTGATATCAATACAACGGTCTTTATTGGATAGAAAATTTTATGACATTAATGTTTAAATATGATTTCAGTCATGTGGCCGCCACGACTGGCGCGTAAAAGGCGAAATCTGGAACACCAATTTTCACAAACAGTAACATTCTGACCATCATCGTTTTTGAAGACATCTGGGCCAGTGACTCCCCCAGCCCATAAAGCGCACCAAACAGTAATTTTCTGTGGATGTCATGGTGTTTCGACAAAAGCTTTTGGATTCTCCCCACTCCAAATGCGACAATTCTGTTTATTTACGTACCCTTTCAACCAAAAATGGGCTTCATCGGAAAACAAATTTTGAATGGGCGAAGTGCACGATAAGTTTGACGAACAGTACCATTATTTTGATTAAAAATTTTCACAATTTGCACGCGTTGCTCTGGTGTATGTCGCTCCATAATGAAATGCCAAAGCAAACTGAACAAAAACCAACTAACAGCTGTTAAATGGGTGGTCAAATAAAGCAGTGATGCCAACTCAAAATTGTATCACTCTATAAAAAACCACCCTATAATACGATGGAAAGTAGTTTTTCTACATCATAAAATCGGTAGTGAGTTTAATAGAACTCTTTAGAACGTCACTAGAGTGACTCGAATGGCGCAAGCGAAATAGCGTTACAGCCTCAGGATGCCCTGAGATCGTGAAGATCTGTTAAGAGCCTGATTTATGAAAAATGAACTGAAACCAGTAACTTGCCGATTTTGAAATTTTCCTAACAGAAAAGAATAGATATTTTTGGAAGCCGCTACATCCCCACTATTATTATTCCTACGTTTTCCTTGGTCAGATCATATCACGAGTAGCATAAACAGCTGATGACTAAGTACATAAATACTTTGAATAATCAGTGCCAGCCAGGGACCTGTTGTCAAAACTACAAGTTACAAGTCCACAAGTAAAATTACCTACAAAACAACAACATTTTAATAAAATCCATGGTTGTCTTGTGCGATCAGATATGCGTATAGGGTGTTTTTTAAAGAGTGATACTACTTTGAGTTGGCATCAGTGTTTTATTTGACCACCCATTTAACAGCTGGTAGTGGTTTTTTGTTTAGTTTGCTTTGACATTTTATTATGGGTCGACTTATACCAGAACAACGCGTGAAAATTGTGGAAATTTTTAATCAAAATAATGGTTCTGATCGTCAAACATATCGGGCACTTCATCCATTCAAAATTTTTTTCCGATGAAGCCCATTTTTGGTTGAAAGGGTACGTAAATAAACAGAATTGTCGCATTTGGAGTGAGGAGAATCCACAAGCTTTTTTCGAAACACCATGACATCCACAGAAAATAACTGTTTAGTGCGCTTTAGGGGCTGGCGGAGTCATTGGCCCAGATGTCTTCAAAAACGATTGTGGACAGAAAGTTACTATTTGTGAAAGTTGATGTTCCAGATTGCGCCTTGTACGCGCCAGCCGTGACGGCCACATGGCCGAAATTATATTTAAACATTAATGTCATAAAATTTTCTATCCAATAAAGACCATTTCATCGATATCAAGAATATATTACTATGCTATATTAAGATATTAACTTGTATCACTCTATAAAAAACACCCTATAGTTTTGACAAACGGTTCCGAATATCCAAAGTAGCACAGATCGGATTGTCTAGAATTATTCGATCCACGAATTCAATAAATATATTTTTTCTAAAAGAAAAAGAAATAAAAACTTTTAAACTAAAACAAAATGGATATAACATGTCAAACACACATACACTCAAACACCGTCAACCAATTTTTTCGGTTTCGTTTGGTTCGGTTAACGATAACATTTGCAGTTCAAAAGGGAAAAATTAACAATATAAAATATATAAATGCACACACATACATACGCCATGCATACACGCACACACACACACACACACTCACATGCTTATACATGCACATTTTGATTAAATAATTGTGTATCAGGCATTTTTTTTCTGGCAAATTATTTACTCATAAAACGCTGTTACGCGGAGCTGAAGCCCGCCACAGTTTTAAAGGATGAGAAAAGAGATTATTTTTTTGTGTGAAATTCTAAAAAATAAAATAAAAGTTTTTGGAAAAACTAGGCGGATATTTTTAATTTAACACGCATTTTTTTGCGCTAAACGCAAACACACGGAGTACGTTTGTTTGTAATTGTATATCCCCGTGTGTGCACACACTCACATGTGTACGTTTGCATGTATGTTTACATATAGTGTATAACAGGCACACTACATACATACGTCCACACATACATACATACGTGGGTAAATGTATATGTATATGTATATGTATTTCTGTACAAACAAACCATCAAAACATAACCACACTTAACACACTACGTGTGTAGGTATGCATGAGAGTGTGTGTGTGTGTGAGAATTATTATGTATGTATATGACATTTAATACATTGACACATACATATAGAATGCATACGATTAAAATTATACACATGCAAATTTTGAAAAAGCAGCATGTGTATGTGCTCTCCTACTGCCAAGTGTGTCAGTGTGTGTGTGTGTGTGTGTGTGTTGTATATAAAACTCACAGGCTTATATAATCCTTGTATACACATACATAAGTACATATGTACAAGTGTATTTGTGTGTGTGTGTGTGTGTGTGTGTGTGTGTGTTTATGTACATGACAAACGTTTGCTTTATTAATTCTATTTTTTATTAGTTAATTTTTTTATTTATTTCTTTTTTATTCTCATATTTTTTCCGCATTTTGGTTAAATTTAAATTTAGACTTGATTTGATTTTATTATTAAAGTTTTTTCCCTGCATTCTATTAATCAACTTTTTGCTGCTTTAAATTTTATATGTTGGCATATTTTTATTCTGCAATTGTTTAAAAATGCGTTGAATTTTGTTTTAAAAAGTACAGGAATATGTACACATATGTGAGTGTATATGTGTGAGTGTGTGTGTAAATAGCTATTAATGCAAAAAAATGTATTAACTCATGCATAAGCCTTCTGCTAATTTCACTTTAATAATTAAACATTTTATTTTGTTGCAATAAAATAATAAAAAAAAAATTAAAATATTTATAATTCTATTAATAATTAGCGACTACAAATCCCATTAATTTCAGTCCAAAAGGATCTCAACTGGGCACTGTTTTATAAATAAAATGTATATATAAATATAAAAACCATTGAAGCTGATCCAGCTCAAAAGGCTGCGCTCTAAATGCAACATCAAAAGTGCAGCGAAGCATTTCAACTGAACGCTCACAGAAAAATCGTTAAAAAATATAATTTCTCAAATTCAAATCCTTTTTCTAAAAAAAATCTATCGAACTTTTTGTTGACATTTTAAGTTTTTTTTTTCAAATTCAATTTAAATAAAAAATTAAATTTCAAAATAAATTAGTTTTAAAACAAAATCTTCAAAAAATGTTTTGAATTCAGAAAAACCTTATAAATATTCCAAATCTCACAAGAAAGGCAGCCTCAATTTTATATATTCAACTTGCACAGCAGAGCAGAACAGCTGTTTTCAAAAACCGCTACACTTTCATCATCAATATTCATGTATATTTTTGTTTATGTTACCGCTTGTTAAGTGGCCTAATGAAATGTGACAACAGTTTGTGTTTGGACAAATTTTACTATGAAAAGAGGATACGAGAATTGTATCATAACGATTGTAACACACTTTCTTTAAGTCCCTGTTTTGCCGTTTGATTATTTTCCTTATGTCCTATATTCTGAATTATTTGTTTCGAATTTCAAAATTCTCAAAAATCTGGTAGTTATTGGTCTTATGCTGTTTTGAAAAAATTGAGTTCTCTTCAGATCTCCACGTTTTAAGGTCATTGTGTGTGTGTGTGTGTGTAAGTATGTGACCCGCATATAACTTTAGAAGGGCTGAGACGAATTAAGTCAAGCTGGAAGCGTTCTAAAGAGCGCTCCATAATTTCAAATTCCTGTGGATTTGAATCGATTTGAATCGGTAGAATTAATCGCGTGAATTTTTAAATAACTTGTGAACGGTTTCTTGACAGCAAATCGGGCCAAGAGCGGTTAAAAAAATATTATGATATTTTGAAAAACTCCGGAATTCTATATCTGATTAGTTGGTGGTCTCGATTTTTTTACAGCAACCGATAACTACATCAATCACCGCTTATCACGAGGAAGTCGGATGATTTTAAAATTGAATTAGTGTTTTGATTCGAAGAGCTTAGAAGCGTGGAACAGCACAAAAACCAGTGCCTCGTTTCTGTGACGGCTGTGGGAAGTTCTCGAATCGAAAAACTAAATTATTATTGTTATCATGCTCTTTATTGTAGGGTTATCCCTAGAAAAATATGTGAACTATTATAAAAACCAAACAAAACTATAAATGCTTTGAGAAATGTATTTTGACTCACCCCGTGTTTCACAGAGTGACGACAATTTTTCGATGCGAGAAGTTCTCACTTCAGCTACAGAAATGAGGCACAGGTTGCGACAGTTTTGCGGTTAAAATTAGCGGAAAGTTAAAACGGTTGTCTTTAACACCAATCTATCAATAAAATAATGTCAGATGGGAGTTTATATTACACCAGACAACAAAAAAAAAAGATTTTTTTCTGCAATGGGGTAAAACCAATAGCTTTGCCATTTTTAGAAAATTTTAAATTTTCCTTGTGGAGAGTATAAAAAAGAGTTGTTTCCAAGTCTGGCTAGATTTGACTTGGAGTTACCGATAATAACTATGATTTACTTGTCAAAATTTCACCACTTCCTTGTGTTCGTGAAGAAAATGTTTTTATTTGATTCGAGAATAAGTAAAGAAACCATACAAAAAAAAATTATTTAATGGCGTGTTCTTTTCTGGAAAACGTGCAACATTTTTTTTACTTCTTTTCTCACAGGCGGCAGTTTAAAGACGTTTTAAAATGAAAACAATTTTTCGTAACGAATGTTGGACTACTTTCTAGTAAAATCTTTATTTTTAAATGTTATAAAGTTGCGTTCTCCTATTAAAAAGTGTAAGAAATGTAACATTCTTTTTTAGAAAAGAAAACAACAGAACTTATAAGTTTAAAAAAGAAAAAGTGTGTTGTTAAAACTACTGCCTTTATAAAGAAAATTTTGCACTTAATAAAATTACTTCATGTTATTTACGAAAATATTTCGTTTATATGACGCAACTTTAGTTGAGGCAACTTTAACGAAACTTGTTTCAGTAATCCAAAGCAGCGTGAGGTTGTTTGGATTTTAATGCAGACAGATTTATGGGATTGATTTCGAAATTCATAAACCTTATGAATAAAATTTGTTCTTTGTGATATAATTTATTTGAAAGACATTTAAGAACATTTTCGTGCGGCTTGTGTAGAATGAGCGTTGCCTTTGGCTTTAGCAAAAGCTCCAGAGTTGAAAGAAACACGAGCAGATGTGAAGCAAAAGAAAACTCTAGTTTTCTTAAGTCATTTAAGGGTTATTTAATTTTAATTATTTAAAGAAATTTATTTCGTGTTAATGATTTTTTATAACAAGAAGTTTTTAACTCTTCTTTTGTCTTCAGATCTTTAAGATTTTTTTTTTGTGTGCTCTTCCCTAGATAAACGAAGCAGTTATTTTGAAAACTACTGCCAGTTTATTATTCATTTTAGAAAGTTGAATTTTATTTCAATTCTTTTATAGTTTCAGCATCGTCAATGATTTTTGGGAGGAAGAGAGTAACGATGACAGCATCGTTGAGGCCATAGAAATAAATGAGAAATTTTTAATATAAAATTATAAAAATAACAACTTTTCTTACAGGATATTTAATATCCTAAACTGTCATCTGCATTCAGTATATTAAAAGTTTGACTAAAGATTTGTTTTCTTACGAACGTTTGTCCTACTCTCTGGCTAATTGCTGCCCTTGTTGTGAGCGCCTTTTATGGGGTACGAGTCCTGGTAAATAAAATCGATCCTCGACATAAAGCACATATCCCGTAAATAAATGAAATTTAGATTCGCATTACACATACAGTGAAAACTCTCTTAACTGACAGCTCTTATAAGCAGACAACTTCTACAACCGGACAAAATATTTTCCTCATACGCAACGAGTTCCCACAATTGGACACTATAAAAACCGGACGCGGACAATAAATTCTAAAAACATTGTGTTTAAAGGGCGTCCCATACGCGGACAGAAGCAGAATGTCTAAAATTTTTGCCAACTTGAAAGAGAAGTTTTATTTAATTAGAAGTTCTTTTTTCTTCAGGGATAGATAATTCATATTGTTTTAGTGTCATTAAAATTCTTAATTCAAATTTACAGAATGGAAGAGAGTAGCAGCTGATTTGATTATCTAGTGGTTCGTATTCTGTATTTTAAAAAAAATTTATAGATGAGTTTGTTTTAAGATGATGAAGCATTAAAACATTTTGCTGGAGAGGACTACTTTATGCTCCAACTCATCAGCAACTTTAAAAGTCATTTTAAGAATCAACAGCTGAAATGAGAGAGAAGTAAATTAACGCAACAATCAAACGACAAAACAAAGACTAAAAAGTATGTTACAATCATTATATTACAATTCTCGTATCCTCTTTTCATAATAAAAATTTGTGCAAACACAAACTGTTGTCACATTTCATTATTCCATCTAACAAGCGGTAACATAAACAAAAATATACATGAATATTGATGATGAAAGTGTAGCGGTTTTTGAAAACAGCTGTTCTGCTCTGCTGTGCAAGTTGAATATATAAAATTGATGTTGAATGTCTTTCTGAATTCAAAACACTTTTCGAACAACTAGTCTACAAAATTAAATTTAAGATCGCATAAAATAGTTGAATTAAAATTGATAGAAAATTAAAAAACATCTGAATATATTTTTAAGACCAAAATAGACAAGCAGTCTGTAATAAAATAAACTATTAAAAAAATAAATTATTTATAATAACAAACGTGTAACTGTTATAAGCAGACACCTCTCATGGCCGCACAAAAATATTGCGACGGCAATTGTCCGCTTTTGAAAGTACTCACTGTAACAAATAAAGAATAGCGACTCTAATACAGAGCCGTGTGTAATAAATCATGTGAATTCTAATGCCGACTTCTGCATTAACAAACGTGCTTTTCGTTTCAAACTGTAACAAATTTTGAAAAATATTTTCTGTTCTCATGATAGACTTTTATTGGAAAGAAGCTCTTTTCCAAATCTGTGACATTTCGATTGCCAAATAATATTGACAAAATCTATTTGACACTCAATGCACAAATTTATTGGGGGTGGAGGGGAGATGGAAAACAGTTTGAATTAATAACAAAAATAATCTGAAAAGTGTAAAAAGTGCAAAAAGTATGTGGCAACATGCGCTTTTATGCGCATTTCATGTAGCGCTGCTGTCTCCATGCGAATTTTAGTTTTGTTTGTTTTGTAGAAAATTTTATTTATTTAGTTTTTTTGTTTTGTTTTTTTGTTGAACGCAACAATATTTTTTTTATGGATTCGCCGGGGCAGGCCAGGCCACAGTGAACTCAAAAGCTTATTATGTGCTCAAATGAGGTAGAATTTGTCTAACAAAAACATAAATATAATAGAAACAACAATTACAAAATAAACTGTCCGCGTGTGTGTGTGTGTGAGTACGTGGACTAAAATAAAAATAATACGGCCAAGCCACAAATTGCTCATCAATGCACACACAAATAACCCATCATCTGCTTTGAACACAACAAAAACACACACTCTCGCACACATAAACACACACACACGCGCGACTCGCACACATAAACACACCTACACATGCACCTATTTCACACAAACCAACAAAAACTTTTGATAAAATCGCATTGAAAAAAAAAGAAGTGGAAAAATGCATAAATAAACAACAACAGCAACAACTACACCAAACACACACACACACACAACAAACGAATAATATAAAAGTTCACACAAAAATGCTTGACAAGAACTCACACTAATTAATTTTATTGTAATCAAGTGTGAGTAGATGATACCAGTTTGTGTCTGAGCGCGTGTATGTGTGTGTGTGTAGGTGTTAGTGAGCAAAGGAATGGCCTCCGTGAGTACATCTGATATATTTTTTATACAGCAAATTTCGATTTAAGTGTAGCCTACTTCTAGGAGTTTTTAGCATGAGTAATTGCGTTGCAGGATATTTTTATTTATGCGTTAAGTTGAGTACAGGCAGCTCTTTTTTCTTCTTCTTCACATAAAATATATAAATAAAATAGAAATAAAAATAAATAAAAGTTTTCATGCATCTTGTTGTTGTTGTTGTTGCCCTAATAGTTTTGAATTAAGGGCTCTCTTGTTGTTTTTGTTCTCCGTTGGTTTTTGTAAATCCATTTACATGTGAAGTGACTGTTCGCAATTTTCATGTTGTTTTTTTTTCGTATAGAACATTCCGCCAACACTTACGGTCCTTGGCGGCAAAAAAAAAAAAAAAAAAGTTTTACCATTAAAAAATTAAATGTAAAAAAGCGTAGAAAAAAAGATTTTCACCATACGAGGGCAGGTGGCAATTACACTTTTATATGAGGAAAAAAATTTTTTTTCGATTTTGCATGCGTTTGCATGCGCTTACATGCGCTTACATGCGCTGCGCAATCACGTGATCACATTTTATCACGCCAGCCAATTGCTAGTTGCTGCCATCAACTTTACGAGCCTCAGAAAGTTGATCCATTCGTTGACAACCATTCGGACCCTTTTCAGTTTTATTTTCGGAAATACCACTTTGAAAGAACTCAGAGTGGTTTTATTTAGAAACGTTCCCCGAGTGTTACTTGTGCTAAGAGCGGGCGTCGTATAGGCTGGCCCATCATATCTGATCAGAGACTAAAACCTTTTTTTGTTCTATAAAAGAAATTAAACATCATGAATATTTCGCTCCTTATGGATTCCATTAACAACGTGAAAATTATTATTCAGGCTCAAGTCCGACTCTGCGTACTCAAAAATTACTTTTTATTTTAAGAATTTATCTACAATTCGAGTTTTTTTTTTCATTATTATTGAGACTGGCTTACTGATCAACTGACTGATCAAGTGACTGATCAAGTGACTGATCAAGTGACTGATCAAGTGACTGATCAAGTGACTGATCAACTGAACGATCAAGTGACTGATCAACTGACTGATCATGGTTCTGCTCAAACCATTGATGCCAGAAATTTAAAATTTTGTATGTGACCCATTTCGAGGGGATTTTGGGAAAAGGGGGCTAAAAACGGGTGTATTCGAAAATTTTATGTTTCGCAAACTACAATAAATAAACAAAATTTTAAAAACAAATAAATAGTTTTCGAAAATATGCCGGACACTTGTTTGGTACTATTTTGGTATGCATACTTTTGGGTGACAAAAAGGTATAACAATTAAATTTGGTACTTTTTTGCACACCTCACATGACATACGTAAAATATGATACACAGGAGAAAGATTTCGAAAGCGTATTATTCTTCTGAAGGAACCCCTAATATATTTTGGTACTTTTTAAAATTTCGGTGCCATAAGGGGTCAAATCGTGCCTCTTTTTGGCACTTTTTTTTTGTTAATAAAAAAATTTATGCAACAAACATTTAAAAATAGCTTTTGGAATCTTAACTATTTAGTACCGAAATAAAGCCCCTGATAAGTTTTGGTACGTTTTGAAATTTCGCAGCTGTAAGCGCTCAAATCGTGCTACTTTTCGCCACTTTTTTTTTATTAATAAAAAAAATTTATGTATACAAACATCTAAAAATCACTTTTGGACTCTTTACAATTTAGTACCATAAAAAGGGACTTTTTTAGAAATTCGATGGCGAAGGGGGTAAGGTACGATGAAAATGGGTAAAATTATTAGTTTTAAATATTGGAAACTAAAATAGACAGGCCGCAAATTTCGAATGAACACAAATAATATGAATAATTTTCAGAAATAAAATTGATACGTGCTTGGTACCTTTTTCATGTAAGTACTTTCAGGGTAAAAATTAAATTTGGTACTTTTTTTGCACTCTAAACTCAATAATTTTAATTGAAATAAAAAAAAAAGCTGAAAAGCAATTCGACATGTGCTTGGTACTTTTTGGATATAAGTACTTTTTGTGGCCAACAGAGCTAAAGATTAAATTTGGTATTTCTTTGCACTCTGTACACATTCTAAAATATAAAACCCAGTAGCGAAATTGTTAGCGTGTCTTATGGTTTTGAAAAAATTGCGAATAAGTTTTGGTACTTTTTAAAAGTTTCTAGAGTTCGTACTTCATTCGGCACTTATACTGTTTAACTATATTTACGTAATTGAAAACGGTACTTTTTATCTGTACACTTTTCTAAAATGGTACTTACAAGTAAAGGCACATATTTCAAAAGAGCCTTTTGGAGAAGGTATTTTTTTGAAAATATATGTTGTGATTTACTGGCCCACGAAAGATCCTAAGATTCAATGTTATTTAAAACTGTTTTACTTCATGAGCACTTGTCTGAATTAAAATGCTGTTCATTCGAATTTAATGGTCATGCTCTTTTGGGTAAATATTTGCCCAAATGTGACCGTACCTTTAGTAACACAGTAGTTAATATTCCTGCTGGGTAGTACCACCTTTAAAAGCGGGAAACTGAAGAAAGAATTTTGAACAAAATCAGTGCTCATTTTTTCTGAGTCTTTTATAATAAAAAAATTTTTATTATTTCACCCTCCCTTCTCCCACACATTCCCCAACGTATCGCTAACAATAATTGTCAACATTTTTCAAACGACTTATCAGTCTGACTTCGCTTTTACATTACAGTGGGTTAAATATGCGTACATTTACATCAACACATACACACACACACCCTTACAAGTACATAAAACACCACACTAGAGTTTAATATGTTTTCCATTTATTTTATGAGTAGGCCAGACCAGGCCGGGCCGGGCTAGTTCAGTACGGGCTGGCTGCCTGTATGTCTATGGGTGGATTTTTAGTTGATTCATTTTTCTATTTTCGCAAACATTTTTAGTTTTATATTTTTATGTAATTTGTTTTATTAACGTGCACACTCGACAGCACTCACATACAGAGACCCAAATACCCACCATTCATTTATAAACAATTTTAGGTGTGCATGTGTGTGTGTGTGTGTGTGTGTGTGTGTGAAATTGTATGCTTTTTCTGTGTATGTGTTGGTAATTGTATAGGCTTTCAGTTGCATTTCATGCATTGAGTTAATCAGCCTTACAACGTTCCTGTTTTTCTGTTTCTTATTTTTCTATTTTATTTTTATATCCCAGCACACACTTTCGGAAAGATTCATTAGTGGATTGAAATTAAATGGATGCGTTAAAATTTTTAACGAAAACTAGAGTTTTTTATGGCAAAATTAATTGATTAAAAAGTTTGAAAAAATATTTAAGCTAAAATGGGAACTTAAAATCAACAGTTTTTTAACTTCCCTCATCAGGAAAATTTTAAGAAATCGCTTTTTTATTTTTAGTGGTGGGTTCATTTGCGTTTCATTTGCTGTCATTTAAAACCCCTCCATTGATCTCTTTGAATTTTTCAATAACATTTTGTGAAGAAGAATCAGCACGAATTTAAAATTAAAGAGTGTCAAACCACAATTCCCAAAAAAGTACTCATATTTTGTCATTCTTTTCTCTACTTTGTATAACACTTAATTCACAAACTGTACTGCAGTTGTTTTGGTTTGTATAAAAAAATAAAATATTTTTCTTTCAGCTCCAAAATAAAAAATATATTGTATTTTGCAATTAAACTTTTTAAAATTATGACCTTAACAGTTGTGTTGTTTTCTTTTCTGAAAAAAGTGCAACATTTCTTACACTTTTTAATAGAAATTGGCAACATTTAGCCAATTGAAAATAAAAAAATTATTAGAACCTAATCCAGCATCATTTCGTATGGTAAAACCGGACCTTAACAGTTGTGTTGTTTTCTTTTCTGAAAAAAGTGCAACAAACAAGTGAAAAATTGTTACCTGTTTTTCAGAAAAGAGAACGTCTTAAGCTTTAACGTTGCAGCCCACAATTCTTAAGAACAGGAAAGTGTGAAAACGCTATTGGAGTCAAGTTGATTTGCATGCTCATTTGTGAGCCAAATGTTTGCTGGGTTAGTTAGCCTGTGATGCACTTGTTTGCATCTATTATTGCAATTGCCCCGTTTTATTTACCTTTTTTTTGTTTCTTTGATTTTCGTTTTCACAGATTCTGCTTGTTTTAGCTCATTTTTATTAATAAAGCGTTACTGCACATTAAACACGAATACGTGTGTGTGTGTGCGTATGTTTATTAACCTATACATACACACGTGCTGGCATCAAAAATTGTGTCCTTTTTAAATTTTGTTAAAAATATGAAATTTTTATATTTCAGCCAACAGTAGGTGTGGCTATTTCAAAGATATTACAAGCACAAAGTATCTACACAGTGTTTTATTAATCACGCTATTGCTTGTGTGTGTGTGTGTGTTTATGTGCGTGTCTGTGCGTGCGTGTTCATGCTAGTTCGTGCCTGCAACTTTTTTTATTCACGTTTATGTACCTTCTCTTGGATTTTTGGCCGGCTAATTGTCTTCAAAGTAGTTGACTCAATTGAAAAGCCGACGCTTCAAGCTTCAACCAGAATATCATTTGAGATCAACAAATACTTGCAGTAATTTTTTCATAAAAGTGAGTACCCAATCGCTTATATTAACAAAAATATATTTGATTTTTTGCAAACTTGGCTTCGCAGTCAGTTGCCGGAGGGAAGCAACTGATTATAAGGTTTAATTGTGCTAATAATTTGTCGTTGTTTGTGTTAATTAATTTTGGAAATGATGTTTTCATTTTGTCTGTTTATGTTCTTATCGAAACATTCGAAACAATTTTGGGCGTTTTGAAAACTTATTGAAGTTGAAAAGCTTTGAGCGCTTTGTATGGAGTTGGGCACAGTAAACAGAAATGATTATATTGTGACTTTAGAAAGTGTTGGAGTTATTGGCAAATTATGTCTTGTGTAATCGCAAGGATTTATTTATATTTCTGAAGTTTATAAACTAAAACTCATTTCTTGCAAATTTATATTCCTGGTGACGTCATCAGTGGCTTCATTTCTAAATGCAAAGTTTTATTTTTCATTATTCCTCCGCCGCAGTTTGTTACAACTTAAATATACTGTCCTTGACGCCACGTCTGGTTTGGTTTCTAAATGAAATTCAATCTCGAGAAACGATTTTCTTTCTCGAGTTTTTTTTTATTAAGTTATTATTTGTTTCTTTTAAAAAATCTGTTAATAAATTAACAAAAAAGTATTCAGCGTATTTCTAAGCCCGGTTTTATCATACGAAATGATTCTGTTGAAACCAATTTTGAAGCATTTTTCAATTGATTTCAAATCGGTTTTATGATTTGTAGCCTTTTTTCTGTTTTATTTGCTTCGAAGATATTTTTTAATAGTTTGGCAACGTTGTTCGCGCTCTAAATGATTCAGGAAGACTTCCGAAACCTCACCTTAAGTTTTTTGCCAAACAGGAGCCGTCTCGCACAGCAACTTAAAGAATATTGTGGAGGGACAGTGAATTTTAATCTCATAAAATTGTACTTTGGACTTGGACCAGCAATTAGGAGATGGCCCAGACCTATGAGATGCATTGTGTCGGAATTGTAAAGGACAGGGAAGTGTTAAAGGGACAGATGAGAAGATAGAGAATTTTTTTGCAGCAATTTTCACATCGTCCTTAAAATGTATGTTGCAGTTGCCGTCGAAGTATTCGTCTCTTAAGCGCATTAAGATGTTAATCGCTGTCGGTACCACGCCTTCGTTATTGAAACAAGCCGATAACAATTGGCGCAACCGTGCACTCGTACAAATCAGAAAAATTCGACTCCTTGTAGAAGACAGAGTGCGGAATCGAACTGGAATCTAACGTGTAGCGGTCTTGGGTTAACTACTTCGGCAAAACGATTAAAAATTTCGTGGAGCTTTTGCTGGCTGATATTTTGAGGCGTTGCCCTATACATTTTCGAACGGGTTACAACTTAAGCTCTGTAACATCTTTTTTGGATCAATTATCACACTGAGGACGTCTCTATAAGAACTGAAGCCATTGAAACCATTTTTTAAAATCAATATTGTCCTCTTCTCCAAGGACATATTTTTAATAGGACAAGGCGCTTTAACATTCCTGGCCGCAGCGCAAGGATCACTAAAGTAAATAGGCAGCAGGTTTTTGGGGAAATATACACAGAACCGTTGCACCAACGGAGTAAATAAGGCAGCGATGCTGTGCTTGAATGTTAATGAAGGCGTGGTGGGTATTTGAAAAATATCCTTGTGGAAAGTTTTGTACCGATTCCGGGGAATTGTTGCATACCAGTCCCATGACTGGTGAAAAGGGGAACAGTACAAAAAGTTTCATGGCCTTGGCTGGTTAAAAGAGGATATATCACATCATTTTTAAAAAGGGGTTACGAAGTTCCGAATAAACGTTCTAACGAAATTCCGAAATGTATATTATCTCAAACAGTGTATTCTCGGGTAACTCAATTACGTTTTATTAAACTACAACTGGAACTGGTGAACTGTAACGGGGACAGGTACTAAAAACACTACAACAGGACAACCACATAAAGTTTACGTCTAGATCTTGTCAAGGAGCATCTTAAATAACCCCTTCAAGTGACCGCGAAAAGCTATCGGCAATTCTCGTATAGTTTCGAAACACGAACAGGTTGCTAGTCCCTGGAAACCAGTCACTTGACATGTTTTGTGACAGTTTTCTTTCTAGGATTATTATCCCGAAGTAATTCTCCAAAGTCGTACGCCTCTTACAAAATATTTTTGAAATATTTTTTCTAGTTGGGTGTTCTTAAGCTGCCTGAGAACTATCGATACCGACAATTATTATAGTTTTCTAATTTTTACATCCGCGATTCAAACCCATCAACGAAGACGTAGAAGAGAATAAGGCTGCTGTAGCGCATCTCTTTTGAGATGCGCTACAGCATTGCCGTCTTATTGATGCATTGCCGTTACGGTGAATGTTGAACGGTATCGAGCACTGTTAACTTAATTTTCTGTTTCGCAAATTTGCTATCAATAAGACGGCACAATTCGTACGTGCAATGCGCTTAACAATCGTTTTATTGGAAAATGTGGTGACATCTGAATTTCCAGAAGTAGTCCGGCTCACCAGCCCCCCTGATCATTGAATTCAGCTTCCCTGGACTAATATTTTTAGGGCTCCTTTATATTAAATTTCTTACGCCATACGAATAGAGTTATCGGAAAAAGTAGTGGGGAATTGTACTGAATTAATGATTAATAGAAGTCGTAGCTGCGGCCGACATACACCGGAAATCATATTTAAAAAATAAATGCTTTTAAATTATCTGGCAGCTAATAATAAAAAAACTGTTCTTCCAACAATAAAGGGTGTTTTTTTATAGAGTTAGCGATTTTCTAACCAGAATGAAAAAATTAGGTTTTGAAATTCACATGATATATCGGGTGTTTCTTATAGAGTAATACAAGTTTAAATCATAATAAAACATAGTAATACATTTTTGATATCAATGAAATGGTCTGTATTGGATAGAAAATTTTATGACATTAAAGCTAAAATATGATTTCGGCCATGTGGCCGCCACGGCTGGCGGGTACAAGGCTCAACCTGGAACACCTAATTTTCACAAACAGTAACATTCTGACCATCATCGTTTTTAAAGACACATGGACCAATGACTCCGCCAGCCCATAAAGCGCACCAAACAGTAATTTTCTGTGGATGTCATGGTGTTTCGACAAAAGCTTGTGGATTCTCCCCACTCTAAATGCGACAATTCTGTTTATTTACGTACCCATTCAACCAAAAGTGGGCTTCAGCGGAAAATGACATTTTGAATGGATAAGTTTGACGTACAGAACCATTATTTTGATTAAAAATTTCCACGATTTGCATGCGTTGCTCTGGTGTAAGTTGATCCTTAATGAAATGTCAAAGTAAACTAAATAAAAAGCAACTATTAACTGTTAAATGGCTGGTCAAATAAAGCAGTGATGCCGACTCAAAGTTATATCACTCTATAAAAACACCCTCTATATTTAATATGAAAGATTATCTTCTGGGACTTTAATTTTAATTAGTCTTCTGGCACATGACCGCCACGACTGACTAAGACGAAGTATAATCCGGAAGTCCGATTTTGGATAACTTTTTCCATCACAAGTGGCAGTATATCGGCAATAAAGCATGAACTGTTGTTCTGCCAAGTGGTAAATCGTTTTATCGGAGTAGACCAGCGTCTTCGGAAATCCCCGCAGAATATATTCTACCGGCGTTAAGTCAAAATTTCTTGGAGGTGGATTCCCGTCAAACTATGCGGTTATCAAACGCTGCCTTCAATAAATAAATTGTGGCATGAGAAGCCATGTGACTTGTGGCTCCGTCTTGTTGAAATCGCAACTCCTGCACATCACGGTTGTTCAATTGAGGAACGAAGAATTCAGAACTCAGGGCTCTATAGCGGCCATCATTGACTCTAACCTTCTGACAACCATCGTTTTAAGAGAAGTACTAACCAGTAATTCTACCTGCCCATAAATCACACCAATAAAGTTGGTTTACCTGTACGTAGCACGGTGTCTCAATATACACTTAAGAATTAAAGTGCCTCCCAATACAGCAGTCTTATTCTCTGACTTCTCCATTCAAACGAAAGTGCATATAAAAATAAATTACCAAAATTTATTTTGCGTCGCTCAGGCGTCGGTCTGTTCAGGTAGCACTAAAAATTGTATCATCGGCTTAGAGCACAAGCCTTCGAACTTACTAGACCTAAATTTTACTGGGGGAGAGACAAAATGCGTTTGAAACTTTCTGCAGGTTTTCTATTAATTTAACCCCATGTGGAGACCCAATTTAAAACAGAGACCACTCATTTCGGCCTCTCTTTTCCTTCCAGATGTGATGAAAATATCACGTGTTTAAAAAAGTGGACTTGGCAGGTTTACACTTTTAGCTGACGCTTTGTGACTGTTGCTAAACTTTCTTGACTTCCGCCCCTTTCGCTAATAGTGAAAATTAAAGCGAATTGAATATTTACAATTAATTCCGTCTTCACACGAGTGCAAAAAATGAACGCATGATATTAAAAAAAGGAAAGAAATCAAGAAGACACAAAAAAGTGCAAAAACTTTCTTCGCTTTCGCTTGTTTACACGGTTGAGAGCAGTAGAAAAACGGGCTTCCTTAAGCCTCGCGTACGCCGAATGCCAAACAAAATTTCAATGTCAAAGTGTTTTCCATCTATTTTTTCTTTCTTTTTAAATACAATTCCAAAAAAAGACGAATAGAAATTCAAGGAACTGTAGGATTTCTTAGCGAAACAGTTTAGCAGAACAGACAGAGAGAGAGGGGTGGGTATGCCTCAAAGGCCAGTTTTGGAATAAGTAAAACAAAAACAAAAGAGAACAAAACCGAGCATGTTTAACATCTTTTAGCACTTGCAACACAAGCCGTTGCATGCAGCACAACACAAACGATATATACAATTTTAAAAGAGTCAACAAAATGATGTGAATTTTATAAAGAGATGAGGATGCTTTTGTTGTTGTTTTTGTACTCCGTTTTATGTTTAAAATAGAAACACGTTCACATGTAAAATGCCATGCCGACGACAGTTGTTACCTTTTCTTTGTGCTGAAACGCAAAAAGAACACAAACTTCCTTTGTGAAAACGCCAGAAAGCAAGAAAAAAAGAAAACAAGTTAAAAATAATAAACCTCCACATTAAAAAGGGAGTTCGCTCAGCATGAAATGCCTGCCTTTTTACTCGCTAAATGACAAAAATGTTAAAGAAAAATGCAGGAAAATATGTCTCGCAAAAAAGGAGAAAAAAATTAAAGATCTAAAGGAAAATGTTGTGCAAAATAAAATATTTTTTATTGCAGCTGCTGCTACTTCAGCAATTCAAAAGGATACGCAGGATAGCATGAAACCGTGTTGCACGTTAGAAATGGTTTGAAAATGGAATATGATTTGTTTTCCGCAAATTACTTGCAACTCCCCGACTTACAAGATGTCTTCAGCATGTAAAAGTGTCGGCCGTCACCAACAGCTGTGAAGTAGGAAGTGGGAAATTAAAGGACTCGATATCTTTGGAAGGAACATCTTTATCACGTTTGAGGGCCGCTTTATGATGCTGTTGACAAACCAAAATTTTTCCATTTTCCATCAAATGTTACGACTGCCACGTCCTTTTTTGTTGTTGTTGTTTTTGTTTGTTAGTTTCCATTTATTGTTCAGTTCTATTTTTGCGATTATTTTTGCATTTTTTTGCGTACTTCCTGCATGTGGACTACAACGAATGACTGACTGAATGAATAGATGGATGAATAGATGAATGGTTGGAGGGCTGTTTGGTTGGTTGGTTGGCTGGCTGGTGGGCAAGCGGGCTGGCTGGTTGGATGGATCCATGGATTAACATTCATATTCTCATGCCCACATTCATATTCTCATACGCAATGAATTTGAAATTGTACTTTCAAATAGTAGTAGTTGTTGCTGGAATCCAACATGCCTACATGTGCAGATACACAACTAATACATTCATACAGTTTACGTGTACACCCTCATACTGCTACAAGATGCACTATGGGGCCAGTAGATGAAAGGGCAGTAGAAAAAAAACAAGTTGCATTTATCGCATTAAATGGAATAGTTAACAAAAATTTTGACCTCTTCTTCGATCAGTTCCAGCACTATAAATTGCCCGAGCAGGGGTCAGCTCCAGAGAGCTGTTTCGGTTAATCAGGATATTATGGTTTTTGCGTGCATATTTTATGTTTATATTACGTGGAGTCCATCGCTATTGTCTCCAAGCAAAATTATGTCTGTGTGACAACTGCAAAAAATAGAGGAATTGTTCCCCTATCACGCAGAACTGCTGGAGAGGCAAGTGGAGCGAATGAGAATTCCCATTAAACACAACAAATTTCATGTTTTTTTTCTTCTAAATTTAACGCGGTTTGTTTTTAACCAAATCAAACAGCTTTTAAAAATCTGCGCTCTACCAAAAGGAGAGCGAGAAAAACGGATGGGTCCCGTCTAGTCCGGCATATGGGAACGTACCCATACAAATAAAAAAAGCTTCTGCAGAGTCAACTAATCGACATGGGAGGGAGCATGAAACGGTATCACTTACTGGGGGTCATAAAAAATATAATTAAATTCTTTGCGTGATATTTCAACCGAGTTCTCTCTCAATTCAAACTTAATTATTTGCGTGGCCTGCAGCTCGTTTCTCTAACTGATGAGACATCTACACGCATCGAAAAAATTATCGAATTTTTTTATTAAAAACAGGATGAGTCAGAGAATATTTCTTTTTATATTTATCATTCTATTGATTGCCCTACAATAAATAGCAGGACAAGCATAATCATGAATAATTCAAATGAGAGAACTTCTCTCGTTAATTATGGAACCGAGACGCTTCATAAGATGAGAGTGGAAAACATGAATATGAATCTGAACGCAAAATAAAACACTTTCCAACTTTAAATTCCCAGTTTTCGCATATTCCACTCACTTCACCACAGTCCAGTGCCATTGTGCAATATTTGAATGCAAATAAAAAATGCAAAAATAGAAAATAAACATTTTTTAGTGGCTTTTGTATGTTCTATTGTGTAGTTTCATCTCTAACGTTTTGTATATATTTCCTGTTCATACATGCATGCACTACACACTCACACACACACACACGCACACACTCACCCACGCGCCTACACATGCACACAGCCACAACTACATGCATGTGTGTGTGTGTGTACGTACACAATAATAACAGAAATTTCTGTCATCGTTGTTGTTCCACACACGCATAAAAAACGCATCTACACCCGCCGCCACCCTCCACAGAGAAGACAAATCATGACTCTACTCGTTAGTTTTTTTTTCTATTCCTTTTTTTTAAATCCACATAAACACACACACACACACACTCATATACTTATGCATTCGCACTCTGCTATTTACATACACAACCGCTGCCACATGCATGTATGTAGTTGTTGGTACTGACTCGTATTGATGTGAAAGCGTGAACTACGACGAAAAAATTTAATGAAACGATTTTGGTTTTTTGTTTTTGCATGCAGGGAAAAAAAGGAAGGCTTGCGAAAAAAAATAACGACGACCAAAACAAAACAACTAAAAAATGTAAAAGTGTGGCAAAACACGTACGCAGGGTTGCCATTCCTGCACAGATGATTTCCACAAAGAGTTAATGGAGCAAAAGTTACCTCCCGCTAAAAGTAAAAAGCAGCTCTGGGCATTGGAAAGTTTTATTTTTTAACGGGCTAATGTTAATAAGCAAAAATACTCCCAGTTTCCTTTATTTGTGAAGAGTTTTCACATCTAAAAAATTTATGTAAATTCTGCTCATGCTGTTTGTTGCAGGGTGATTCATAGATTATTATATGTGTCGTCATAGAATCTTAATAAAAAAAAAAAATAAGAAAAATGTATGCTGAGGCAATCGCAAAGCAGCATTGGATCAGGCAACGTTAAGGCTTGTGAACAAAAAATGTTTTTAAGAGCTGCCAGACCACAGATCGTTTACGCTCTTTCGAAAATTTGGCCTCCACCTTCTACACCCCCCATAACCGTACCACATACGGTAGACACGTCAAGTGTCTACCTTTCGGTCCTACTTGACGATACTAATACACAGGGTGAATACAATACGTCTACCAACGAACCCCATACGTAACATGATGTTACGTATGAAAACTAATTTGAGACCATGTATTTGGACATGCCATTCACCTAAAACTCCTACCGCTCTTTGGGTCAGAGAACCTGCAATGCAACTCTCACTCTTTCCGCGATTAGGGACTAAACTACAGCAACCACGAAACTTCTTAAAGGGTGGCATTACTGTCAGGCTGGAACCGAAGATCCAGGGCTTCCTGACATACGTGGTTCCACAATTAATTCTCCGGTCAGACTTCGTAACTGAAAATAATTCCAATTACACTCCAAACAGTTCGGGACTGGTAGCCCACATAAGTCATGTACCGCCTGTCAACTTTCTAAAGGGTGGCATTACTGTCAGGCTGGAACCGAAGATCCAGGGCTTCCTGACATACGTGGTTCCACAATTAATTCTCCGGTCAGACTTCGTAACTGAAAATACTTCCAATTAAACCCCGAACAGCTCGGGACTGGTACCCCACATAAGTCTTGTACAGTCTGTCAAGGCAACATCGTCAGTATGTGGTCGACTCCCAATAAAAATCCGAATTGAATGCAATTAAAAATTAATACTTAAAATAATATAACTCTGCTATTATTTTAAGTATCTTAAATTAACACTTGTCGTGGTTACCGGCAATAATGAAGGTCCTCAAAGGTGTTGCCACCTGGTTGACTCAGATCATTCGTATAGTTCACAGTTGCCATATGCCACAAATATTACGATACTTATTGGCTAATATGAATTTCGGAAAGTATCACATTTTATTCAGAAACAGTTAATTGTAATTCAATTTCTATTTAAATGTATATATTTGAGAAATTTTTTTTATCTTTTTAATTTTAATAGTGCTGACTTTTTTTTTCCTAAATTATTTGAAAAATTTTAATTGATCGTGGAGGAGCTTTAAGGCAACTCCTATATATATATATATATATATATATATATATTGCTTTACTTAACAATTCGTAGTAAGCTTCCACTTAAAGGAATGAGAAGTTTAATAAAACTTCAGGGTCATAACAAAAACTCAGCTGTCATATTATTAAATTTAATTTCAATTATTCTGAATTGGCTGGCCTTTTTGCAATTTCAATTGTAGTAGTAAAAAAAGAAGAAAACAGCAACATCTAACAGGGTTGTAAAAAAACAACAATTTGGGAAAATAAGATCAAAACGATTAAGATTAAATTAAAGACCTAATTCAGATCGATTAAGTACAATTCAATTAATTTTAATTGCTGCCAATTGCAATTCAGGGAGAAGAAGAATTTCAAATACAATTCTTACAAGCTAATTGTTGGAACAGCTGTTTTCAAAAGCCGCTACACTTTGAGGATCAGTAGTCCTGGGTATTGTTGTTTATTTTACCACTTCTTGTTGGGTCATTTAATTGTATGTGGTAACAGTTTACATTTGCACAAATTTCATTATGACAAAGAATACGAGAGTTAAAACTCACTTTTGTTAAGATCATGTGCTAACGTTTGATTATATTTCTCATGTCATTTTGAATTTGTTGTTTCATTCAAAAGAGCCATCAATCCGCACACCAAATCCGTCACGAAGCACAAGGGAAAGCCAACATCACTTTATTAAATATTCAACTTAAACAGCAGAGCAGAACGGCTGTTTTCAAAAGCCGCTACACTTTCATCATCAGTACTTCTGGGTATTGTTGTTTATTTGACCACTTGTTAGTTGGTATAATTGGATGTGATAACAGTTTCTATTTGCACAGATTTTGTTAAGAGAAAGAATACGAGAGTTACAACACACTTTTGTTAAGTTCATGTACTAGCATTTGATTATATACCTCATGTTCCATATTTTGAATTGGTTGTTTCATTCAAAAGAGCCATCAATTCACACACCAAAACCGTCACGCAGTCTCAATCACAATCCCTTATATATCGTAAATTAAATAGCCGCGACAACCCTGTTTGTGTTTGGTAAAAAAAAAGAACGAACTAAACTAAAAAATCTAAAAGAGGACCAAAATACAAATACGTTAGCATGTTGGCAAGTATGTATGCAGTTCGGATGATGCCGATGAGGATGATGATGATGACGATGACGACAACGATGATGATGATGACGACGATGGCTACAGAAGTAAGCCAACAACAACACTGAGCAGAAGGCGGCACTCATAAAAACGGAAAAATCAGCAAAAGCTACGCAAAACAGTTTTTTTAGTGCATTTTTTCCTCAACGGAAAATAAAAATCTAAAAGGAGCCTCGCAAAAAATTCTAAAAAAATCATGTTGGAACAGGCAAACAAACAAAAAAAAATCTGTGTAAAGGGGAGGTAATAGAAGGCAAAAAAAAAATTTATATTGAGAGCTGGAAGAGAGCGCAAAACACATGCACCAACTCCATCTGTGTTTTGAATAGGGGGGAATGAGGGAGGTTGACGCGAAGCAAGAGAGCGTAACTGTTTTTAAAGTAGCAAAAATAAAAAATTCATTTCACCACAAGAGAGGCGTAGAGATGTCAAAGGAAGCAGCGGGAAGAAGATTAAGGACATGAATATTGACCAAAGTAAAGGATTGTAGTCCATGTGAGATGTATTTTTAGAGATTTCTAAAGGATTTTTTTCGCAGGAGAAAAAATATGAGAATTAAAAAAATTTATTTATTTTTTATTGGAAAGTGTGGGGCAAAAGTAAAGTGGGAGTGCTGGTGTGATGCGATGTGATGCGTTGCGATGCGGTGATGCTGGAGCAGGAGTGAATGTTTTGGTTTGGTTTGAAACACGTGAATTACAAATAAATGTAACAAAATTAACCAACAACAACAACTGCAAATACAGCTTTTATGGGCAAATGTAATATAATGAAGTTGTCATTGTTGTTGTTGCTGTTGCTGTTGTTGGCTATATGTTTTTGTCTATGTTGTGTTGGTGTTGCTGCTGATGTGACTTTCTCTGCTGGCGCAACGCCAGCTGATGTTAATTATGATGCTGATGACGATGATGGAGCACTCTTTTTAATACAAAAACAACAACATGCACGTGCTGGAGTATGCGTTTGTTAAGCCCAACAACAACAATAACAATAGCAATAATAAGGACAAACAAAAGGACGTTTAAAATATATTGAAAAATAAAACTGAATGAAATGGCGCGGGATATGAAAAATGTATAATTTGGCGTGTTTACAGGCCGCTATTTTTTGTAGGTTTTGCGTTTGATTATTCAAACAGACCCAATTACGGATTCAAAACAGTTAGACACGCTGAGCCTTTATAATGTCCTGCTGTATGTGTGTTTGTGTGTGTGTGCAAACACATACTCATACAACAGGCTGTACTTGGCTGGGTAAATAATTTAATATTTTTTTTTTTGTTATTGGGTTTTTGATTTGTTTTGCTTTTTATTTTTGTTTTATTTTTTGGAGCCAAATCATTCTACAACTGAAACACACATCAATACCACACAACAGCAACAACAACATAAGCAACTTCAGCCGGCCGCACAAAGAAAAAAAAGGAAAAAACAAGAAATAGAAAGGGGAGAGGTGTTGAAAAATTTACATGCTTGCATACATACACTTCAATAGCTAAACAGGACCAAAAAGGACACCAGGAAGGAGCATGTGGAGTATTGAAAAAAATTGTGAATTTTGTTTTAATATCTTCCTTTTTCCAACTTTAATTATTTCGTGTTAAGCCTGTTTAACAAAAAGCAACAGCCGAAAACAACACAAACGCACACACACACACACACACACATACACACAGACGCTCAACTCATCATCATTGAAGAGACTGATGATGAGGAAAGTTAAATAATGTTTTTAAATTAGAGAGACCGAGAATGAATGGGTGGCTGTTGGCTTCGAGTAGTGCCTGCTGGTAGCGGCAGTGGTGCATCAATACATTTGAATTTTTGCGTGTGTGTGTGTGCGTGCGTTGATGTCTATTTTATAATTCTCGGTTTTCTTCACATTTTTTTCTCTTTTTTTTAATTGTATGAGGCGTAAGTTTATGTTGGTGGAGACGTGTATGCCACTCGATGTGCAAATGTTGCTTTGAAAAGTTGCATGAATGGCATAAAAGGCAACGGGAAAAAATTCTAAAGAAACAACACCAAACATAGACAATTTTTTTTTAAACCAACACACACACACACACAAGATGCTCAATAGAAAATGTATGCGTTGGCCCATGAGATAATTGAAAATTGAGCTTTTTGGAATCGGGAATGGAATCCTGATCAGCAGACTCCGGACGCAGAAAATGACTGCGAATTCAACTTATACGGGGGGTGTTCCATAGTTTTTAGGTAAATTTTTTTTATTTTTATTAATTTTGTTTTCAAGTCGCCATGACACATTATTTTATTAACGGTTTCCAAAGGAACAATTTTTTTTTAATATCAAAATTTTGCAGGTATTTAATTTTTCCAAAAAAACTGAAATAGTTCTCTTTCCCAAAGGCTTAGGATCTTCAGACAACAGCAGGCGCCGTTATTATAACAAAAAATCCAGAAAAAAATGTACGTTGTTTAAATGAATTTTTAAAAATTTTATAACTTTGCACATGTTACATTTTGCCAAAAATGTCACAGAAATCATTTTTGGTTATGAGATGATTTTTAATCTTATGGGTACTCTTTAATTTGATTGAAACATTTCAAATGAAAAAAAAAAAATTAAATCCAAAAAAGAAAGAAAAAATAGTTTTTAAAATCTCAAAACTTTGCAGATGTTACATTTTGCCAAAAATGTCACACAAATCATAGTTTTTAATCTCGTGGGGGCTCTTATTTTTTTATTCAAACATTTTTAATCTAAAAAAGGAAGAAAAGCCATTTTTTTTTAATTTCAAAACTTTGCAGATATTACATTTTGCCGAAAATATCATAAAAATCATATATTTCGATCTCCTCTCCTCTCTAGGAGGCTCCATATTTTTTTTTTTTTTTAACTTTTTAAGTCTACAAGAGAAAGAAAAAACAGTTTTCAAAATTTAAAAACTTTGCAGATACTACATTTTGCCAAAAATTTCATACGAATCATAGTTTTTAATCTTATGGGGCTCTTGTTTTATTTTTATCAAACATTAGAAATATAAAAAGAAAGAGAAACAATTTTTTTTAATTTAAAAACTTTGCAGATATTACATTTTTCTAAAAAAAAATGTCATACAAATCATTGTTTTTTATCCCATGGGGGCTCCTTTTTTTTATTGAAACATTTGAATTTTAAGAAAGGAAAAAAACAGTTTCTTAATTTTCAAAATATCGCAGATATTACATTTTTCCATAAAACAAAAATATTTTCTTATATTTTCTAGTTCCTAGAAGAGCCTTTCCTAGAAACTATTTTTGTGTAGGAGCTGGTTTTTTGATATTAAAAAATAAATGATTTCAACAATTTCGGTAAAATTATGAAACTCTGAATATGAAAAGAATGAAAAAAATAATAATTATAAATTTAAGCAATTTATAATATATTTTTTTGACAAAATTAATAAATACAATAAAAGAGAGGCTGTGACAGCATTCCCTGCGAATCGGAAGGGGTTGTGCTTAACTCTCTGTCGATTTGCTATGGAATTACCCATACGCATTTTAAATTCCAAATAATTTCTAAATTCCCAATAATTTCTTTAATACTTTTTTCCTGTTATACAAACAGGCTTCAGTTAGATGCCTGCTTTTGCCTGCATCACATTTCCTACCAGACCTGGTACAACAAAGTGCCAACAACAGCAACAGCAACAACAACAAAAGCAATGAAAAAAACATTTGAAAAAATGCGAAAAAATTGTTGGTGAATTTTTATATTTTTTTAGAAACTTTCACCACCCCAAAAAAGAAACGAGATTCTCAAGCTCCCGAAACCATCAATTTCGAAAGTTTGTGAATGAGTCAATAGAAAGAAGAAGAAAGAGAAGAGGGGAGTTTTGCGGTAACAAGAGCCAGAAGAAAAGGTTAGTGTTCAATGACGTCGTTGGTGTTGTTGTTGTTGTCGTTTATATCCACTGCTAGTTGCTGTTGTTGTTGCGGCTGTTGGGTAGATTGTTAAGCAACAACAGCAAAAAAATATGAAAAAAATAGATGTTTGTTGTTTTGAATACCGGTTGTAGAGGGCGTACGATTTTTGGGGAGGAAATATTTATATCTTCTGCAAAAAAAAAAACAAAAACAGAGAAAAAATTATTGACAGAAAAAAAGAGAAAAAATGAAGTTGCAAACTAAAAAATAAAAATATTTCAAAAAGTTGGCATGAATAAGAAGTTCATTGCAAATGTTTTGCAATTTTTTTGTAATATTTTTTCAAATTTTTTTTGCTTATATTTATTTCGACAACAACACAAATCGGTGCTCTGGTTTGGTTGTGGAGAAATGGGCCGATTTGCAGTCGCATACTGTTGCCTGGTGAGAGCAGATGTTTGAAATGAAAAGAATGAAGCAGGGAATAGAAGTTTGGATTGTCGTGCACCTTTGCCGCTGTTGACTGCGATGATGATGATGAGCTGCATAATTATGTTGCTGGTGATAATGAAGTTGTTAATGAGTATTGGCTGCTATCATCAGTTGTTGTTATTGTTGTTGTTGCTTTTAATTAGTTTTGCTTTTATATGAAATTCTTTTCAGTCTATTTGTTTGTTCGTTTGCTTGTTGTTGTCTGTTGGTTCCAAACAGAATGAAATCGCTGTTAGAATCATACCGAAATACAAATAAATGCTGTTGTGGCTTCCACGATGCGACTGCTGCGTCTGCCTTCAAATACAACTCCCCAAACAACTGCGACAAGTAGAAGTCGGTCGTGGTGGTGGAGCAGCATTAGCAGTACCCATCAGCATTGTCAGCAACAGCAGCAGCAGCATCATCATCATCGTGTTCGTCATTATCTCAAATATCATCATCGTCTTCCTCATGATGCTGATGACGTTGCTGCGTCTACATTTTTATTTTATTTTTTTGCTGCTGCCGTTTTTTAAACATGTTTTTTCTTTGCCTTCTTTTTTATTCCTCCTTTTTTCACATTTTTGTAAAAGTTTTTTTTTCTTTTTCATTTTTGTTTTGCCATTTTGGCCCCCCCAAAAAAAAGTATATATTGTTTCAGATTTTTTTCCAACATTTAGCTTTTAGTTGAGTTTTTACATCGGTGACGGATCGTGCTGCTTGCCAAGTATTGCTCGCGTTAACGCTCGCTCTGTACTTCGCATATAAACGTTAGAGTTGTTGCATTTACATTTCAACAAAATCCACTAAAAATCTATAACACCGAATGTGAAGTAAGACAAATAAAGGCATTTGCTAGTTGAGCGTTTTAGTGGCAAGAAAAAAATAAAAGTGCCGATTTGGTTAAATTAATAAGAAAATATTTGAAATTTGCAATACGCTGGAGATGAAAAGTTAAAGGAAACGGATTGAACGCCAGTTTCCGTTTGGCTCACGTGTGTTATTGTTGGCCATCGTATTTTGGAAAATATAAATAATAAAAACGCGCGCTTCATATATTTTATTTATTTATTTATTTTTATTTTCAATGTGTGGCTTGAAAGAGAAAATCGTCAACGTCTTCATGGTTGTCTTTAATAAAAATTAATCAAAAAAAGAGAAAAAAAGAACCAAAAAGTATCCAAAATAAATACATAAAATAATTTCCAATTGTCTTCTTAGACAGCAGGAGCATATCAATGTGTGAGTGTGGTGTTTGTGTGTGTGCTTGTTTCTTAACCAACTGCACTGCATGATAAAAGCAACAAATATCGCATGTATTTATTTGTGTAGGCCAGTGTAAGTGGCAAAAGTTTATTTTCTTATTATTTTTCACATTCTTGTGCAGTCGAATTTCTTTTCTTGCGTTTCCTTTTTCTTTAGCAGTTCCATTTTACCGTGTCTACTGTGTGTCCGTGATTACAAAGTCTGCTGTGCTCTGCAAGTGTGTGGGTACGTCGGTCATGGTTGTGTGTGTGTGTTTGTATACTCCAAGTCTCGTATGTTTTTCTTAACGGTTTTGACGCGATTTCTTTTAACTCTCTCTTTCTTGAAGTGATTTTTTTTTCTTTTATTACTCGTACTATTTGCCACTTTACACATGAGATTTTTTTCATGTTTGTTATTGTTGTTGTTGTTTGTTTTGGTGATAAATAAGCGTGTGCTTGTGTGAGTTGGAATGTTTAGAATTTGCTTAAACAGCTGATTGTTGCAAATGACTCAAAGATGCATTTTTGGTTGTATGTTTTTGTTGTTCTTCCCGTTCTTTTTTTTATTTCTTAATTTTTTTTCTTTTGGCCAATCGATAAGAAAGAAATCTTTGATTTTGTGTCAAGACTATTCGCTGTATTAAAGAAGCCTGGAATTAAGTGATTTGGGCCAGAAAGAAAACGATTTTCCAGAACTGTTAATAGATCAAACATTAAGAATGCTTTCTTTCAATGGCTTGAAAATTAAGTCTTTTCGAATACAACACCGAGTCACGAACGTCGAAAAAATCTTTAGAAACATGATTTTCGAGAATAGTTGTTTAATGGAAATTCGGAACCATCTGAAAATTTATTAAAGCCGTGTTGAGCAGCTATTCGATACGTGGATTCCGCAAAGAAATTTTGGATTAATTTTAAATAAACTTTTAATTTTCACAGGACACAATGTGGCCATTTTGTAATAAAAAGTGTAAGAAATGTTGCACTATTTTCAGACAAGAACACATTTTAGAATATTCCCAGTGAAGAAAATTGGAAATCTGCTTTCTTTTTCTTTACTTTCACGAAACAATAATTAACGATTTCCAGATAATTAATCAAGAGGTTATTTTACCTGCACGAAATCGGCAGTTATTTGCAGTTCTATAAAAAGATTTATTTTACTTAATGAAAAATTTTTAATAATTAAATAAAAATAGAAATTCTTAATAATTATTTGTAGAAATGGGCGCCTTTAGGCAGAGATCGGCAGTGGATTTAAGATATAAAAATTAAGTTGACAACTTAAATGTAAATGCTTGTCAAGTCCCCGGGGCTTCAGAGGACTCGCAGTAAGCAACTTTTTCGAATTCATTGAAAAAACTATCTGAAACGACATATAAAAATCAGATTCAATTACGATCTGGAACATGTCTTCAGATTCACTGAGAAGAGGACGAAAAGAAAAGTGAACTTCGTGCAAAGACAGGCCGTTGTATAGGGCGTAGGCAAGTTTTCAGATTTCTACTACTTCCGTATCAGAATTTAGGATCTCAATGACTTCTTTGGAGTGTCCTTTTTTACTGGGATTGTTTCAAGTAGATGTGAGTGGATGTTGG
The DNA here is from genome assembly GCA_963675445.1 of Linnaemya vulpina. Lineage (NCBI taxonomy): Eukaryota > Metazoa > Arthropoda > Insecta > Diptera > Tachinidae > Linnaemya > Linnaemya vulpina. Next base: position 99,160,500 of record OY776277.1, read on the forward strand.
TTTCAGACTAATTTTACAAAGTGAAATATACGGATTGGAAACATTTTGAAATCTTAAATATTGCGAAATATATTCACACTCAGTTGCGAAATATATTTTTAAGACAGAGGCGGATCGCCAGCTGCCTTCGATGTTCAATAAAATTCTTTATGAGATCATCATCTTCATATTCAACATCTTCATTTTGTTTTATATACGACACCTCCTTTAAATTGATCACTTTCCCTGGAAACTCTTCCCACAATATGAAAATTGCTCTCTGAAGCCTCTGATAAACACGATTCCATAATTCCTGCCTTCCAAAATCAATTTCTTTTTACTTTTCTTATGACTTCTTTCCACCGCGCTTTTTTATCCAGGGACGCCAGGGTACGCCCTTTTGCCAATACGATATCGCCAGCTACACTGAAAGAGATATACCGGTGATATCGTTACGGATACGCATATTGAATTTGAGTTCAAGTTAAAATCGATGGATCTCAGTTATAGAAGTTTTTAAATTCCCGTCAGTAACATTGAAAATTTTCAATAATCGGGCAGTTATTGGTTTTACCCTGTTTTGGAAAAAAACCGACTTCTCATCACATCTACACATTTTGTAGTCCTGGAAAGCTTTCCAGACTAATTCTGAGATCCCGCCGCTATGTCTGTTTGTAAGTATGAGTATTTGTGTGCGTGTGTGTGTAATTAATTGACCCGCTTGTAACATTTGAATCGCTGAACCGCATCAAAGCGTTTAGACTTGTTGTGAACCGATTCAAACCGATTCCAAAAATATAAAGATTTCAAACTAAGAAAAAAACTCTTTTCAAAGTGAGTTTCCAAATAAGTTTCAAACGACTTCATCCACATATTTCAGAAACTATACGCTCTTAACATTTACAAACCCCGTCGATCACCGTAAATCGGTTCAAAATCGATTAAACCGTTTCGTGGGATATCGTAAACGACATAATTAAAAAAAAAACAAATAATTTTATTTTAAATATTTCGAAATTATATGTCTGATCAGTTCGCCCCCTTTATAGTAACCGAAAACTACATCCGTCACCGCTTTTCAGGTGGGAATCGGTTAATTTGAAATTTAAAATAAAACCGTTTTAGCTCGAAGAGCTCAAAAGCTTACAAAAAAAACGAAAATCAGGTTACGATGGTCATGCGGTTGAATTTAGCGCGAATTTGCAGAGATGGCCTTAAGGGTCCACAAAGTCAATGAACGCTTCCGAAATTTTAATTGATATTGAAATCTTCTTAAGGTGAAGCTCACATTCCAGTTGTGTTTATATGATCATCCGGTGGGTCTTGGACTTTAACTGATCGGAGGAGATCGCTCTGCCAGAGAAAAGAAATGTTTTTCTATTTTCTAATGAAAAAAAAACATCGCATTTATTTTAGCACGCAGCTTTGTAAAACTTATAAAATACTCTCTTTCACAGCTGCTTTAAATTTATTACAACAAAAATTAGCCGCAATTACAGGGTGCATATCTCATAGCCGGTAATTTAATTTTTCTGTTTTCCGTGCGTTAATTTTTCTGAACAAAATGTGTCATTTCCAGGCGGAATATATTTTTGTTAAACGATTTTTCAATTAAACAGAGTTTTTCTTAAGCGAAAAAAGTGCTTGGACATCAATTGAAATTAACAAATTATGAAGGCCGTGATTCTCCATCCGGCGAAATCGACGTTACAATCACTGGGAAGTCTTGCCAAAATCTGGCCGACTTTAAAAACTCGCTTGAAAAAGGCGTTGTTGCTCGTTCACACTATGAAATTTTTCCTGCGGAAGCTTTTACATTCCAGTGAGAAAGAGAGAGAGAGAGAAATACGATGAGTATGTAAATCCATTTCATTACTCGCACTCAAAATAAAACATGGTGAAACAAAAATTTCACGATGATACAAAAACACAAATTTCACCGCTTTCTTCTATTAAATACGAGTTTGATGGCGTGAGAACTTTCATTTTATTAAAATTTTCATATACTTTTTTAAATCGCGCATCGTGTCAGTTGCATTTTTAGGCTCGGCTGCCATACTTTTTCAAAAGACATGTCCTATTTATCATATCACACGATTATGTAGGACAGTGCATTACGGATTCCAGCGAGGGTAAGCAAAAGTGCATATAATTACTGAGGATGACAGTGTAGCGGCCTTCGAAAATATCGGATCTGTTGTGCAAACTTAAACTTTCCCTTAAACTTTGGATTATTTGTCATGCACTCTTAAGTTAAACATGTTACGAACGAATAGCCTTTTAATCTTAATCGAATTTAATTAAAATAATTAGATATAAATTAAAAGATTTTTATTTAACTACAGCCAGCTCCGTAACAAATAACACTTTCCTCTTCCCTTTCCCCTACAAACTGGAAAAATGAGCACCAGAAAATTCTTTTATGCGTCCCCGAACAATTCATGATTAACAATTTGTTTTAGACATCTCAGATACACCATTTAAAAATATAGTTCTTGCATTCGCTACTGGTTCTACAACAGGCTACACTTTGAAAAAAAAGTCTTGGAATTTAACTAAATGCTGCGGCAATAACGCTCTTCATAACTAAAAGTTGTCAACGTCTTTGACTACCATGAACTCCTTTAAGAATTTTGCTTTGTAGCAACTCCGTGGTCTCCTGCCGCTGTTGATTCATGATCTTCTATTTTGTTTAACTCAAAGTAGTCCTCTTCAGATATAAATAATTCCGGCAGATTTGTGCCAGAGTTGTTGAGAATCTCTCAGCAGTTCTTAAATTCATTTTTTGGCATCTCCTTGAGCTCTCTCGGCGTTGCAGTTTTTAGCTCCTTAAGCGTCGCAAGTCCCGATTTTCTTTTTTCAATGAGACCATGACGGATGACCACTCCTGATTCTTTTAAGAAAATCTAAATCGATTCTTATATGACGGGGTTTTTACTTAACAATCAGGACTTGGCAAACAATCCATGGCATGAGTCAACCAAATCTGCTGCGCTGCGATATCCAAGACCAGCTTTGGCATTAACATCTTCTCTTCTTTGAGCTGCCAGTACAACTTACAAACTTGTTTTTCTGGCCCACAATACAATCAGCCACTGTCAATATTTGAAGTGCCTTTCAACCGTTAATACCATTTTCTACACAAAATTTTAAGCGATTTTTTATCGTCTATTTGTTTTCTTCAGCAGCAATTCGCCGGACCCGCAAAACACTTCTACTCTTTTGTTATTTTCACAACGAAATTAAACATAAAAATAAGTTCGAGCAGAGTATATTAACATCAAAGCCTCGATTGGCGCCATTAATGTAGAAGAGAAGCACTGACATCGAATTTATTGCAGCAAAAAAATGCGTTTTATTTTATTGAATATCATTCAAAGAATATTTTTGAGTTGAAGAGAACTATTCACGTGTAAAGTTTTACTTCGTTATTTGCCCCCACGTCAGGCATCATCATTGATAAAATAATAATTATTTTTTTATCACTCAAAATTAAAAGTTAAGATGAGTTGGTCTAACAGCGCAAATTGAAGTTAAAGGGAACGAAGTTGTATCAAAATATATCGGATAGAAAATGCTGCATATCGAATCGAATTCGATTAAAAATCAGGAGCGATCGAAAGATCCTAAATTTAGAATTGCAGTGCCAATCAAAAAGACGCAAATCGTGGAACTGCTGTAATAGATTTTCAACAGCCTGCGCGATTTTTCAACGTATTTTATATTTTAAACAGACCTCGTAGTGGATTTATTTTCAATTCTGGATATGTGTGTGTTCCTTTCAGTTTGAGTTCCATTAATTTCTTTAAATAAAAAACAATTATAATTTATACTTACGCCTCTGAGGCCAACTGTTCGAAAAAAGTTTTTTGCTCAGAAGGACTTGAATAATATTTCGAAGCCCAAAGGAAAGTCGACATCAGTTTCATAAAGATTTAACTTAAACAGCAGAGCAGAATAGCCGTTTTCAAAAGCCGCTACACTTTCATCATAAGTAGTCCAGGGTATTGTTGTTTATTTTTCCCCTTGTTGGGTGACATAATTGAAAGTTGTAACAGTTTCTATTTAAACGAATTTCATAATGAAAAAGAATACGAGAGTTATAGCACACTTTTGGTAAGTTCATGTGGTAGCGTTTCATTATATGCTTCAGGTTCCATATTTTGAATTATTTGTTTCGTTCAAAAGAGCCATTAATACACACATTAAATCCGTCACGAAGCACAAGTGAAAGCCAACATCAGTTTATTATATATTCTACTGAGATAACAGAGCAGAACGGCTGTTTTCAAAAGCCGCTACACTTTTATCATCAGTACTCCTGGGTATTGTTGTTTATTTGTTTGGGTTGCATAGTTCAATGTTGTAAAAGTTTCTATTTGCATGAATTTGATAATGAAAAAGAATATGAGAGTTATAACAAACACACTTTTGCTAAAGTCCTGTGTTGGAGTTGCTTTTTTCGTGTATTATTTTGCAGGTTTTTATTTTGTATTTTTTTTTATTAAATTTCGTTACATTTATTGTATGAAGTTACTGTGCCGATTTGCCAGCAGACTTTTAATTTTGTGTACTAAATTGGAGAGCTCCCAAGCGAGTCGACGTTGAGTTCAGCTGGTGGTGTGAAAAAAGTATTCGAGAAGTGTGTCCTCTGTGGATGTATGCTGGTTTTAAAGCTACTTTGTAGGCAGAAAATTACTCTAAATAAACAAGATAAATTAAGTTGTAACACAGTGTAACTCTTACAACTTTAAACGAATTTGATAGAAAACGAAGTGTTTCCATTTATTTGCTTCGATTTCCGAATTTTCAGATGATGGCATTCCAGTGCATTTACACTTGAAAAAAGAATGAGTACTTATGCCAATTCGAGCCAAATTTATTAAATTCTTAATAAATTTCTCATACAAAACAAAATTTAGTAAATCACTAGATCTCTTTTAAATCTCGTTTAAGTCTACGATTCTAGCAAATACGACTCTGCTTCTCCTCCATAATACAACGCTGTAGAAGAGATGTACATAAAAAGGTGGCACCGTAGGTGTGGTGAGTTTCATGAGAAATCTTTTCACATGGAATTTGACAAATCAAGAGAACGCATTTGTTCTCTTTTTTTGTGAAATTGAAGCGAAATATTTTCAAATAGAGATTTCAATCGAAGTCGAAGAGATATCGTGCAGGTGCAAAAGCTCATTTTGTTCACGTCACTGCGCAGCTTAAGCGCAGTGAAGCCATAACAGCTCCAGCGTTTGTGATTATGATCCTTCGCAACATATTTTCCAATGACCAGTAGAAAAAAGTTTATTTTGATTTCTGGCAGTTTCCTGCAAATCGCAACAGATGTTCGTCCCTGCTACTTGTCTTTGAATGACTGAAACACGTGGAAATCACTTGGCGCTTCATCCAGCTCTTCTTTTTGCCTGATCTCAACACAATTCCAACTATTCCCTTGATTAAAGAATGTTTTATAAATATTAAAGAGTCGACCACCCATCAGTAACAACAAAAAAAAAAAAAAGAAATCAAACTTAAACGGGTACTTTTTCATGAAATTCGATATGATGAGAAAAGATTTTTAAACACACAAAAAGCTGGAGATAATTTATGAATTATAATATTTGCTCACATACACTTCACACCACACACGCACACACACCCACTCGCACAAACACTGATTACATCTACCTGCCATTGCCTTGGCGATAGCTTTTTGGTTGTAGGTGGCATACATATACAAACACACTCACACACACTTACACATATACAACTTGTGTTGAAGGAAGGCTGGCATCGCTGATGATGGTGTTGTTGTTCTTGTTTGGGCGTTTAAGAAGTCCCCATCAATGAAGAACTAAACAGATGTGATAAACTTTTTAAACTTAAAACAACATAAATCTTTTTACACAACGAAAATTGGCCTGATGACAGAGCAGACAATGTATCAAATCATTTTTGCTCAAACCATTTCAAGAAATGTTTTAAAATGTCCACACCATTCGGCGGTTTACAACGAGCTGACACTACTAATCGACCGACTGAGCGACTGTTGTCAGAGATCGGACCGAGGAGCAGGATAAAAGAAATCACGGATACATGCGGGTAATGGAAGAACGATATTAAGGACGATGGGACACTGACTACTGCTATAATCTCTGTCGGGATCTCTCATTCGTGAAAGTCTTCTGAGAAACTATTAACTGTGACTTTAACTTTGCAAGTGTGTAAAAATATGTTTATTTGAAAATTTTTTAAAAGCGCTGTGGAATTGGAAAAAAAGACGTATGCTGTTTCGTAATTGTTTCGCCAGCATCTTTCAGGCTTGAGTTGAAATACTAAATCAATAGAAAAGAAACCCTCTTAACAGCTGACAAAAAGTGTTGTCAACATAAAGTTCTGCATCTCTATAAAAAAAACTTCCTTTAATAGTGAATCCATGATTCTTCGCATTTTTATCCTTTTTTCAACATTTTCATTGAGCTTTGATTTCCTAAGGACATCCAGGACGGCCATCGTATTTTATATCTCCTCGACGTTGGTTGCCAGTTATAAAGAGTTTTCCCACTTTGAATACAATCGCTGTTTGCAACTGCCAACGTTGCAAATGCAACGCTTGAGCATTTAATTCTTTAATAAATTTCTTCGGTTTGGAAAAGTCGCCGAACTCCTCTAATTTTTGTGACGATAAAAAAAAACATGCCGAACATAAGTGCTCGAAAGGTTCAAATATTTTTTCTAAAGGGAACATAATAAAAATTAATTGAAAGATAAATTTTTAATATTTTTGAGAAAAATTATTATTCAACATATAAAGGGTGTTTTTTATAGAGTGATACAAGTTTAAATCCTAATAAACCATAGAAATATATTATTGATATCAATGAAATGGTCTTTATTGGATAGAAAATTTTATGACATTAATGCTTAAATATGATTTCGGCCATGCGGCCGCCACGGCTGGCGCGTACGAGGCGCAATCAGGAACACCAATTTTCACAAACAGTAACATTCTGACCATCTTCGTTTTTGAAGACACATGGGCCAATGACTCCGCCAGCCCATAAAGCGCAGCAAACAGTAATTTTCTGTGGTGTTTCGACAAAAACTTGTGGATTCTCCTCACTCCAAATGCGACAAGTCTGCTTATTTACGTACCCATTCAACCAAAAATGGGCTTAATCGGAAAATAAAATTTTGAATGGACAAAGTGCACGATAAGTTTGACGAACAGAACCATTGTTTTAATTAAAAATATCCACAATTTGCATGCGTTGCTCTGGTGTAAGTCAATTTATAACAAAATGTTAAAGCAAACTAAACAAAAGGTCACTATCAGCTGTTAAATGGGTGATCAAATAAAGCAGTAATGCCAACTGAAAATTGTATCACTCTATAAAAAACACCCTATAATTTGAGTGGACCTCGTATATGCCTAAAACGATATATGTCTGAAGTGCTTATTCTTTTTCAGTATACAGATTAAAGTTGCCTTTGCAATACCTCGCATTCCCCCCATCAGGGTTTTACTTTTATGCCGCACTATAATTTTAATAATGTTTTCTTTTGTGAAAAAGATGTAAAATTTTTTCACTTCTTTGCAAAGAAGTGGCGATTCGAAGGAATTTTACAATAGAAATAATTTTTCGCAAGGGAAGTTGCATTAATTTCTAATAAATTCTTTATTTTCAAATACCACAATATTGCCTTTTTCTGTTGAAAAGTGTAAGAAATGTTGCCTTCTTTGTTACAAAAGAACACGATATTTATAAGAGAAGTAACCGATGCTGATATCGATACTTTGGTGATACTTCCGTTTTGCTGCTACATGGATATCGGGGTTAATTGTCGCCGATGTTTTATTGTCATTTCAAATATTTTATTTATTTCGTCATGATCAGTTCAATTTTCAATGATAATTTTATGCTGAAATTCTAAGAGCTTCGACGAATTAAAAACCCTAACCCAAAACGCCTTTTCTTTTGTTGTTATTTTGTAAAGAAAATATATTTTTTCTCTGATGTCGTCCTAGATTTAAATTCAACAAATTTTTTTATATAATTGACTCCAATTTTGTATTAAAAATTTCTTACAGTGTACTTGTAACTAATTCAACTGATTTGTTATTTTGAACTGACGTTCAAATTATTGAGATTTGCACAATTTATTTATGAATAAATTTGGAGTATGAAAAGTACCAGGAACTGTTGCACTCTTTTGCTACACTGTTTGACCATTGAAACGTAAAGAATATGTTTGTTTTTGTACTTACACTTGCACTCGAACGCACACATAAACAAATAAATACATGATAAAGATATAAAAACACACACACACACAAAAAAACTCTCATGAATATAAAACAATTATGAATTAAAAATGAATAAGAAAGGGTCACTAATAGATACGTTTTTGTGTATGTGTGTTTGCATGTGTGTATATATGCGTGTGTGTGTGTGAGTGTATTTTATCAGTAAAAGGGATACTGTTTATGCAAACGACTTTATGTGTCCCATCATCGTACCGTATCAATTTAATGTGAGATACTTGTGTTGTTGTTGTTGTTGTTTTATTTTTTTCTTGCAATTTTGTCAATGGCATGATGATAACATGACACACACATACGCTGCATTGCCGAGTAAAAAAGGATAGAAAAGCAAAAACAATAAGTCAACAACAACATTCTTGTAGGGGACAACAGACACTCGGCTCAATGGCAAAGTTTATGAAAGTTTAAAGATCAGTAAATCAAAGACAAGGGCGCGATTAACAACAACTTGGCAAACAACAAACAAACGAAAAACACTAAAATCGAATAGTTTCAAAAAAGCGTTTGTTATTAACAAATTCAGCAAATAAATTAAGAAAATATTAAATATTTCAAATACAAAAAGTTCTGAAGTTTGGATTTTTGCTAAAATTAATTGAGTTGATTCAAGGATTTTATAAATAAATAATCAATAAAGAAACGCTTTGAAATTCGCTTCGCAAAGTGTTCAATTATTTATAATCGGAAAAAACTGATTAACAACAGGATAAAATATTATTTAAAAAATTGCTTTTTAAAATGATTATAAATTTTAATTAATAAATAAATTTGAAAAAAAAAGATTTTAAACCACTAAATGTTAATTAGCTGAACACCCTTTTCAAACAAATCAGGTGCATCCCCGAACAACTCCAGCACCTACACAACGCCCATACAACACGGGCATCCCCACAGCCCTCGTCTGGTTGGTTATTAATCAATTTTTAATAAAAATCATTAAAAATTATAATAGAAAAAAGTTTTCAAAGTTATATAAATACATATAATAAAGCTCACAGCAACAAAAACAACAACATCAGTGCCTACCAAAACCCGTCCGTCAAGCATATAAAATCCTGCAGGATTCGCGTTTGCTTTTTGCCTTCATTTTGTTTTCTATTTAAATAAATAGTTCCCAACGAATTTGCAACAAATTAACTTTAATTCATTTTTATTATTTACTTACATATAAAACAACAACAACATTAACAATAAAATTACCAACTATTGCCAACAAAAACAACAACAACAATAAGCAAACAACTAAATAAAAATGCGTGTGTGTACTTTCATGATTAAATTAATCTATTTTATGCATAGAATGTCATTAATTATCGTATTGTTTTTATTGTTGTATTTTGGAATTTCATATAAATAAGTAACTCCCCCCTGCCCCTCGCCCTCCCCCTCCACCACTACCCTTGCTTAATTAAACGCTAAATACATATAAACTCACAAGCACAAATACACATGCAAATATGAGTAAGTGTATGAGTGCAATAATTTATTTACATCTACAAGCACTTGCTGGTACACATTCCACTGCAGCAGGTGTGGTAGTGTGCAGGTGTGTAGGTGTGTTATTTACTCGGTTAACCCTCAAACAGTACCCAATGCCTTGTCCCCCTCCCCGGAGGGCGTATAGAAATGGTTAATTATTGTTGTTTAGTGCTAAAAAGTAATTAATTTGCAGAAAAAAATTTGCCTCATTTTTTAGCAAATCATCAAAACAATTATTTGATTTAAAAGCCACGCCCACTTCAAGTTAAATATATTAATCTTTTCATTGCAAATAAATAAAAAACAGTTTGTAACAATTCCATTTTTTAATAATAATTTTTGTTTTTTAATAAAAGTACTCTATTTGCTTGTAATTACAAATTGACTCAACAGCCACGCCCCTTTATCATGTATTTATGCTGGTCTACAAGACCGCCCCCTGCTGTTGGCCTGACACAGCAATAATTTTTAAAGTTTCAAGTATTTTCAGTTGGCCGAGGGTCACTATAAATGCTTGTATATAAACCAGGGACCATCCGGCACATGCGAGGTCTGTTCGAACAATAGGGTTAACTTGAAATCGTCCACAAAAATTTTTGTTTGCTCTTCAATTTCTAGTAGAATTTCTCTACGCCCTTTTTAAGTTGGGAAAATTTTAATTGATTTTGAAAAAAACTCCCACGGCTTGAAGGAAACACAAACTGAAACCGAATTCATATTAAGAAAATTGATAACACGGAATCCAAATTCATATTGAAAAAATTGATGATAAAAAATCCCAATTCGTGTTAAGAAAATACGAACTGATATTAAGAATTGTAAATTAAAATTAAGAAAACGCAAATTGAAAATAAGGAATTCAAATTCATATTGAAAAAAAAAATTAATTAAAAAAACTAAATTGATAACCAGAAAATAGGAATTGATACTAAAATTTCACAATTGAAGTTAAGAAAACACGAATTAAGAATGAGAAATCCACATTCATATTGAAAAAAAAATAATTAAATTCGAAAAACAGAAATCAGAATTAATGCTAACACAATCTATATTGAGAACGTATAAATTTTGAAAACGAGAAGTCCAAATAAATATTAAAAATAAAGAAATTGATATTGAAAACTCCGATTCGATATTAAAAAGATTATAATTTATAATAAGAAATCGCAATTAATCTTAAGAAAAGAAAAATTGATAGTAAAAAAACCAAAATCCGAAAATGGGAACTGCAACTTAATTTTGGAACCATAAAAATTGAATGGAAAGAAATCCAAATTGATATTGAGAAAATTAAATATTAAATTGAGTAAAACCAGTTTTATATTAAGAAACCCAAAATTATAGGCAGCAGCGTTAAATTGATTTTAAAAATATTAAAAAAAAACATTGTTAGGCCCGGATTTTGTAAATCACCATGCGTTAGTGAATTGTCTATGTCTGCATAAAAAACAAGTTCCAAATATTTTCAATCTCTCTGCCCTCTTTTACTAAATTTAATATTATTTTTCGTGAAAATATTTTAAATTTTAGACGTGTGTTCGGTGAAAAAATTTTGTAAAAAACAAAAACAAGTTTTAATATATTTTAGAAAACTTTTAGTTTTGCTTTTCTATAAATTTCATTAATCCCGACATAAAATATCAAGGATTTGACAAAAATTTCTCTTCTATAAATTTAATTAACGCAAAGTGATTTGAAAAATTAGGGATCTAATATAAATTCCTTTCTATCAATTTGGATATTTATTCAAACTTTTACAATTTCAAATTTTATTTTCTCATCATATATTTGAGTTTTTTTTAATATCCCATTATGAATTCGAACAGTTTCAAAATCGGATTCGATTTCTGATTTGCATTCAAATCAACAAAATCAATTTGAAAATCATATTGTCTTATATCGATTTCTTTTCTAGCAAATAATGCAACATTTTTCATACTTTTTAACAGAAAATGGCAACATTTTGCCAATTCAATATCAGGAATTTATTAGAAATGAGTCCGACATCCCTCCCGAAAAATAATTTCCGTTTTTAAGCTTTTCCAAGCCGCCACTTGTTGGAAAATAAGTGAAAAACTGTTACATATTTTCTAGAAAAGAAAACACCATTATTTTTAGAATTTCATGTGAAAAAGTTATTGTTTCCCCCTTCAAAGTAGGCCCCCTCAAAAACATTTAAAACACTCGGGCCAGCGTATTTACGAATCCTCAAAGGATCTCTGACACGAAGTCTTTCGATGTCCTTATGCTCTCTTACTGATTCGGTTCTTATCTCCTGATGAGTCATTGAAATTGTTTTTGTTTTTGTTAAAAATTCAGGGTACTGCTCTGCCATACACTTCATGGCCGAAGTGACTGCACAAATTCCATCCTCAGCAACAAGATTTTCTAAAGGCGATGCGGCGACTCTTCACAAGACAAAGACTACGAAGCTGAAGATCCCGCGATCAACTCTGCATTCAGTCATAGATTTTTTTTATTTTAATTTTCCACTGACAAAAATTACTTTGGCAAAGTCTTCTAAATTTTTTTTCGCCATTAAAAAGTCTACTTTTGCGTTTCGATTTTCTCTCGAACTTTCGTGCACTTTGTATTGCAGCAGCATTAAAATACGGACGGGCACAACAAGTCCAAAGCAAATTTTGGGAGAATATCAAAGTCTGCCACTCACCCATCAAGACTTTATGCTTCTCTCTTTCTCAAGACTCGTGTAGAAAAATTTTCCAGTTTGGCAGAGGTCGTAGTTGAGATGCCCGTCTGTTACAATGACAGCGGCTTGGCCATGGTGCACTTAGATACAAGGAGGCATGGTGGAAAAAATAAGGTGGCCTCACTATGACAACAAATGCAACGCTGCAACAACCAAAGAAATAGTTGTTTGTGTAAATGCGTGGTACAGTGAAATGCTGCAAACACGGACAATTCCGAACAACGTTCACACAACGAGGACTTGTTGTACACAAGAACTTGACATCAAACGTTGGTGGAGCAAAAAACTGTCTGTCACCTGGCGTAGTAATGCCAGCGTATTTATAATTTAGTCATGATACTGGGTAGTATCGAAGAGCCATCTATTTATATTTGGTTCTGGTACAACCTGCCGAATGTTGTTTATGTTGCTCAAACGTGCTCACAAACGGTTAAGAAACAACACGGCTGATTTGTTAAGAAATAATGGCGCATACAGAAAATACTAGAGCACGTACAACTTCTCTTGCATTTCTACGGGTGCTGGTTGACAGTTTGTAGCCATTTACAACAATAAAACATCGTGTTGTTTTGTTGTTGTTGGTTAGTTGCCTTATGAATAATTGCAACCTGCTTGAAAACTATTCGGGCCTTGCAAAGTAAATTTGTGCGAAAGGACTTGTAGTTGTTGTCCGTCTGTTGCTCGACCCCAGGGGGCACAATAGACAACTTGATGAGTCGGTACACCTTGTTGCAGTGCTTTCTGGGGAAAAGATAAAAAATACAGGTGGAAGGATATTTGGGTACCGCCATTACAAAGGATCAAATATCAATAGTAGGTTACAAACCTGCATTGGCTTGACCTGCGAGGCGTAGCCAGTTTCCTTACACTGGTTGAGCTCCACAGATGAGACTTTGGTTGATTCTGTGGCCAGATGTTGGTTGAGGTCTCTTCAAAGAGTCCACGTGGTGGCTGTGGTTTAATACCACGGGTCGCTGGTAGAGATGTCAGATGAGGGTTGATGTTCTGGCATATTTATACTATGCTTTGACTTCGTCCCGGTTTATGATAGTCTCTATAGCGTGCTGCGAGTCAGCAACGTTACGGAAGGAGTGGTGTGTTGTTGGTGCTGGGATTGTCAGGAGGGATAAGTCTTATGACTTTGAACTTTGGTTCCTCTTGGTGCTGACGACGTGCTTTCCTCGGAAGTAACAAGGGCTTAAGATACGCCCGAACACTTTAGCAGGTTGCATGAATATGGTTTTGTGGCGGAGTCAAATGAGTGAAGTTGCAACCTGTGTAAGCCCAAGGGGCTTCACTGGTGTGGCCCTGGTGAACACGTAATTTCACTCGAGTGCTTGAGAGCACCGTCAGGTAAGGCCGAATAGGCAGATACTGACATTAACTTGAGCATTCTCTGTCCGTCTGTTGCAAGGGCCGTAGAACGCCCACTTACTTAAGTACTGCAGCGAAGATTCGGCGATATATTAAAATTAATAAGAAAATTTCTATCCTCTCATCTTTCTCTATGCCCTCCTTTTTATAGTTCCGTTGCAATGTATGGCGCTGGTAGTTGTTTAAACAAATTTTAAATTTTGCATTCGAAGGGGTTTCTTATGGTCCGGGAAGATCTGCCTATTCGGGCCCATAATATCGGGCTCAACATGCCATCATTTCTAAGATATAAAATCGTTGTATTAGACAGCATTTGCTTGCGCATTTGAGGGTTAATGAGATTAACTCCACACCACTAAAATGTTTCTATATATTTATGATTTATGCACAAACACATACTAACGTAGATGTATATATGTGTGTGTGTGTGTGTGTCTGTATGTATGCTTGTATATTTCCATAAAAAGCATATAAGAATGTGTATATAAAGCGAATTTTATGTAATTGTTTTGATATAATTTACAAACTTGCACCCACACACACACACACATGTATACATTCACACGCACACACACACACGCACACATATATTGAAATGAATAATCTAATAAATATTTCTACTGTTACCATGGTTGTATGAGTTGAAATCTACATTTTTGTTATGCAATTGTTGATATTAAAACGCGTTGGAGTTTTCGATTTGAAATAAATAAAAACAAATAAATAGTTTGAGTTAATCAGAAAATGAGTGTGACTTTGCGTCTATTCTGTTAAATACATACAATTCAATTTGCCACTAACACTGGTTATTGCAACTTTATGAATAAACAGAACAACAACAACAACAAAAAGTACAACGCCAAAAATAGGACATGCAATTGTTGTACACAAGGACTTGACATCAAACGTTGGAGGAGCAACTAGATTTATTTCTTGGCCGAAATTTACATCTCAAATGAGGGACAAATTGAAAAGAGACCAGTTCATGGCCAAACATAATCGTAAAGCATCGTACTATGCGTTAAGGGACGCCCAAAATATCGGGCTCTAAAAAATGTTGGTCTTAATGGTACAGCCAACTGTTGCAAGCTGGTTTTAACACACAAAACGATTTCGTTGAAACCAATTTAAAAGCTTTTTTGAATAGGTTTTATGTAGATTTTATGAAACTGAACCTTTTTTGGGGCTGTACCAAATCGAGTGCTGCCAAGTTTGACATAGGAAACATCTGATCCCGATTCAAACGAGTGCAATGAAAATTCTAACATTTCTGCATTATTTCTAAGAGAATCTGCTTGACTTCTATGAATTAATTTTAGTGCCTAAAATTTTTTCTTAATTTTCTTAAGTAGTCCCGTGATTTTAAAATATTTTCTTGCAACATGTGATGGACAGAATAAAATATGTTTGAATAAAAAATGTTTTCTCAACAAAAAAGCGAGTAGACTCATAAATTTGGTGCAAAGTTTATCCAAGTTTTTTATTCCTTCCAAATGTTTAAGCATCATTAAATAGTCACTTTTAATGTGAAGATTCTCTTCCCTCCAACTGCGGTAATTGCGCTTCTTGACGTAGGCATTTAACCCTGGATGGTTACTCTTCAATGTTGTACATTCAGTGTATTCTTCATGGAGTCGATGAGCAACTTTTAAAAGTAGTTCAGGCGTAACAATTTTTGAGGTTAAACAGGAACTATAGGGTGTTTTTATAGAGTGATACAACTTTGAGTTGACATCACTGCTTTACTTGACCACCCATTTAACAGCTGATACACCAGAGACTTACACCAGAGTAACGGGCGCAAATTATGGAAATTTTTAATCAAAATAATGGTTCCGATCGTCAAACATATCGGGCACTTCATCCATTCAAAATTTTTTTTCCCATGAAGCCCATTTTTGTTTGAATGGCCACGTAAATAAACAAAATTGTCGCATTTGGAGTGAGAAGAATCCACAAGCTTTTGCAAAAAACACCATCCATCCACAGAAAACTCCTTTTTGGTGCGCTTTATGGGCTGGCGGAGTCATTGGCCCATATGTCTTGAAAAACGATGATGGTCAGAATGTTACTGTTTGTGAAAATTGGTGTTCCAGATTGCGCCTTGTACGCGTCAGCCGTTGCGGCCACATGACCGAAATCATATTTAAACATCAATGTCATAAAATTTTCTATCCAATAAAGACCGTTTCATTGATATCAAAAATTTATTTCTATGTTTTATTATGATTTAAACATGTATCGCTCTATAAGAAACACCCTTTATTTTAACTAATAAAATATTTTTTGTTAAGCGTTTTATAAAAAAGATTGATAAAAAAACTAAAGTTTCGTTCGAGTTCGAGTTCGAGCAAAATAAAAGCATTATATGATAACGAGTGAATGAGCTTCTTCTATTCGAAGAACAGTAACCATCCAGGGTTAAACACATGTGAATTTTATTATATTCGTAATGAAATGGAAAAACTTTTCTGGGAACTTCGCGAGAAATTTTATTTGTTTCAAAGAAAGTCTTTAAAAACTTTGAAACATGGTTCGGGTTTGAACGTTTAAGCGTCAACACAACACAGTTTGACATTCGCAGCTGTCAAACTAGTTGATTATGAATTTTAAATTCAAGAAAAATAATGCGAAATGAAAAGTTTTATCTCCTTCGTCCGGGTATGCGATACTGGAGTCAGTATTGAAGCAGTTCCCATTCAACTCAGCCATCTAAAAAATGGTAGCAAAGAAATACTCATGCGCATTTAATGCAAAAATGCAGCTGCCTGCCAAAACAGCGCTGTTGTACTTGTGGGTTGAGGATGAAATAGATGTTATTCCTTTATAAACTCAATAGAGTTATAGTTATACGATAGTTCTTAGGCCGCTTAGTCAAGAAAAGGCCAAGCGACTGCCACCTTCAAACGATTTTAGCTTTCCACCTCTGTTAGAATTCAAAATACAGAGCTGGATCTCAGGCGTTTTATCATTGACGAACACATTCATATAACTATTTCCAACGCTTAATTTTTTTTAAACTGATCCCGTTAAAAAAGTTCTCAAACACTCTTAAATACAATCCTCTCCTCTCAGTTAAATTCCATTTCACTAAAAATCTTTTAAACGCAACATTTTACACGAGCAAAATCTATTTCCCATTTTAAATACTCAAAATTTAAAACTCTTGTTTCGCTTAAAATATATTCATCATGTATGTTTTTTCGCATTTTAATAGCCGTCAGTCAGTCGGTATTTAAATTAAATACTGCAAAATATCTGTAAATAAATCACACACACACATGCAACCAGATTATTTAATAGCTGCCGTGTCCGTCTGCCGTGGCTGTCTGCCCTGCATAAATTTCAATATAAATATTCTTATAAATTTTTTATTTCAAACGCTCTCTTGTTTTTTGGTCTAAAACTTCTAACATCATTTTTCAAGGTCAATTTAGTCATAAACCTAAATAAAATAATTCTAAATTCTAACTATTTTTACCACTACTAACACACAAAATCATCGTCATCCTCATCAACGCCACCGTTTTTACAACATTTCCATTTATTTTTAACATATTTTTGTTGTTGCTGTTGCTTTCGGTGCATTTCTAATCGTTTGTTTTTGTGCGGATTTCCATTATTTTTTTCGTTTGTTTTGTTTTTGCAAATGAACTGCATGTGAATATAGAAAAACTGCAGGACTAAAAACCAGTCATGCTGCAGTAGAAAAATATACTTTTTATTCTATTCCCAACGTTATTTTATTCAAATGCATGCCGAGCAAATGCATCTATCGGATGCGATGGTGTTAGAAGCGGAGTGCTTGCAAAGGGAAATGGGAGAACTTCATATGGTCGCAGTGAAATAAAATGAACTTTCACCTGGCAGACTAGAGGACTGCAGAATGCAAAAACACACACACACACACACACACAGACACAAACACACAAATAAACAATATGAAATATCCACTGATATTGAGTTGGCCAAAGCAGGGATGGCAAAACGAGTGCATTCCTGAAATGGAGCTTTACACAATATCTTAAGTTACAACGCAATAGTATTGAGTTATTTGTTGTTATTGTCGTTTAGCTCTATACTATTCAATAAATTGTACAATATAAAAATTTATTTACCACACTATGGACCAAAATAAACGTTTTCAAAATTTAATAATTTATTTTTCGTGATGTAGGGTGGGCTACTTAAAATTTTGAACTTGAATCGGCAATAAAAAAAATTACTGATTGTTTATTCAATTATCTGGAGAGATTTAAGTTTGTGTCCCGATACACAGCCAACCAAATCCGATCAACCCAATATTTCTTAATCCATTCAAACGAGTGCAAGAAATGTTCATCAGTTCCTAAGAAAGATGACGAGTTGATTCTGATGTATGTTTTAGCACACCATTGCACAGTTGTTTTCGAAAACCGCTGCACTTCCACCATTACCGCTAATTTTAAGTGACTTATGGTATTTTCTTCTCTAGAAAACAAGAATCGGGTGTTTCTTATAGAGTGATACAAGTTTAAATCATAACCAAACTAAGTAATATATACTTGATATCAATGAAACGGTCTTTATTAAGTAGAAAATTTTATAACATTAATGTTTAAATATGATTTCGGCCATGTGGCCGCCACGACCGGCGCGTACAAGGCGCAATCTGGAACACCAATTTTCACAAACAGTAACATTGTGACCACATCGTTTTGGAAGACATGTGGGCCAATGACTCCGCCAGCCCATAAAGCGCACCATCCGTGGATGTATTGGTGTTTCGACAAAAGCTTGTGGATTCCCCTACTCCAAATGTGACAATTCTGTTTATTTACGTACCCATTCAACCAAAAATTGGCTTCATCGGAAAATAAAATTTTGAATGGATGAGTTTGACGAACAGAACCATTATTTGGAATAAGATTTTCCACAACTTGCAGGCGTTGCTGTGGTGTAAGTGGATTCATAACAAAATGTTAAAGCAAACTAAACAAAAAGCAACTATCAGCTGTAGAATGGGTGGTCAAATAAAGCAGTGAAGCCAACTCAAAGATGTGTCACTCTATAGAAAACACCTGATAAAATTTTTTTTTTACGTCGATTGCTTTTCAACAAAATAATCCAACATTTTTCACACTTTTTAATAGAAAATGGCAACATTTGCCATTTCAAAACAAGGAATTTATTAGAAACGACTGCAACATCTCTCACAAAAATTATTTCTGTTTTGAAACTTTTCCAAACCGCAACTTTTTGGAAAATAAATGAAAAAATGTTATATGTTTTCTAGAAAACAAAAAGCCATTAGTTTTCTAATAAGTGGCATGTTGCAGGAGAAATTATTTGTTCGTAATCGATGTTGGTATAATTTCTAATAAGAGAGTTTTGCCATTTTCTGTTAAAAAGCTTAGGCTTCTTTTCGAGAAAAGAAATCAGAATTAGTTGAATGTGATAACAATTCAATTATGAAAAAGTGTACGAGAATTCCATCAAATCGATGGTAACACTCACGCTTTAGTTAAGTCCCTGCACTGCCGTTCGATTATTTCCTGTCACGTTTTATATTTCTTCATATATTTTATTCCGTGTTTCTGGAGCTAAACTTTAAAATTTTTTAATTAGAAGTCATACGCATGAGCACTGATGAGGAAAGTGTAGTGGCTTTCAAAAACAGCTGTTTTGCTCTGCTGTTTCAAATATTTAAAAACTGACGTCGACTTTATTTTATGCTTTGGAATACTCATCACGCCCTTCTGAATTTGAAGCACTTTTTGAACCATCAGCCTATAAAATTATATTCAATAAGGATCCGGGCGTTTATATTTTCTAGCCCAGCGTTAACAAAAAACCCCACATTTTCTTTATTCGTTGATTGATTTTCGATATCATCTTAACTTTTTATACTTTCGCACTGATTACAAAAGTTTTATACAGAAATTAAATTATATTGGAGATATAATACAAAAAATTATAATAAATATCATAACTTTTGATCGTCGGATGAATGCAAAACGATTTTACAACATGTCCTTAATTATAAATAGAATCGTTAATATCAACGTGTGAATCGGGTTATATTCTTATACAGTTTTTATTTATCTTAAAAAGTTAATAACAAACAAATAAACTTACCTCCATTATGTATAGGAAGAAGTGGCGTCATATAAATCAGTTTTTATTACCATTAGGAGTCTTAATTAATTAAATCAAATGAAATTTACTCCCATTAATTTTTTTAAAATAGGCATGAAATTTACTTTAAAAAAAATACCCACAAAATCACTGCTTTTTACCAACCGCTTTCATAATTAATTTTCTTATTTAATTCCTTCTTTATGCAAATAAATAACATCAAAAACAAAATCTCAATACACGCAAACCCTTGAAACTTGTCAACAACACAATGCAAATACTCTCGCAACCGATTGCTTTTATTAACTCTTTACAAAAACAAAACGCATGGCTGCCAAAGAAACCCGAGCACGTGAAGAAATAAGATAAACAAGATGCTGCAGCTGCGCTGCCACGAATAACTGCGGCATAGCAAAATACAAAAATACGATTGTGAAATTCCACAATTGATGAACTTTAAACACGTTTTGCTGCACTTTCTTTCAAGATTTTGATAATAAGAATTATATCATTTTATTCACCGCACTTTTCTTAACATTTTGATACTATTTTTATTGAAAACGGTGGGATTTTTTATATTTTATTTAATTAAAAACCACGATGTTTGCGGAAAACAACGCAACTCATTAAACACCGGCATGAAAACTGAATTGCAAAGACACGAACTGTTGACGCATTCTTCAAATGCACTTGACATGTTGACTTAATTGAAAGAGACTAGATATGAATTATAGGGTATCCGGTTCGTGAATTTAAGATTTTTGTGGGGAAGTTTTTGGGGCATGAGTATATTAAATATTCTAGTGCATACAGTTTAGTGTGTTATTTTCTATGTTGGAACTGGAATTATAAAATGTCGTTTTGCTGAGCAGAACTGCATCTGACGAATAAAGTCTTCAATATTGGTTTCCACTATTTCTGCCCTTGCGGATTTATGAATCTCTTCAATTTAACGCCTCTGCCGACCATCAGTTGTGTTTGAATTACTGCAAGATCATCTTCAATCTCTACAACGAAGAGCATGATTTTTACTGGACAATCTTATTCAGCGAGAGTTGTTGTTCACTTCACCCGTTGTTTCTTCGATAAACAAAATCCTTGTATCTGGGACACTAACAGTGCTCCTATGATAGAAAAAAGTGGGCGTATTATACACTTTAAGCCATTAAAGGCGCTCAAGTAATTAGGGCCTTTTTTACGGAAGAAGCAATTGGCAATGCAGTAAGTCTTCGTGCCATCAGAATCGAACAGGCGGATCAAGATGTTGTATAAACAGGACATATTCCATACCACCGGAAGGGAATCCTTGAAAATTGGGGAATATGAAATAAACCGAGCACAAACATGTGGCGACGATGTGATATAAACAGGACATATTCCATACCACCGGGAGGGAATCCTTTAAAATTGGGGAATATGAAATAAAACAAGCACAAACATGTGGCAACGATGTGGTATAAACAGGACATATTCCATACCACCAGGAGTGAATCCTTGAAAATTGGGGAATATGAAATAAAACGAGCACAAACATGTGGCAACGATATCGTCGCTCGTTTTAGAGGTTCATGTGATCTATTTGGGCAGAAACTATTTCAAAAGTTCAAATAAAGTGAGATGTTATTCTTTCACACAAATAAATTTTTTTTAAATCTAAATTTTAAATTTTATTTTTACTTCATATATAATTTTATGGGGAATGGAATCTCGTGACATTATGGAACAGGCAAAATCAAAATTGAATCATTAATATTGAGCCAATACAATTTGCAATGTTTACATCCCAGCTCTGGCTCATATATTCAGAAGTTTATATGCATGTGTATGTAAGTATGTGTGGCTAAATAAAATATATGAATCAGTGCATGGGCCAATATGTGATATTTAGTTGTGCAGCAGACAGTCTGGGTGATTGTCTAGCAAAAAAAAACCAGATTTAATTACAACAACAATAAATATTATTAAGTTACAAAAAAAAACTACATAAAATCGGAAAATATACAATTTTATAGAAATAGATATTAAATACATGAACAATCACGCCCCACAAATACTTGCTTATCTACGATTATCCCGCAGATACAGCGACAGACAAATCGTCTGTAATTTAAACCTGCACAATGACACAAAATTCGTCCTTCCCAAGTGAAAAAAATTAAAGGAAAAAATTAAACAACAAAATCGAGTATTTTAGCGGTTACTCTTGAATGTTTTATTTCTTTTTTTTTTGTGACATGATTTTTTCCCTCTCTTTCTTTTTCTTATTCTCTTATATCGTTGTGCCAATTGACTGGATGTGGATTGTGAAGTCGTCTGTCCATGTGACGAGTTGTCTTCATATTCAGTCAGTTTGTTCTTGAAAATATTTACAAGTGAATTTTGTTTGTTTTTCTTTTTTTTTTTTCATTGAAAATAGGGAAGAATTAGCGAAAGTGATTTGAGTAGATCGTGGGTTAAAAATATAGGATTTTTTTGGGGAAATCATGGCAGTTGAATTGCATTTCGCTTAATGAAGCAGAGATTTTATGGCCTTCGCAATATCTAATTGGTTTTGTGTCTTAAGAAATGAACTTAATGACAACAGTGGGCTTGACAATGGAGCCTTTTTAACCTCGAAGTGGTTGCCCGCATAGCAGCTTGAAAATTTTTCTTAGACAGTTGAAATAAATTCACAAAATTCTTTTCTGAAGTTAGAGCAACTGAAATTTAAGAAAAAATATAAAAATTACATCTTTTATATTAAACTAACCAGCAAGCAAACAAACAAGAGTTTTAGTCTTGTTTCCAACAACCTATAAAAAATTTTAATACTCAGTCTTTTTAAAAAAAAATTATATTATGCTTATCTACACATCAATACCTTTTATATAAAAGATTACTTGATGATATTAATAGATAATTAGATAGTTAAAAGTGTACCACAAAAATGTGCAGAGTATTTGCATACGAAATTTTCAGCACGAAAAATATTTTATTAAAGATCACGTGGTATTTAGCAACAACAGGGAGCACCTGCCTGATTTACATTTTTGCATTTGAAATAAATTCAAAAATACACTGAAATGATATTTAAAAGGTTTGTGATATTATAAAAAATAAACCGGGCCATGGAAGGGTTTCGTTTAGTTTCCCGCGTAAAAATTTGTTTAAAAGCAAAATGGGCAAAACAATATCAGGGGCTAAGTTGCTCCATCGAAATTTCAATACAATTTAAACACGAATCTAGATCGCTATCGAATGCCGTAATTTTCCCACAGGCTAAAGAGTATTTTCCTTAGGGTTTCTAAAAGAAAATTAGAAAATTATTGAATAATTTTCAAAACAATTTTCAAACTAATGAAAAAATTAACGCTGCAGAGAGTTTCTGTTTCATGATCCCGATAAGTTTTTTTTTCGGACGGAAAGAGAACAATTTTTTTCTTTTAAAATGCAAAAGAGCGGATTGTGGGTAGAGCAAAAGTTTTTCAATTGTGTGAAAGGCGGGCTCCTTTCACTATATGAAACCCTGAATAATACCAAAATTATATTCAGCCGAGGGATTTGCAACTTTTATTAAACTTTAATTTAATTTTATGCAAATGCCGTGGACCAGCTATTTTGTTATATATCTTTTAAAAATTAAAAGTTTTTTGAAGTTGTTTAATCGTTTATAGAGTTTCTCTGACAAGGCTTCCTATAGTTTTTTCTCCAAAATTTCCTTTTTATTATATATCTTACCTTTAAGTTGGAATAAAACCTCCAGTAGTTACGTTTTTACCCCCGTATTCATAAAATTTAAAATAATTTTTAAATGTATTTTATTCAAAATGGTTCATACAAAATATTCTTAAAATAGATTTCATGTATAAACTATTTTTTATGAATATGGGGCATATTTAATGAAATTTTTAATATCACAAAAAAGGAGCAGAAATATTATTAATTTGAAAATATATAGAAAACCGCAAACATTTACTCAGATGGCAAATTAATTTTAATCACGGGAAATATTTTTAAATTAAAAACAATAAAATTAATTGAGGGGAGTAGTTCACTCAATTCCCGGATGTAACCGTTTGGCAGACAACGCAACGTCTGAATAAAAGAACGTATTAAAAGAATATGAAAATAACTGAAAAAAAGCAAATCTATTCACCAAATTTTATTACACGACAAAAGAAAATTAAAAAAAAATTTTTGTTGTAAAATTGGTCGTATCAAAATAAGAGCTCCTCCCAGAAGTTTTTGAAGTACCATAAGCAAATTATTAACAACCCAAATACTTGAACATTCTGGAAATGTTTTCTCACTACCCACAGAATAAAAGTCCCAAATGAAAACTTTAAAAACACTAAATAAATGAAAAACAAATTTAAATAACTAAAATGTAACACAGACAATCCGGTTCCTAAACTTAAAATCATATGAAAAAGCCTCGTGCGAAATAATGAAAAAGTTATAAAAAATGCCACAAAGTTAAAAGTGCTAAAAGAAAACAAAATACGAGAATTACAAAACAGACCAAAATATCGCTTGAATGAACTGTTTGAAAGACACGATGGAAAGTCGTTTACTTGAATATCGGCCAATTGGTGGTGGTCTGGACTATCACCACAACTCACCACTGATTGGCGAAATACCGCCGGGGGGTGATTACACGCAAGCAGTGCACCGCTCCATAGACCAATTGCGCAACACCCTCAACGAACGTGTCACCCTGGGACCATTAAGTGTTTTCTCCAATACCGCCGATTTGAGAACATCCGTTCTGAATTACACCAATCAGCCGCACACCCAACACAACCAACAGCCCCAGTACCAGCTGCAGGGAACGGTTTCCACTACAACCGGTGCTACTGGAGCTGGTGCTGGTGCTGGCACAGAAAACGTTCAAATGCAACACACAAAAGCCGTTTGTATGGACGGTAAATTGGCTGACTCCACAACGGGTGCAGTTGTCAGCTCCAGCCAACCGACTTCGGGTGGCAGAGGACGCAAGTCAAAAATCTACACAAATCCCAATCAGCATATAATCGTGACCAGTAACAGTGTCGACAATGGCGGAACACGGGCCCTCAATCGCCAGCAACAGCAACAAAACGAAACCAACAACAACGGAATTTCCTCCTCAACTTCTTCACCTCATCATCACTTGCAAATGCAAGACATTAAAGACTCGAAGGTATTTTTGGAGCCCAACAATTCTCTAGAATATTAACGTTAAACGAAATTTCACCCCAAAACAATTTGTATCCGATAAAAACAACTTGAGTTTTCATACGTTGAAAAATTCCTGACGAGTATTTTTGTTTTCTCTCTTCCAGATTTTCACTTCCAAAGCAGATCTCCAACTACACACCCAAATGCACATGCGTGAATCGAAGCCGTACAAGTGCACTCAATGCTCGAAAGCGTTTGCCAACTCCTCGTATCTCTCGCAGCACACACGCATCCACTTGGGCATCAAACCGTATCGCTGCGAGATATGCCAACGCAAATTCACCCAACTGTCACATCTGCAACAGCACATACGGACGCATACTGGAGACAAACCGTACAAGTGTCGACATCCTGGCTGTCAAAAGGCCTTCTCCCAGCTCTCCAATCTCCAATCACACTCCCGATGCCACCAGACTGACAAACCTTTCAAATGCAACTCGTGCTACAAGTGCTTCTCCGATGAGGCCTCCCTGTTGGATCACATACCCAAACACAAGGAGTCGAAGCATTTGAAGACGCACATTTGCCAGTACTGCGGCAAGTCCTACACGCAGGAAACATATCTGAACAAACACATGCAGAAGCACTCGGAGAGAACGGACAAACGGCCGCCCATTGTCGCCACAAATGCGGGCGGCAATTCAGGCACCGGAACAGCTACAGGTAATAATAATTGTAAGAATAGTGCAGCTGTAGCAACAACTAATCATGCAACTGCCACAGCAGGTATAGCGGGCGGCGGCGGCGGCGGTGTAGGACCCGTTGGCAGCGGTGGCGGAGGTCATCCTGTAGCTGGTAATCAACATAATCGCAACAATATCTCTCTACCACCGGTAACTATCGCACCCACCGACAACTCGTATTGGCCCAAAGTCAGTCCCGACTCGGCTGCCAATATGAACGATGTCATGCATCAGCAACAGCCCCAACAACAGCAGCAGCAGCAGCAACAACATCCCCATCAGCACCATCAACAGCAGCAGCAACAGGCTCACAATGGACAACAGGCGACGGGTCAGCAGCAGCAGCAGCATCATCATCCGCAACAGACGAACACCCAACAACAACAACCTCCGACCCAACAACAAGGCCAAACTCACATGGACTATACGAATCACCAGGCGACTGGCGGCAATAATCCCCATGCCGATTTGCAAAATCATCATCGCATGAACGACAATGGCCGAGAAGATATCGGTAAGAGCCCGACAAATTCAGAAACATCACCTCTGAATAGAAATTTTGTTTTTGTACACTGAGAAAAACATCGCTTCTAATCGCTACCAGAACTCTCTTTTCTGTTCTCTAACAGAAATTTCGTTTCTGTTCATTAACGGATTTTTTTTCTGCTCTCTAACAGAATTTTCGGTTCTCTGCTTTAGTTTTCGGCCATTAACAGAAATTCGCTCATCTTTAATAACAAAAAATTCGCTTCCGATCATTAACAGAAACTTCGCTTCTATTCACTAACAGAATTTTCGCTTCTGTTCTCTAACACAAATTTGCTTCTCATTAACAGAACTCTCTCTTCCGTTTACTTACAGAAATTTCGCTTCTATTTTCGTACAGATTTTTCGCTGTTCCTCTTTAGCTTTCGGTCATTAACAGATTTTTTTCTGTTCACTAACAGCAATTTCGCTTCTGTGAACTAACAGAATTTTTGCTTCTGCTCTTTAGCAGTAACTTCGCTTCCGATCATTAAAAGAAACTATGCTTCTCTTTGTTAACAGAACTCTTTCTTCCGTTCGCTAAAAGAAATTTTGCTTCTGTTCTCTAACAGAATATTCGCTTCTTCTCTTTAGCTTTCGGTCATTAACAGAAATTTCGCTTCTGTTTACTAACAGAAATTTCTTTTCTGTTCTCTAACAGAATTTTCGCTTCTCTTCATTAACAGAATTTTTTTCTGTTTTCTAACAAAAACTTCGCTTCTGTTAACTAACAGAACTTTCGCTTCTGTTCTTTAGCAGAACTGTCTCCCTCTTTATTTCTCTCCTTCTCTCTCTCTCTCTTTTTCTCTTCCGTTCTCTAACAGAACTTTCGCTTCTGTTCACAGCCGACCACATTCTTTAAATAATTTTTACTTCAGATAAGAGAATTTCAATAGCTGGCAGCCTTGCCAGACCAGTGTATTTCTTATCCACTAAATAAATAAGTTTAAAAAAAATATATTTTAATTCTATTTTATAACGTTTCATTCTTCGGTTCAATAATTTTCTTTTCATATACTTTTCTCTCCCTGTAGTTTCAACACCCTCCACTGTGGGCCCCTATGACGCCTCAAGTATTACAAAAACCACCACAAATTCAGCATTTACACCGATCAACTCGATGCCGCCACATTTAAATACGTTGTCACATCATGCCATGAGCCAGCGCCCATATCTTTATGACGCCATCAGTTTTCAAAATAAAAACGTAAATCAAAATAACGCTTCGAATTCGTTTCCGAATCAGTTAATATCGCTGCATCAAATACGAAACTATGCCCATCAGCCGGCTGGTCTAACGATGGCCGGCGAACATCTGTTGGGTGTTAGTGTGGGTCCAGGTAAAGACAAGGGATAGCTATACTTCTAAATTAGTTCTCATTCGTATTTCATAAGCCTTCCCCGAAAGATTATTATTTTATTAAATTGTTTTAAGTTTTTTATTACGTCTGTTACAATTCATTTCGAATCGATTTGACTTTAAATTAAAATAGAGAAGGAGTGCAACAGTTATTTGAGAGTTCGGAATATCTCTTTTACAGGAATGTGGGTGTATTGAGGATACCGACTTCCACACAAATTTTTCTCCGCTTGAAATATAATTCATCTACTGATTTTTCTGAGTGTAGAAGTTTTATCTAGACTAGAAGCGGTCAAATTTAACATGAAGTGCCACACGCACAATTAAAGCCCCGAAATAATCCCGGTTACTTGGACCGCCTTTCGCGGCATTCATTTTTATATCCGAATTTTATTATTGAACAAAAATTTACCGACTTTTTTGAGTATTTTTTGTTGCCCAGAAAATTAGAAATATTTCTTAATTTTCATTTATAATAAAGAAGGAAAAAATTATATCTTGACTTATATTTTTTGATCAGAAAATAAAAGTTATATCATGACTTTTATTTTTGGGAGTTTTTATTTCGCCGAATTCAATATTAACGGAGATAAATAGTTTTAATTTAATGTTCGAAAATTAAAAGACAAGAAATAACTTTTATTTTCTGAAGAATAAATAAAAATCAAGGCATAAGTTTTATTACTTGATCGATAATAAAAGTCAAGAAATAACTATTATTTTCTGATGGATAAATAAAAGTCAAGATATACTTTTTATTTTCTGAAGAATCAAGAAATAACTTTTATTTTCTTATCGATAACTAAAACACAAGAAATAACTTTTATATTCTAAAGAATGAATAACTTTTATTTTCCGATGAATAAATAACTTTTATTTTCTGATCGAAAAATGAGCGACAAGAAATAACTTTTATTTTCTGAAGAAAAAATAACTTATATTTTCTGATTGAATATTTAAGGACAATAAATAACTTTTATTTTCTAAGGAATAAATAAAAATCAAGGCATAACTTTTATTAATTGGTCGATAAATAAAAGTCAAGAAATAACTTTTATTTTCTGATGGATAAATAAAAGTAAAGAAATACTTTTTATTTTCTGAAGATTCAAAAAATAACTTTTATTTTCTGAAAAATCAAGATTTAACTTTTATTTTCTTATCGATAACTAAAACACAAGATATAACTTTTATTTTCTAAAGAATAAATAACTTATATTTTCTGAAGAATAAATACCTTTTATTCTCTGATGAATAAATAACTTTATTTTCTGATCAAAAAAAAGAGACAAGAAATAACTTTTATTTTTGGATGGAATATTAAAAGTCATGAAATAACTTTTATTTTCTGAAGAATAAACAACTTTTATATATTAATCGGAAATTAAAAGCAGAGAAATAACTTTTATTTTCGGATCGAAAAATAAGCGACAAGAAATAACTTTTATTTCTCAAGAATAAATAAAAATCAAGAAATAACTTTTATTACTTGATCGATAAATAAAAGTCAAGACGTAATTTAATTTTCTGAAGAATAAATAAAAATTAAAAATTAATTTTTATTTATAGATCGAAAAATAAAAGTCAAGAAATAACTATTATTTTCTGATGGATAAATAAAAGTCTAGATATACTTTTTATTATCTGAAGAATCAAGAAATAACTTTTATTTTCTGAAGAATAAATAACTTTTATTTTCCGATTAATAAATAACTTTTATTTTCTAATCGAAAAATGAGAGACAAGAAATAAGTTTTATATTCTGATCGAAAAAAATAGACACGAAATAACTTTTATTTTCTGATAAAAAAAAAGAGACAAGAAATAACTTTTATTTTCTGAAGAATGAATAAAAATCAAGAAATAACTCTTATTTTGTTTTAATAAATAAAAATCAAAATGTAACTTTTATTTTTTGAAGGAAAAATAAACAAGAAAAAATAACTTTTATTTTCTAAGAAAATAACTTTTATTTTCTATATAAGGTTTTTATATAAGATTGGTAGCGATTACGGTTCCTGGCTTTTATCATGGCACGAAATACAATCGCGGTAAGTGGAATGGTAACGCTCCCGCTGAAATACCTGTTGCACTGCCAAACACTTTAACACGCTCTCAAAATCCATACAATCAACTGATCTTGATTTCTCATATTTTTTAATTATATAATTAAATAAATTTTCTAAGTGTACAGTATTAATTATTTTAATTTTTTTACTTAATTCTTAAAATTTTACTTTGTGAAAGCACAATTATTTATCTGAAAACCGTCCATTAAGTTTAACAATCAGTTATCCTTGTCAAATAAAATAATTATTTTCCCAAAAATGCGCCGTACTTTTGTGAGTAACTGTTCGCTGAAGAATTTAAAAGAATAAAATCGAATTCCAACCCCCCGTCTTTTTTCTTGCTTTCTTTTCAATTTGAATTATTGTCATGACTAAAATTGTATATATTTTTGTTTCGAAAAAAGAATCTCGAATGCTTGAATTTAGGATTAGATTTCTAATAAAAATTAAGAACTCCACTCAATTTTGAGAAAAAAAGTACGTATAATTTCTGAAAGAAATTTAAAAAAAAATGTATTAAAAAATTTTTGTATGAAATATTTGCTATTAAAAAGAACAACTTAATTATCATAATTTAGTTTTGCGATATTAAATAAATGAAACTATTTTTTGCTCTCTTTTATTTTTAATAAAATTATTATTTAACTAAGACTGAACTGAATGTTAAAGATTTCCTAAAAACGAAAAAAATACGCGTGTAACAGAATATTTAATGATACTTCCAACTGATTAACGCCTTTTTGCAGGAGTTTTATTTCTATAACGATTTTGAAATTTTATTAAATTTTACATCTTATAAACTTTTCGCTATTCGCTGCAGAGAAGCAACTACTTCCCACGTATCCTTTTTCTCAGATGCATTTACAATTGTGCAGCACTAAAAATGCATGACAATTTCTGAAATTATGTGTTTCTGCTCTCCTACGAATTTTGTGGCATACGGTGCTGGTATAGGAATACCTCCCATATATCCTTTTTTCCCAAAATCTCAATTGGAGCTGTATTTATGACAAGAGACCACTAAAATTGCATAACTATTTCAAATATTATATGTTTTATCCATCTTGTAAATTTTATAATGATCGGTTCAAGCACAGGAGTACCTTCCGCATGTCCTTTTTCTTAGCAACTCAATTTTTCGGTGCATATCCGGTTGCAGTGCACTGAATATGTATCAATAGTTCTAACTTTGTATGTCTTTACTGTCTTATAAATTTTATATCGATCCGTGTGAAAAAATGCTACCCTCCGTATATCCTTTTTCTCAAAACCTAAGTTTTATGTTTATTTATAATTGCAGAGCACTAAAAATGCACCACTATTTCTATGATTGCGAGTTTCAGATCTCCCCTGAATTTTGCATCACATGGCGCAAGCACGTGACCATCTTCCATATATCCTTTTTTCTTAAAATCTCAATTTGTGCTGTATTTATGATAACAGAGCACTAAAACTGTATAACTACTTCTAATATTAAGCGGTGTCACTCCCTTGTAAATTTTTTATCGATTGGTGGAAGGACATAAATACCTCCCATATGTCCTTTTTTTTAGAAACTTGATTAACGATGGATTATCAGTTGCAGTGCACGAAAAATGTTTAAGTCACTCTAATTTTATGTACTTTTTCTCTCTTATAAATTTTTAATCATGTGATGTGAAAAAATTACTACCTTCCGAATGTCCTTTTCTCTTAAAAACTCAATTTCAGGTGCCTGTAAGATTGGAGGGCACTGAATTTTCCTAAACGATTCCAAAATAGTATACAGTCTCCCTCTTATAAGCTTTTGCTAACTCGGTGCAAGGACAAAAGGACTTACCATGTATCCTTTTTCTTGAAAACGCAATTTCGTACACATTTATAATTCAATACACTTAGAACCTTATTATTATATTTTTTTTTTCTCTATGTTGAGTTTTTATCATTCGGAGCAAGGATATCAACTATGTGTCTTCCATATATCCTTTTTAATAAGAAAAAACTTAATACCAGCTGCACTTTCCAATATAATGAGCTTTAATCTTTATAAAAAATTTATAAATAATCCGTTTAATTCCTGTTATAAATTAGGTGTCACTCGGCGCAAGGACACGACTACCACCTATATATCCTTTTTCCTAAAACCCTAATTTTAACGGATTTTTTATTGGAGGGCACTCAAAGATCTGTAAATTTCTCCAAAACTATGAGTTTTAGCTCTGTTTTAAATTTGTTATCCCATCTTACAGGGACATGAGTACCGCCCAGATATTATTCTTGTTAAAAATTCAATTTTAATGCTTAAAAGTTTGTATATTTCTCCAATATCATGAGCTTTAGCTCTGTTGTAAATTTGTTATCACATCCTACAAGGACATGAGTACCGCCCATATATCCTTTTTCTTAACAACTCAATTTTAGCTGCAGTTTCAATTGAAAAGCGCTCAAAGGTTTATATATTTCTCCAATATCATGCGTTTTAGTTCTTTTGTAAGTTTTTTTTCACATCGTGTCAAGGACATGATTATGTCCTTTTTCTTAATAATATCAAGGATACAAGTACCTCTCGTATATCCTTTTTCTTAATAATTTAATTATATCTGCAGTTTCGATTGAAAAGCGCTTAAGGATTAATAAATTTCTCCAACATCATAAGTTTTAGGTTTTTTGTAAGTTTTTTATCACATCGTACAAGGACATGATTATGTCCTTTTTCTTAATAAGTCCATTTTAGCTGTATTTTTTATTGGCACGCTTGCAAAATTCATAACTAATAGTTCAATTATTAGTAGTAGCCTTGTTATGAATTGTTTATCATACCTTGCAAGGACCTCTGTGCATATATTTCTCTTCAGACCCAATCTTAGCTGCAGGTATGGCTGAAGACGCATTAAAAACTCGTTAGTATTTGTAGAACTTTGCTTTGCAGCTTTCTTGCAAATTTTGTATGATTCGGAGAAAGGACTCGGCTGCCTCCCATATATCCTTTTTCTTAAGAAATAGATTTTAAGTGGGAGTGCTCTTGGAAACTCATATTTATTTCATTTTATAATGGATTTATTTTGAGAATTGTGCTTCTCAGTACCTTATAAATTGTATAATATAAAGAGCAGGGGCATGACTACCTGCCATAAAAATTTTTTTTTTTTTTAATTCTATTTTAGTTGCATTTCCGATTAGGGTACTATTAAACTTTACAACTGTTTCTCGAATTCTGCATTTTATCTGTCTCCTGAGTTGTTTAATCATTTGCTGCAGGCACATGAGTGCATCCCATATATCCTTTAAGGAAAACATAACCAATTTAATATACACTCACCTTTAGAGATCGCTAAAAGTCCTTAACAATTTCCTAAATTGTGCGATTTAGCTTTTTAATAAATTTTCTTAACATTCTGTGCCAGGATATGACCACCTCCCACATATCCTTTTTCTGCAAAACTCCAAAAAGTGTTAATCCAGTTAAAAAGAAAACTAAAAAATACAGAGAATCAACTATCAAACAAAATATATATGAAAATGTAAATCATCCAAGAGAAAGTAAGAACTCAATGTGTCCTAAATATGCAAACTATTAAAATTTTAAATAATTAATACGAATGAAATAAAAACTGCAAAATAACAGAAAACAAAAACAATTTTACAAACAATATTTTCAATTATACAAGCTACAGTTTAAATCAAAAATACATTCATAATTAACTCTAATAAAGAAATCCTTAAAAAGAAAAATACTTAGACAAAGAAAGCAAATAAATAAAGAAAATTAACTAAAAATTTATTGTTGTATTTAACAATAATTTTACCACATAAAAGTCTCCATAAATTAAATGTAGTTTTCCTAGAAAATTAAACATTTTAAAAGTTTGTATCAATAGAAAATGGAAAAGAGAACTTTAAGTAAAAAATAATTTAAATTTATTTAAAGAAAAACTTAAAAACATAAGAAGCACTTGTATATTCAAAATAAAAACAAAAACAAAAACAACTTTTACTGTAAATTTCTTTTTTATTAAAACTTTAATTGACGTAATCAAATCAAGTGATTGTGTAATTTTATTGTATAATTTCGATTCTGCGCGACCACACGCACCGACCGCATCATTATACAACAACAAATACAAATACAATACGAGTACATAATATAAATATATTTTTTATGTAAGTCCTAAATTAATAGTATTAAATTTAAACTTAAAATTAAAATTAAAAGAAAAATTAAAAAAGGAAAATAATAATAAAAATAAAATTACAAAAAAAGATTATCCAAAACGGACAAAGAAAAGTTACTTAAATAAATGTCTTAAATATTAAAAAAAAGGAGTTTCAAATCTTAACAGAGAATTCTCATTCAGTCTCTGGGTGCTGCGTCACTTCCTCCATTTAAAGTAGGAATTCATAGTTTTTGATCTCACGATTTATAAAGGGAATATAGAGATAAATATTGACGTAACTCAAGGTCTTGCGGCCGTTGGACTTGTTTTCGATGCTGGCAATCAAATACTCCAAATAGACCCGGGTGGTATCGCGTATAATGGGACGACCGATATTGAGTTTGGTTTCATTGAAAAATGGAAACACGTTGCTCTGGGCGGTGGGCAAGCAAATCGGCTTCAGGTTGCGATTAAACTGGAAATAATTAACCAACACCAGCACGGCCAAGTCTTGAGTGCGATGGATGCTTTTGCTGCAAGCAAACGGAAAAAAGTTTATTATTCAATTGAAGTTTCCAAAAAAAAAAAAAAAAAAAAAAATATTCCATCCCTGGAGCTTTTTTGATTTGTAGTGCCGAAAAATTTCTTTTAAAAATTATTATTATTGTTATTGAAAAATATTTATATTCTTGTAAAAGAAAACTTCCCTGTACCAAAAACGTTTCAACTGTCCAACCCTGGTATTTTATTTCCTATTTCGTTGGATTTTTAAAAATGTTCAAATATTTTAGGTAAAATATAAACAATTTTTGATTGCAAGAAATCGCTAGTTTCATTGAGTCACTTTTGTCCAAATCGAATGAAAATTTTCCAACTCTGGAAATGTATTTTCGGTATCTCTGATTTTCAATATTAATAAATTTCTTAAAAAATATCAAGTATGTTTATTTTTAAAAGAAAGAGCAACAATTTGTTTGAGTTTGTAGTTTTATGCACCAAAAGACATTTCAATTGTCCAACCCTGGCATATAATTTTTAATTTTGTTTAATTTTCAACACCAACTAAAAGTTCTTTCTAAAACTTAAGTACATTAGATTATAATAAAAAAGTGTTTTACTCATTCAATTTAATATTTAAAAAAAATCCATCTCTGGAGCGTGTTTTTCGGGCTTTCCCGATTTGTAGCGCCAAAAAATTTCTTAAGAAATATGAAATATTTATATTTTTATAAAAAAAGAAATGATATATTTAAGTTGGTTACTTTTATGTACCAAAAATACTTCAATTGTCCAGCCCTGGAATATAATCTTCATGTTTATTTAACTTTTAATAACAATTAAATTTTTCCTAAAGTATGAAATAATTTTAAATAACAAGAAAATGAAAATTAGCTTCGACTTGTTACTTTTATGTATCAAAAATCAGAACTTTCCAGCTCTGGCAGCGCGGTTGGAATGTAGCTAATTTTCAATGCCAGCCTTTTTAAGACCCTTTTCATTACATCAGTCCAAAAATTGAGTCTAAATCTCTTTCATGTGCAGGCGCACACACTTCCTTGAAGGGTATAAAACTGAACTTCATGAAATTGTTTGCTGGGTTATAATAAAATAAAATAGTTCTACTAAAAAGTTAAACGACTTAACGAAGTTTATTTTGATATCATCTCCGGAACAAAAGTTATCCATTTTGACCTTCCAAAAACACGAAGAGTCACACTGTGCAAAGTCGTGACAAATCGATTAAACGGAATTTTACGGAATCAAAAGCCAACAACTGCGCATGTACACAGAAAAAATAAAGGAAAAGGTCCGGCCTATAAATTTTTATAGAGGAGTTTGAAAAGTATATATCTGGACTTAATTTGTGACGCAGGGGTTAAAGTTTTACCAGCTCTGGCACATTCTTATTGTTAACCGACATAAGAAACCATGTGGCCCTTAAACTTTGGGTATAAAATTTTTTCCACAAACTTATGTAAAATATTACGGAGAGCATTTTTGGTGAATATATTAACCCTGCAACTCCTCAAGGTAGGGGACTTTTTTGTCCTTTTTTAAAAAAGAGCAAAATATACCATTAAAACAGGGGGTTTTTGGGGGCTTAAAATGTTCCGCACCCTTCAATTCCGTGACCCTTCAATTTTGGGTATGAAATTTGCTTAGCAAATTTATGCAAAATGTTACGGAGGTCATTTTTGTTGAATATATTAACCCTGCAACTGCTCAAGGTAGGGGTATTTTTTGTCCTTCTCTAAAAAGGAGCAGAGAACATCATTCAGTCGGGGTCTTAGGGGTTTAAAATGTTCCGAAAAAATTTTATTATATTCCAATAATATTTTTTATTATTATTATAATTTTTAATTCGTTAAAATTACAGGTTGAAAAAAGCCAGCCCACGTAAAGTGATAAAATAAGAAAGTAAATTAGAAAAGTGTTAAAGATTTTCTGTTTAAGTCTCTGATTCAGTTAAGCTGAAGCTTAAAATAATATCGTCAGATCTTCCAAAGGATGAGTCTAGACACAAGCAGAATTCCTAATATTGATGTTTACAGTGTGAGCGAAAATTTGTACCACAAAAAAGTTTTGCAAAATGATTTTACTTTAAACCGTGAAAAATTGAAATTTTTTAAAAGGACGAATTAAGTTTTGAATATCGTGAGACACTTCTCCCCAATACTTACATGCTAATACTGGAAATATTGTGAGTTCTGGCCTTTGAATTATTGCCAAGACTGTAGGACTCGTTATAGAAACCTTCGATCAGATTGTAGAACACATGGTCGGTGTAGTAGGCATCGTTGTAGCTGAGAAAGCAGTTGGCGGCTAAAAGTGAATAAATAATTAATGAATTTCGGGAATGGACACTCATTTCCAAATTACCGGTCAACACAATCTTGGGTGAGACTATGACGCCACTACAAATGGGCATATAAATGGGCGCGTAATCCCTTCTCAAAATAGTTACTTCCCAGGGTTTGGAAGTGCTGTCTTTCTGCTCGTCTGTCAGAGTGCCACACTCGGGCATACATTTAACTTTCGAACGCGTCCATTCGCCATCCACGTCACATTTCATGGTGGCGGCATTCTTCCTGACTTTATTCTCTACGTAGCCGGGGACGCACGATACGTGGGCAATTGTGCCGGGCTCAATATCTCGATTGCAAGTGGTTGGCTTGTCTTGATAAAAGCAATTGGCAACTGAGGATATACCGCGCAGCACAGTGGTAGTTGAACAGTGATTTCCCGAAGAAGTAGGTTTTGCGGTAGAACCACCACCAGCAGCTGTTGCTGCTGTTGTAGGAATAGATGGCCTCATGGTGGTTGAAGGTGGGATGTCTGGTGGTGCCGGTCTAACTGTGGCTGCCTGCGTAGTTGTTATATTCGAACAAATACTGGCGATTTCATCGGATCCATCTCGGCAATTCTTAACGCCATCACAGACAGACAAGCCGGTAACACACGCGCCATAACCACAACGAAATGAGTACTCGGGGCATTTCAGAAAGCTGCAAACCTCCACTGTTTCATCGCTACCATCCGAGCAATCAACTCGGCCATCGCACAGTCTCTCGTTACTGATACATTCGCCCGATCCACATTCCATGCTGTTGGGGACTCTAAAAGAAATTTAATTGTTTTTCTAATTCAATTATGCTTTCAGGCGGTTAATTATATAACGAACTCACCCACAGCGGCCCTGCATTTCTTTCTCATAGTTTAGCTTCGGCTCGCACAAGTATCTGGTCTCGTCCGAACCATCTACACAATTTACCACACCATTGCACAGAAAGTTTCCGGTTACGCAGGCGCCGTAGGCACATTGAAAGGCAAAGCCGGGACAGGGCCGTAACAGGCACTCCTCAACGGTCTCATCAGATTTGTCATCACAATCATAGTTGCCATCGCAAAGATCTTCAAATTTAATGCACTGGCCGTTGTTGCACTGCCAAGTGTACAGGGGGCAGCCAGGAGCTTTATAATGTAACATATGGGAAGGGAAGAAGGGAAGAAGAAGAGAAAATTTTTAGTGGCAAAAGCCGTTAAGCGTGCGTCACTTGTCATTGACTTACAACGACGAACCAGCATTTTCAGCAAACTTTAAGAAAAACTACTGATCGAACGGATCATGACGGATCATGACGGAAATAAGCAGATTAAAATGTCATATTCGGCTGGGCCGAATCTCGTATACCCTTCACTGGCAAATGTCTGTTGCTTTAATATGAAGTGTATATGTCCAACCCCGGAATCGTTTTTAATTTGTTTAGTTTATCTCATTTAATTCTCTCTAAAAATTATAATTTATAAAGAAAAAAAATTTTTACGTGGCATTTTTACATACCAAAAAAAATAAATGCCATTTTCCATCCCTGGTTCCAAACTTTCTTATTTGATTTTAAATACATTTTTAAATATTTTAAATAATTATTAAATAAATTATAATATAATTATTAAATAATTATTTTGTTGCTTCAATATTACGAATTGAATAAAAACTTTCCAGCTCTGGTCCAATCTTTTTCTTTGTTCCGATCTTAAGTACCAATAAATTTGTTTCAAAAATATTATATATGTTTAATTTATTTAAGAAAAAGAAACAAAATTATTTAAATTGGTTTTTTAGGCACCAAAAACTTTTTCAATTGTCCACCCCTGGAATTTTCTATATTGTTTGATTTTTAACACCAATTTAAGTCTCTTGAAAATATATAATTAGATTTGAATTAGAAAATAATATATTATTTAGTAATTCTAATATACAAAAAATAAAAAAAAAATTAAATGTTCCACCTCTGGAATTGTTTATTTGCATTCTCTGATTTTTAGTGCCAATAATTTTATATTAAAATATCAGATATATTAATTTTCTTGAGCAAAAGTAACAATTTACTTGAGTTGGTTTCCTTTATGTACAAAAAATAGTTTCAATTGTCCACCCCTGGAAATGAATTTTCAACTTTGTTTGATCTTTGATAAATATTCAAATATATTTACTAAAATATAAACGAAAAATAAATTATTAGTGTTATCTAGTTAATGCAATAGACCGAACTGAATAAAAAATTTCCAACTCTGGTTCCAACCTTTTTGCTTTTCTGATCTCCAGTGTCAATAAACTTGTTTCAAATATATTATATATTTTAAAATTTATAGAAAAAGAGAATAAATTTATTTAAGTTGGTTTCCTCTATGTACAAAAATAATTTCAATTGCCCACCCCTGGAAACGAATTTTCTATTTCGTTAGATTTTTTAATAAATATTCAAATATTTTCACTAAAATGTAAGATTAGTTGCAAGAAACCATTATTTTCATTTAATTATCTCAATATTTAGTATTAAATAAAAATGTTCCAGCTCTGGAATTGTGATTTTGTCTTGTGATTTTGGCAATAAATTTCTTCCAAAAATATCAAATATGTTAAATTTTTTAAAGAAAAGGCAACAATTTATTTGAGTTTGTAGTCTTATGCACCAAAAAAAACACTTCAAATGTCCAATCCTGGCACATAATTTTTAATTTTGTTTGATTTTCAATACAAACTAAAAGTTCTTTGTAAAATTTAAATATATTAAATTGTAAAAAAAAATTGTTTTACACATTCAATTTAATATTTAAATTGAAATCCATCTCTGGAGCGGTTTTATCGGGCTTTCCCGATTTGTAGCGCCAAACAATTTCGCAAGAAATATGAAAAATGTTTATTTATATAAAAAAAAGATATTATATATTTAAGTTGGTTACCTCAATGCACCAAAAAGTTTCAATTGTCCAACCCCGGATTGGAATATATATTTTTGTTTAGCTTTAAATAGCCACTTAACTTTTCTTAAAGTGTAAAATAAGTTTAATTAAAAAGAAAATAAAAATTGGTTACTTTTAACTACCAAAAATCAGAGCTTTCCAGCTCTGGCAGGGCGCTTTGAATGTGGCTAATTTTCGATGCCATTCTTTTTAAGACCCTTTTCATTACATCAGTCCAAAAATTAAGTCTAAATTTTTTTCATGTGCAGGCGGACACACTTCCTCGAAGGGTATAAAACTGAACTTCATGAATTTGTTTGCTGGGTTATAATTAAAAAAAATAGTTCTACTAAGAAGTTAAATGACTTAACGAAGTTTATTTTGATATGATCTCCGGAACAAAAGTTATACATTTTGACCTTCTAAAATGACGAAGAGTCACACTGTGCAAAGTCGTGACAAATCGATTAAGCGGAATTTTACGGAATCAAAAGGCAAAAAGTGCACCTGTATTGAAACACAACCCGACATTGTTTTTATAGTCTAGCGGGCAAAATGTTTTTCAAATTCTGCCGAGTTAGTAATTTTAGTAATTTTTTAATCATGAATCTGTAGAGCTTAAAGCAAAAAATTTAAATCTGATGGTGAAAATGTTTGAATGGAAACACTGATAAGAATTTGTTTTTGCAAAACGAAATAAGTGGAATATTTCCAGTATCAGAGTGATTTACAAAAGGAATAGAAAAACATCACGGATCTATAAA
Organism: Linnaemya vulpina; assembly: GCA_963675445.1. Lineage (NCBI taxonomy): Eukaryota > Metazoa > Arthropoda > Insecta > Diptera > Tachinidae > Linnaemya > Linnaemya vulpina. The sequence continues at coordinate 99,200,960 of OY776277.1, forward strand.
TGTGCGTGTGTGTGTGTGTGTGCTTATCACCTTTGGGAAATTTCTTTAAAAAGCTCTCAACTATTTACAGCTTTTACTAAACAAGAAGTTGGCGACACCAATTTCCTTAAACAAGTTCCGAGTTCATTGGACCGAGCAGCAAATGTGAGGTTATGTTCATATAGAAATGCCTGTATGTGTTGGTACTCTTTCATGTATGTGTGCTGGCGAAATTGTTCTCCAAACCCAATTATTTGCTGGCTTCCATTGCGCATCTTATAATTTCAATAGTCAAACCGGTTGATTCTTCTGATTTAATTTTATTTAGAATTTAAAAAAAGCAGATTCTTTTCTAAAAACACCAAAACTTGCAAAGTACGTTTCAGGCCAACGAAAAAAGTTTCTATTTATAAATTTCTTTATATGAAAGAAACTGACAATTCAATAGATACTTTTTACATTCGAATTTACATGATCTTCATGCTCGTGTACAATAACACACACACACACACACACTTGCATAAGTACGTTGCTAAATTCCGGTAATAGAAAATTGATTTCAGGTTTATCCCAAAATAAAAATCTGTTAAATTTATTTTCTCTGCAATCGTGAACTTGAACGTAATCAACTAATTAGTTTGTTTATAAACAAAATTATAGAAAACAAAACTTGTAATTAAAAGGAAATAAAAAAAAACTAGAAATTTTTTATCTCCCAGATCTACTCACAGAGAGCGAGACGTTATTCTCTAGCGCTCTTTAACCAGTTAAAAGTGTAGGAACACAACAAATGATGGGATGGAAGACGCCTATAAAAAATTTGCTTTAACAAATTTTAATATAAAAAATCAGCAAAATTCCAAAAGCCTTAAACTCTTAGCATAACATACCCGGGTATGTTTTGTGTTTTCAAGTCACTGTAACTCAGTTATTAATTATTTTATTAACTTAAAACTTCATATCCTCTTCACTGGCAAAGCTTGTTAACTCATTTGAATTAAATGAGGAGATTGGAGCCAAGGATGTGCTCCTTTTTTCATTACTATCGCTTATGTCAACAGTTGCATACCGGGGTATGCATAATAAAATATGTATGAAAATATGTTTAATTCATCAAATTGACAAGTTTTTAATAAATTGAATATTTTTATTCCAAAATTTTACAAAAAAAAACCGTCCATGTAGCAAAAAAACACAAACAAAGACAAACCCCAAAGCATAGCAATGCAAAACCAATCCTGTTTCCTGAAGTAGCCAGCACAAGACAATGAAGCCTGAGCTGCCGTATTCGACTCCGCACTCCATTATGAATATGGTGTCCAATTTTTCTACCCTGCATTAGTGCCAGATTGTATCAATTGTTATCGGCTGGTCTCAAAGACGAAGGCATAGCACATGTCGCACATCATTACCGACAGCGAATAACACCGTCATGTATTAAAAGTGCTGAATACAGCGCCCTCTTGCGTCAGTGGCTGAAGCAAAAAATTAATAAACACAATAAAATTCTCTATCTTTTAATCTGTCTTCATTTGTACTCTTAACCCTATTCCCTCCCCCTCTTTAGTTCTGGCACAATGCAGTTCTGCAGATGCAGGGGTCATCCCTTGAGTGCTAGTCCCAGACAAAATTGACGAGTAGAAACAATTCAACACTGAGATTAATTTAACAGCAAAAAAAATTTCTTATAAAATTTGTGAGCATACCAGAGTAAGCTTCTGTTGATGTGTGTACATACTTTTTTGCTGTCGATATAAAGTTTAATCGACCCAGTGCTTCTTTTTGCTTGGAGCTGGAGCCGCTCGTTTAACATAATATATAAAAACATATCTAAACAAAAACAATTGTTAAAAAAGTATATAAAAAAGCGCTCTTTGGCAACATTGTTTTTGGCAGATCAGCTGTTTTCTCGTTTAACATGTCTCTGATGAACATGCTCTGTTTGGTCTATAATATAACCACGAATCGTGTTATAAATAAGCAACGCTTCCCGATTATGGAATGTTATTACCGAAATTCATGATCAGTTGAGATAGAAAATCGTGCCGAAAATTGGGCCCCACGTCGTCGATAACTGCTGCTTAAATGGCTGCATAAATAAACAACATTATCGTATTTGGGGTGAAGAGCAGCCAGAAACATTCCTGAAGAACTTTTTGTTAATGCATCTCCAAGAATGCGGATTATGATCTGGTGGCAGCACTGCAACGTACTTTTTTAAACACGGCGAGAGCAGGGACGTTATTGTGAATGACGTGTACTGCCTTGCGATGATTATAAATTTTCTCGGCCTAAAATTATATATCTAAGCGGGTCAATTGGAAGCCTAGATCGTGCGCTTTAGAGTCTTTAGGCTATTTTTGGTGCTGCCATGTTTAAGGATCATTTTTATAGGGACAAGCAGAATGGAAGAATTTATTTGTAATATACCAGCTTAAGAACCGTTTAAGGTGTAGCTGCGATCACTAACGATGCTAAAACTTTTGTTAGATTTTCCTATGAGGCATCTCACAAATTACAAAAGTCTGGCCACTGTGCGTCCTTTGAAATGTCATATCCATAAATCATGTAAGCGAGAAGTGTTTTAAATATTCGTTTTTGTATTCGGGAATACCTTCGTGCAGTGTTCAGCACGAGTCAACACATTATGGATGACCACTTTGATCGGTTAATTGTTCGAACTTGCATGAGGTTAAAGTTGCCACATTCTTTCGATTCTTGCCGCACATTTGGAAAAGAGTCCGTTAAAAATTTATTTACTTTTATTCTTAATTTTGTGTTCCGAATATTAATTCAGTTTTTAAAAAACATTTTAAGATCATAAATATGTCATTTGCAGGTTATGCAACAACTCCACTACACACATTTAATTGTACAGCACGATTACACGGTCATTTCCATGTGTACACACACACAAACACACGTTCCATTCACATAATTTGTTCTACGAATGACGCATATTTCCAGTGGCTTTAAATTTTTTATCAGCTCCAAAGTTCAAAGCACAAATAATTCAAGTAATTTTACAAAATATCATCATCGTTTTATGAATTCAGAAAACTCACTACTCCCATCTCTGGCGTGTAACATGTTTATACTCAACTACAATAAATATATTGACCACAAGCACCAGCAAAGAAATTCACTTACAAGATCCACTCAACACCATTTCTATGATGAGGAATAAAATCACATATTTTGCGAAAACCCGCTGCATGTTTTGCTGCTTCTTCAACTCTCACTTGCGGCACTTCTTTTGGAAATTTATTTATAATAAAAAATTACTTCTCTTATCCGTTTATTTTAGAGTTTTTTAAACAAATTTTAACCCGTCTGACCGCTAAAAGCAGACGTTTGCGACTAAGACTTTTTAAGTTTTTGTGTCAAGTTTTAAGCGTTCGTTTTTACATTCACAGTCAACACGTGAATGTTGAAGAGAGAGAGCGAGAGGGCGAAATTTTCTCATGTCATGTGCTCTTGAATGGATAGTGTAGCTACTCTTAACTGACTTGAATTTGAATTTTAAAACAATTTTTGTTAAGACTCTCACTTGTAACAGTGATGCCACTGTTATGCAAAAACAAAGTGTAGTGATTTTTTACTGTGGGGATATTTTTGGGGTTTTTTTAGAATATTTTTACATGTTTTTATAAAACATTTCTGTTTTAAATGTTTATTCACTTGGTGTCCTCCGGGATATGCAGAATACTTGAATTGAGTTTGAAAAGTCACGCTTGTAAAATAAATCTAAAAAATAAAATTTGGCATTGAGCAGGTCCACTGTTACGTTGCTTGGCCCAGGAACTTAAGTGATTGATTTCCACCGACAAATCTTAAATGCATGCTGGAAGTGATTCGGATATATTTCCAAGAGTGTCGATTTATCGGTACATATCGGGACCTCTACTAATTTCCAGGCGAATTTTTTTCGGACCAGAATTTGGGTGCCGGCAATTTGTTGTTTTTTTTTTTTTTTGTTGAGAGGACATTCCTAAATAATGACGCCGATGAGTGATTCTAAATACTATTTCTTTTACAACTTTCATATACAGTTTGTAAAGGAAATTCATTCGCTTAGGATGACACTTAAACTAAAAACAATTTACATGACATGATTAATTTATTAACTCCTATTTAAATTTTAAAATTACCAAAATGCACTTGAAATTTTTTTTTATATTTATTGCACAACATAATCTCAAAGCCACTGATGCCTAAAATAGTTCTTCATCTTTTTCTCTGGCCGCTGTCAGTCTGTCTTTGAACTCGGAAGGCGCATTGTAGATGTTGGTTATCGCAACGTAACCCTGTTCCCCAGTCCGTGTGCAATCATTTTTTGTCGTCGGCGTATTACTTATAACTCCCCATAATCTGTAAATAATTTGCCTGGTTTCTTCAAGCAGGGATGAGGTGTAAAACCCTCCACCACTATCACCGCGACACACCAGACCACCATCGGCGCTATAAACACAAAACTTATCATCCGCTAAAGGTGAATCACCTGGAGTCTTGTTAAGGCATGAGTAAAACTCTAACGTTGTCATTCGAAGTCTCTCCAAATGGTTGGTCTCTCCAAACCCATTGATATAACCCATTCTCTTGCTCATCATGTATGTCAAGCCGGTACTTCGAAGGTCCTTCGATAAACAAATCGGAGCGATTGTTTCTGAGTATTTTAGGGGAACTGTCAGTTTTAAAAATGCGATATCATCCCTTTGCTTGCCTTCTCTGCCGCTGTAACTGAAATGTATTGAGCAAAATAGATGACGAAATTAATACAAAACGATGATATACAGTAAAATACGATCGTAAACTCAAATAATCCTTAAAATCGAATTTGTTATTCATTAAACAGGACCTTTTTCCAATTATTTCTCTACCCATTAAAATATTTTTGTATGATTTTATTTATATTGACTGATCTTCATATAAAAATTGATTTTTTAGCAGCATTCTTTATGGCAACAATGTTTTATTTTCACAGAGCAGCTGTCTTAAGCATTAAACACAATAACGACAGCAGACTACAGACTACAAGTTGTCCAAAATAGAATACATGAGCGTATAAGAGAATGATTATTTTTACTACTACAGACTACACGGCTACGGGTTGTTGTCCATGTTGGTTTTGTGGTTGTAGTCAAATTAAACTCATTTCTATTTTGGTGACCGACAATGAGTAGATGCAGTGTTGCCAGTTTAATACAAATAAATTCAATTTTTATAAACTTGAAAATATGCTGTTTTATAATGCAAAAAGAAATAATAAACTATATTTCCAAGCTGATGAAATGATATTTAAGGGTATTAAATATATGAAAGCGGCTACACTGGCGTTTGAAGAGAATTCTACTACAATCAACAACTCTTGGTTATTGATTTGGTGGCGTCGTTTAAAAAATAATTAAATTACTGACTACGAGGCAACAATTGTAGCCACCGGCTTTTGCAGTCGGTGTTCGTGTAGCCTGATGTCCTTATTGTGTTTAAGGCTTTAGTGTTGTATGTCGCGCTTAAACATGCTCAGTTTGGTTTATAATTCAACCATGAATCGACTTGCAAACGCACAACGCTCTTTGATTATGGAATTTCGTTTCCATTTTTTAACGTTCAGTTTGGGCGAACTTTTGAGGCGGCTCTTCGGATTATTTTGAATAAATTTTACATCAGATTGACGTTACTAAATAATTAAACCCCCTTTAGCGATATATTGCAGGCGAGAGTGTGGCCAGAGGAAAATATCGCAGCTTTATCTTTCAGTGTTGTTAATGAGTGCGAATTTTCTTTTCGGAACGATACCAAGAACGGCGGGGGCGATGATTGCAATTCTACTTTTTTTTTTTTTGCCCAAAATGTAGGACCAGGGAGCATTCGATATCGATCGAAGTTTGTATTTGAATTGTATTGAAATTCCGATCGTTATCGGATGTGGTATTTTAGACCCTGGACTTGACTGACATTTAGTTTAAATCCGGCAGCATCACATGCGCAAAAACACCGCCCACTCGAGAGATGAATACGGTGAGCCGGTCAATAGATCGTGCGAATTACAGTTCTTAGAAAAATTTTTGTGGACCATATTAACCCTTTTGGCATGATTGAAGCCAATATTGAACAATAAGTTCATGAGACACCGAACGACATGTTGGAGAGAGCATGTCAAAATTTGAGCGACTTTGAATTGAATAGATCGTTCTATGGAATCAAATAATGAAAGCAACCACTTCGGAAGTTTGATACCTTCGATGCTCCTATTAGAAACTAATAATTGTATAAAAACAGCAGAATCGGGACCTTTTCCCGGTCCCAAGCTTGAAGACCCTCACGAAAGGACTGCGTTTCGCAAGAATTGCAAAGATAAAAATTTAATCGCTGAGAGAGATTCGAGGTCCTACCGATAATTACGTATCAAAATGACTCACGATATTTGAAATTTCTTAATTTGCTTTGAATTTGACAACTGTCACTTACACTGTTGGCATGTGGATTTCTGTCACGTTTACTATTTGTGAGTAGGCACTTTGTTCGGTTGTATAGTTACTCGTGCTCCGGCCAGCTATTATTTGATGGTTCTTATAATTTTTCATTATCCTATTTGCCTCATCCCAGAAACAATGAGCAGCTACAAAAAAGAAAAATAAAAGAGAATAAAATCTTAAAGCGCCACACGATCAGTGCGGTAGCGACTCACCACTAACAACAATACTTGGCGAAACAATTGTGCCACCGCACGTGTATTTATAATCGGGTCCCGCTTTTTCGAATATGGCCACATGCCAAGGCGTCATACTAACATCGATTTCGATGCCATCTTTCGACAGGGCAGTTGAACTGTATGCAACTCTGCCACACTCCTGTTCACAGCGTTCTGGTGTCCTGTCGAAGCTGCCATCTGGCAGGCAATTTATTATCTGATCCTCTTTCTTGCTGCGCGTGTAGCCAAAAGCACAATTAACACGTATCGAAGTTCCCGGCTCGATTTTCTGCGGACAGGCAACATAATTCCTGCGAACATCGCAAATAGCCCGCAGGGATAAATTTCTTAGAATTGTGCCGTCACAGAAGCCTGAAGAAGAATGATAATTTGATAAGAAAAGGATTTTTATAAACACCAGCGTGACCAACACACGTGGTACAACTTACCATCACACGTGGGGAAGTTCTTATTCCATTCACCACTCAAGCAAAGCAAACTCTGTTGGCCTGTCAAGGCGTTTTTGTTTTTGCATTCAATATGCACCACATTCGACGGCTCCACGTACGTTCCCAATTCAATAGTCTCGTTCCAGGGATGTAGTCTGAATTGCAATTTCTCCAACGAGGGTATATTTGGAATATGGCATCCCTGTAGCGCTGGTGCTATCGTGGTGGTCGTTGTAGTGGGTGGCGTTGGTGTGGGTGTTGGAGTCGGTGTTTTATTCTTCTTTCTGGGAGTATGACACAATTCCCAGGCCTCATCCGATCCATCAGCACAGTCAATTTTATTGTTGCATTTCAAACTGCCGGCAATACAACCGCCGTTGCCACATTGAAAACCATACGAGTAGCAGCCATAATTTATACAAACCTCCAGCGATTCATCAGATCCGTCCCGGCAGTTCTTAATGCCATCACAAAGACCCACTGAACTAATACATTCCCCGGACTTCCTGCACTGCATTTCGTTATCGGAGCTAAAAACACAAGCGCATTAAAGACAAACAGACAGACTGACAGAGTGAAATCTCACCAGCTACCCTGGAAATCGGAATCATCCTTCTTCTCACATATCAGCTCATCGGAATTATCGGCACAATCCTGTTCGCCATTGCACATCAATCTGCTGTCAATGCATGCCCCATACGAACAGTTGAATGCATACGATTGACAAGTTTCGTGAAAGTGTATACAATTTTCGGCAATTTCATCCGAACGATCGTTACAATCAACTTTTCCGTTACACAAAAGATCATCGGGAATACACTGTCCGTCATCACACTCCCAATCATTGATGCTGCATTCGGAGCGTGCTGTTGGTTCGGGAGAAGTGTTTGAATCTTTTAATATCTGAATGTAACTGGTTGTTGGCGAAAGAGCCGATTGTATCCAAGTTGCCAGCTCATTTTCTAGATTCAATGCTTTTATATTTTAATTATTTATATTTTTTTTTTCGGGATAAACAAAATTGCTACAAGCTATTAGTGGCGCGAACAAGAAAAGTTCCTACTATTCACAAATATATATATATTTTTCTCAAACAACATATCAGACAGCGCAACCTATCGATGAGACATCAATAAATCTGGCAAGTCATTGAAGCCCCGTTGGCAACTTTTGTTTCTGCTATTTTAAGATAATAAAGTTGCCGACAAATGCTAGCAATTATTTAACACAGATTCTGTATAAAAATGAGAGTTTTTTAATATTGAAAAAAATACATGTTGTCCAACACCTGGCCCCAGCAAGCAATAAGACTTGCCTTGTGTGAAGCTCAATGAAAGTGTAAAGACGAAGATGCAATTTGAAATAGGATTCACAGTGAAAACTTTGGAAAATCTAAACAAATTCAAATAAGTATGTTATAAAAAATAAAATGGCGTTATAACCCAAATATTATTCCCACTTTAGTTGTTAAATAATAGCAAAATGATACATCAAGAATAAAAAGGGACAAGAAATTGTTTTAGCTCTTTTTAAGTTTTTCTAAATGAAATTGAGTAAAAGTAAAGATCCGCACTGGATCCAGTGAAATTTTTGCAGGAGGTAACTGAAATCAAAATAGCAGAGATTATACTGTTTGCCCGCTAACCTGGTCTTAATAAATGTTGGCTTTAATATCAAAGCCAACGTGTTTTTAAAACGTGTTTTTAACTTAAAAAATTATTTTGCTAAAACCAATTAAAACTAACTTTTAATTAATTTCAATTTGTTTTATTGTCAAATGTAACGCGTTGTTCCTGTCGGTTATTGTCTGTGCTAAGTTGAGTGCTGCCAAGTTATTTACTGAAAGCAGCTGAATTCATCACATGTGCCTCTTTGATTGGAAAATTCGCTTGACTCTTATATTATATATAAATTATTCGATTTCCTAAGTTCATATAATTTCCTTTAAGTGTTTCCATATTTTTAAAACTCTCAATTGCAAAGTATAAAATAATTTCTGTAATTGAGCCCACTGAGAATTCGTTTAATTTTTATTGCAAACAAAACAGCTGTAGTACAGTTTGTCAGTTGAGTGCTATCAAAAGTAGAGAGAACTAGACAAATGCACTCATTTCTAGGCACCAATTAATATATTATAACGATGCAAACACCCTGGCTTCAACTATCGACAGCGTGAGAGCACTGCAAATTAAAATTTTGTGTAAAAACTTTTTTATTTATATTAAATATCATTTATAAAAAAGAATGTATTTATTTTAGGCAACCAAATTTAATTTATTAACTGAAACTTTTTTCAACAGGGTTGTTATTCGAAAAAGAAAAATTAAATTTTCCAGCTCTGAAATTGTCTTTTTGAATTTCGAAGTCTCTAGTGCCAAGGAATCTTTTTTCAAAAGCATCAATTAAGTTTAATTTATAACCATGAAGACATATTTTTTTTTAGATGGTTACTTTTATGTACAAAAAAATGTTTCAAGTGTCCAACCCTGATATGAAATATTCAGCTTTTTTCAAATTTTTCATTTTTAATTTTTAATGCCTATTTGATATTCTCTAGTTTATAAAATAGTTTTAATTAACAATCAAAATTAAATAATTAACTTCAGCCATTTATTTTTGTATACCAAAAATTAGTATAAGTTTTCCAGCTCTGGCACCGCAGTTTGAAATGGGCTGACTATTTAGAAAAGCGGACATATTACGCCTCACGATATCGATCGAATTTGTGTTGCGATTCTGATAAGCGTTTGGATCCAAGGGCCTTTCAAGAAATATTCCCAAGACTGGCCACATGTTGTCGAATACCAACAATATCGTGAGTGTGTTAATATATATAAATTTTACAACGTTTACCTCTCTGTGCACATACAAACATATTCATAAACAATTTCTTTTACCCGGTACATAGAAATCACTCAATTGCTGATATATAAAACGCGATAAATTTCCTGTGGCCTATTAAACAACCGGGGCCAAGTAAAAGCATTCGAAATCAAACGAAATTTCAAAGCATTTCAAATACAAATTTCGGTCGATATCGAGTGCTGTAAAATCCCCCCTCCCCAGTCAAAAGTGATCAACAACCGGCACGATCTGGCAACAGCTTGCATGCAAAACGTATACAAACGCCAACAGTTAAGCAGAGCAGGAAGCGATAGGAAGAAGATATTTGAGCACTACGAAATTTCCATGTTATCACTTACCGCCGTTCAAATTCGACAGGCATAATGAAATCGCAAATATTTGTATTACAGATTGGCGAAGCACATTTTTCGAAATTATCATCACTAAAATTGCGAAAATTTCTTTGTAATAAAATCACAAGGCAAAATGCCGTAACACTGGCAGTGTGACGTCAAATTTTATTGTTTTGTTTTTCTCTTCTTGTTGTTTCACTTTTAAAATTTTTCTATTTTGCTGGAGTTTCGTACGACAAGTAAATCCCCGCTTCAAGTTAACGCAACGAACATCTCTTACAAACTGATATTTTTCAATGAAACTCAAACAGTCGCTTGATGAGCTTGAGATAGTTTTTTTTTCTTATTTGCAAATCTTGTCTTTTTTCATTGAGCGCTGATAACAATTTGAATTTTAAGAGAAACTGTGCCGTCTTCCAACACACATTTTTTATGCTCAAATAATTATCAGCACGTAAGAAAAGCTTAAAAGTATTGAACTTGAATAAATTAAGATGTGCTCGTACACAACAGCAGATATATCCGATTATTAAACGTCTGTATACACACACACACACAGACACTCGTGTACATGCACATAAGTTAGGGTGGCCAGGTGGCCTGTATTGTCTAGCACTTTTGCGTGTTGGCCAATAGAATTTTTATACCGGTTGTGACATTAAAGCCACAGGGAACTAATTTTGCATTCGCACTACAATTTCAAAACGTACAGTTTGTCTAATGAAATTAATCAAAATATATATAAAATCTCCTATAGAAACTGATGTTATTATATCTACGTCTTATAATAATTAATTAAAAAACTGTTCATCAGCTGTTTTATTTCAGAATAAACAAAATTGTTACAAGTTATTAATGGCGCGAAGAAGAAAAGTTTGTACTATTAACAAAAAATATATATTAATTTTTCTCAAACAACATATCAGACAGTTAATAGTCTCAATTTATCGATGAGACATCAACAAGTCTGGCAAGTCATTGAAGCCCCGATGTCAACTTTTATTTGTTATATTTAACCATAATTAAGTTGTTGACAAACGTCAGCAATTATTCCAAACAGATTCTATATCAAATGAGAGTTTTTTAATATTAAAAAAGTACATGTTGTCCAACACTTGGCGCCATCAAGCAATAAAACTTGCCTTGCTCAATAAAAGGAATTTTAATACCGGTTGTGACATTAAAACCAAACAAAGAACTGATTTTGCATTCGCACTACAATTTCAAAACGTACAGTTTGTCTAATAAAATTATTCAAAATATTCTTTCCACGTCTTAAGACAATTCATTGAAAAACTGTTCATCAGCTGTTTTGTTTGCACAGGAAACTAATAAATTTGACACTTCGCTCTAATATACGGCAGGCCAAATTGAGGTTAGGAATTAACTAACATATGATGAAATCTAGCAGTCATGCTCTGACATTTATTTTAAAAAAATTTCGGATATATTAACAGCTGATCACTTTTTGCTTCGTGCGTTTATAAAATGCCGGCTTCAAAAATGTTTGTGAAAATTGGTGTTCCAGATTGCGCCTTGTACGCGCCAGCCGTGGCAGCCACATGGCGGAAATCATACATAAACATTAATGTCATAAAATTTTCTATCCAATAAAGACCGTTTCATTGATATCAAAAATGTATGACTATGTTTTATTATGATTTAAACTGGTATCGCTCTATAAAAAACACCCTATACAAGACATTTTATTGGAATAAATTATTTATATTTTTATTATAAACCGGCATCATTTATTTTGATTCGTCTTTCCCTCCACTTGCAGTCATGTAGCGTTTGTTTTCACAGCATCAAAATCCTGGTGCATTTTTGTCCACATTCCAGGTATTTGACTCTTGTCATCTGGCAACCCTGATTTGCATGTATGCACAAACGTCTGCTGATACACAAACACCCATGCATCTACTCTGTTTTTTATTTATTCTTATTTCTTTTAAATAAAATTGCTGTGGCTTGTTGTTGTTGTTGTGGTTGTTACCATTTCGTTGGTAGCATGTGCATGCGAAATTAAATCTGGACCTGTTGTTCGTTTTAACGTCTTGCAGAACTCTAATAATAACTTCACATATAAATCCTGTTTTCCAGGGATGGAAACTTCAGCGCAATAGATCTTCCGAGAGTGTTGCAAACTAGAACTCAGTCAACATTTTGCCTTTGAAAAGCAATAAAATTGATTCAAAATATTTAAAAGATGTCTGCGGGACACTAAAGATGCACAATTTCGTCTTTCGCAAATTTTTGCAACATTTAAGAAACCTTTAGGAAAATATTCTGCAAAATATGAATTTTATGATTAAAATCTTCAAGTGAATTTCTAACAAGAGTTTTATTTATTTTATTAAAAAATATCTAGAAAAATTCCAGAATCTTCCCGCTAATTTTAAACGATTTTGAGGTCTTCGAAAGTAAGAATTTAATAAATTGATTAATTTAGTGCCAGTTAATTTTATTCAAATATATCGAATATATTTAATTTATAAGAACAAAGAAAAACATTTTTGGTTGTTAACCCTTTTGGACCAGAAAATGTTAATTGTCCGGTTTCAAATTTTAGATATTTTTAAATTTTTAATACAATTTAATTTTCGCATTAATAACAAATTTTAAACTAATAAACCAACTTTCATGTGACTATTGTGGACTGATGCAGGTTTTCGAGTTCCATAAAAGGATCGAGAACATTAACTGATCAGATATAAAATTTCGGAGTTTTGGAAAAAATCACTTTTTTCCAAGTTTTTTCGTTCACGATATCTCACTAACGGATTAATCGATTTTGATTCGATTCGCAGTGGCCGACGTGCTTTTCTAATCTTGAGAGCTGATTAGAATCGATCGGTAAAGCCACTTAAAAGTTATTTTAAAAAACCACTTTGAAATTTTTTAAAGTTTTTTTTTAATTTATTGAAATCTATCAGCTCAAAACGGTTCTAATTCACAATTTAGGTGAAATCGCTCAAACCGTTCGAAAATTAATAGCGAATCACATACTTACACACACACACGCACACGCTCATATACAAACAGTGTCTGTTGTGCTCTCTGTTTTAGTCAGGGAAGCTTCCATTGACCTGAAAACGACGAAATCTGCAGAGAGTTTCACTGTTTCCAATTTTTTTTAAATATTTCATTTTCAAGTGTGGAGACACCGATGGTTCCAAACAGTGTTCTCTTCTGTGAAAAAAGTGTAAAAAAATTCACTTTGTTTCCAAAAAGTGCCAGTTTGGAAGAGTTTTAAAACAAAAATTATTTTTCATATGAGAAGTTGGATATATTTCTAATAAGTATTTTATTTTCAAACTACAGAATGTTGCCTTTTTCTATTAAAAAGTGTAAAAAATGTTGCACTCTTTTCTGGCGAAGAAAACAACCTTAAATGATACATTTTGAGAAGGAAAAGACCTCAGGAAGATCCAGTTTACAAACGATTTCAATATTTTGATTTAATTAATTTTACAAAAAAAAATTTACCGGATAAGATTTATTTATTAACGTCTCTTTGAATTTGAAAATTACAAAAATTAATTGATATTTATTGCTCAATATAATTTCAAAACCACTGATGCCTAAAATAGTTCTTCATCTTTTTCTCTGGCCGCTGTCAGTCTGTCTTTGAACTCGAAAGGCGTATTGTAGATGCTGGTTATCGCCATGTTGTCACCCTTTCGTGTGCAATCATTTCTTACATTGAATGCATAACTCATAACTCCCAAAAATTTAGATCTCAACTCCCCGATATCTTCAGATAAGGATGAGGTGTAAAACCCGGCACCACTACCACCGCGGCATATCATGCCGCCATCGGTGCTATAAACACAAAATTTATCATCGGCTAGAGGTGCGTCAATTAGAGATTTTTCAAGGCACTCGTGATATCCCAACGTTAACACGTTAAGTTTCTCGATTTCATTGGTTACTCCCAAGCCGTTGATAAAACCTGTTGTATTGCTCGTGACATAATTTATTGCAGTGCTTCTGAGGTCCTTGGGTAGACAAATCGCAGCAATTGTTTCTGAGTATTTTAGGGGAGCTGCCAATTTTATATATGCAATATCAGACTTGTGTTGGTGCTCTCTGCCAAAATAGCTGAAAAGTAAAAAACAAAATGCACCATGAGATGGAGTAAATAGGATATGAATAATGTCAGTGTAGTAGTGTTTGCACGCTGACATGGTTTTAATAAGTAGTGGTTGTAACGCTAAAACCAGCTGTTAAAACCTGTTTTAACTAATTAAAATTTATTTTGTTCCAATCAACTTGCAAACACTTTTGAATTGGTTTAAAATAAGTACTGGTTTTCGCCTGTTGTTGTCTGTGCTAAGTTGAGTGCTGCCAAGTTACATATTGGCAACAGCTGATGGCATTTATTCCTTCTGCCTAAATGTTTCCATAGTTTTAAAATTTATAAAATAATTTCTTTTTTTAACTGCATTTTAAATATTTTTATTTTTTCTACAAACAAAAACAGCTGCAGTACAGTTTGTGCATTAAGTGTTATCAAACGTAGAGGAAATTATAACAACATATACGCTTATTTCTATGAAAGACTTACGTCGATTTCTTTTCTAGAAAATAATGCAACATTTTTCACACTTTTTAACTCATTTCGAAATAAGGATTTTATTAGAAATGAGTCCAACATTCCCTCACGAAAAATAATTTCTGTTTTAAGACTTTTCCAAACCGCCACTTTTTAGAAAATAAGTGAAGAAATTTCACATGTTTTCTAGGAAACAAAATTCCATTAATTTATTGTAATTAAATTTATTTAATAACTTGTGAGTTAAGACCTGAATTTATTACATGAGGCATGCACAGAGAGAAAAACGCTGCGATATTTTCTATTATTCTGTTTGGGCCATTAAAATTTTATTTTTGATATTATTTTTTATAGCAACCCCAGAGGAGCGTTTATCACTTTGCACGAGATTAAATGACGGCTCTTTGTCCGTTGGTATGAGTTTCATAAAGAAATTTAACTGCCCGAGTTCCTCTTGCCCAATAATCTCGGGCATATCAAAATCGAACCCGGTTGCATTTTTATCGGTATCTAAAGAAAAAAGGCAATGCCACAGCGTCCAGGGATAAGCGACTGAGAGCGTGCTTCATCGTCAGTATAACGACTGTGTGTACCTGGCGACCTCTTCCTCTGTTGTTCAGGGGATATGCGTCCAGTAGCACAAAATAAAAGTTTAAACAGGAGAGATCAGGAAGAAATATACAGCGATGTCTCGCAAGCCGCGTTAATCATGACTCGGAACCGAAGCGATTCACTATTAAAAAGTAAGAAATTTAGCCGAAGGAGACATAAGCAGCGACAGGACGTCACGGAGCTATTAACTCTACTCGACGGGGACTTGACACCCCCTCCAAAAAAGACCCTGCAAAGATGTTTAGGAGAAAGATTTCCTTAGCAGAGAGCAGCAAAGAGTACTGAAATCCTTGGGAGTTTAATTATGACTGCAGATTGCTGGTATTTAAAATAAAGACCTGCACAAACAAGCACTCTCGAATGGAGAGCATCGATTACTCTCCCATTGAAAAACAAATACCAACAAAATTATTTGTTTGGGATTTACCATCAAAATGTTGAAAGAGAGAATTAAATTCCGTTAAAACAGTGGTGAAGTAGAATGAAGGTGAATAAAAAAAGAAGGTGATTCAGATGAAGTAGAACATCAGAACTGAAACAGAACATTCAGAACATGTTTTGAATGTCTTGATTGCAACAGACGTTCCAGTGATGTTAACTTTTTTGGCTCAAAAGAGTGTAAAACAACAACAAAAATTATTAGGAATATGTTTTAGTGCACTCGCTGTTTTTGTTAAGTGTTGCCGTTCAATCACTTCATTGTCCGATTTTTTTTTACATATTCTGATTATCTACTGTGATTTGCTTTGCAGTGCAAAATATTTTGTTTAAGAAAAAGGAAAATGATTATAAAAATCAGCAACGTTGCAACTTCAATAAAATAATGTCACCTTTACTCACTCTGTTGGAATATGGATTTCTGTCACGTTTATTATTTGTGAGTAGTCACTTTGTTCGGTTGTGTAGTTGCTCGTTCTCCGACCAGCTATTATTTGATAGTTCGCAGAATTTCTCGTTATCTTATTTGCCTCATCCCAGAAACAATGAGCAGCTAAAAAAAATATATTTTTTTATTGAAGCGCTCAGTGCGTGACGCTCGTTACAGACGTGACTCACCAGTAACTACAATTGTTGGCGAAATAATTGTACCAGCGCAGAGGGTTATATAATCGGAACTGACTTTTTCGTATATGAACACATGCCAAGGCGCCGGTCTGAAATCAAATTCGGTGCCGTCTTTAGTCAGGGCAGTTGAAACAGCTGCAACTCTGCCACAATCCTGTTCACAGCGTTCGGGTTTCTTATCGAAACTGCCGTCGGGTAAACAATTTATATGCTGAACTTCCTTTTTATTTCGAGTATAACCGAAAGCACAGCTAACTTGTATCGAAGTTCCCGGTTCAATTTTTTTGGGACACTTAACAAAACTGTTACGGACATCACAAACAGCCCGCAGTGATAAACCGCTCAGAACTGTGCCGTCACAGTAGCCTTTTGTGAAAAGATGTTTTCATTAATACATACTGACTTTTATAAGCGGGGGCCGTGACCTGTGAAAACTTACCATCACACGTGGGGAAATCCTTGTCCCATTGGCCGTTCGAGCAAAGAAGACTGTGTGGGGCGGTGTTTTTATTTTTGCATTCAACATGTACGACAGCAAAAGGCTCGACGTATGATCCAAATTCAAGGGTCTCGTTACGGGGATGCAACCTGAATTGCAAGTCCTTTAAAGAGGCTTCATTTGGTATATGGCATCCTTTTGATTCTGACGTGTCAGAGCGAACTATTTGGTGGATAAAGAAGTATTTGAATCTATTAAAACATCTGAATTTAAATTGTTGTTGGTGGCATTTCAAAACATACACTTGAACAATATATGTGCGTGTGTGTTTGTTAATGTGCCACTGAATGTAAAATGGAATTATTTCTTAGAAATTATTAAGTAGACGTAGAATTCGCTACTTGGCGTTTAATAAAAAAAAATTTCCACTGTTTATACTCAAGACCATCAAATTCATAATTTTTTTTTTATATGAAGCTCCCCCATGGGTTAAACTATTCTATGCCCATTCTTCCATTTCTACTGGATAGAACACTCTCTACATTTCAATTTACAAGAATATCAGTTGAACAGCTTCGAAGTGGTAGAAATTGCTTTTAGAGGTCCTCTTCTGCTTCTGCTGTTAACCCTGGCATGCTTTAAATTTTTTTAAGCATTTATATTTTTTTCTAAAATCGATAGTTGATAGAAAAAGGACATATTAAATTTTCGCTGTAATCTAAATTTGCGGAATGTTTGATTGTTACGGCATGGGGCGTATAGGGTTAAATTAATTTTTTTTACGAAAAAAACAATAGTTTTATATATCTTATTGGACAGAAGAAATTTTCTAGTAAAAATATATATTTCCTTAAGTCCTTTATAGTCTTACTCATATCATGCACTTCTTTTTAAAAAAAAAAATCGCTGTAAGAAAATCTGGCAACCTGAAATCGTGAAACCCGGAATAGAAATCACAAAAACTTTTTATTTCAATGAAATAAAATTCAAAACTAAAGCAAAAAAATAAAATATTGTTGGCTTAAAAATATTTATCCTGAGACTTGAAAAATGAGCTCTTAAATAGAGCTCATGAGAGGGTTAATAAAATCGAGTTGCCACCTTGATAAAATACAAGATTTGCCTTAAACATTCCTGCTATTATAGATCTCTACTAAGACGATATTATATATAAACTACGATCTAGAATTAAGAACGCGCTTGTTATGCTTCCAGAGAGTGGAAAACTTTGGCAAGCAGTGCTGCCACTCTATAAAAATAACACGATGATATTTGAACATCTCGGGAATTTTGAATTACTGCAACTCAATTCAAAATATTTTTATAATTTTCCCAGTGAAAATTATTGTTTGTCATATTAAAAATGTATTCTAAAATAAAACTTCAGAATTAAATAAAAATACTTTTGAAACGACCATGCATGTATGTGTAGGTGTTTGTGTGTGTGTGTGTGTGTTTTGATGTTCCCCAAGTGATAATTTTATTTATATTTTTAATATCCAATCGCATGAAACATAACCTGTTTTTATTAGTTACAAACACCAACACTTTTTACTTAAACTTTAAATCATCAGCGATCTTCTCGTATGTAATTAATTTCCCAACTGTTTTCATTTTAATAAATTAATAACAATAATTTATATGTAAATTGCATTGCAGGTGTTCAAAAACTTAATTCTAAACAAGTGCAAGCAAACTGCATTTTAACATATGGGTAATTCCATGGCAAATCAACAAAAAGTCGGAAACGACCGATTCCGAATAAATTCCGCTAGAGGCGCTTTTTATTTAAAGTAGCGGGAACTTTTTTTTGTAATTTTTTGCCAAAGTTGCCATATTGAAAAATTCATAATGTCGCAGACTTTGCTGAAATTCTTCATTTTATATTTTCAATCGCCCGTATTATGAATGACAATGTCAACGTCACATCAACACGACAGCAAAATATTGTCACTTGTCTAGTCTTTGTCATGTTCTATTAACATTATACGCCTTAGAGAATACCAAAACGCTGTTAATAAAAAAAAATTAACTGTTGTCGACAATGAAATGACAAGTGACAATTTTTTGCTGTCGTGTTGATGTGACGCCGACGTCGTCATTCATAATATGGACGAATATCTCAAAATCCATCTCACGCGCAAATATTATTTTTATATAATTTCTAAGAGGAATATTTCATACTACAAAATACTAAATAAATTTAAACATTTTTTGCAAAAATGTAGTATCTGCCAAACTTCAAAATTTTGTAAATTGAAATATTCAAAGAACTCTTAAATTTGTTTGGCTGAATTTCTTTCTCTGTTTGAAGATCCTGAAATTTTGAACGATGGGAGTTTTCAATATTTTTAAATGCAATTTTTATATCTCCCAAACGTTTTTAAAAAAACTAATTGAAAACCATCTCATAAAAATTATATTTTTAAAGTGAATATTTGATATTACACAAAATCAAAAAAAAATTTTGGATTTCATTCGACAATACGAATTAAAAAAAAAAATTTATTTTTTAGAAAAATGTAATATGTGCAAAGTTTGGAAATTTCAAAAATGTATTTAATCAAGAAACGCATGTAAATTTTCTGCTGAGTTTTGTTTTAAGTAAAACTGGTGGTAGCTGGTGCTTGAAGATCCTGAAATTTTAAGGATCTGTTTTTTAGCGTTTTAGTATGATTTTTTTTTTCTTTCAAAAGCTTTGACAAAGTAATTTGTTGTTAAAAGTTTTTATAGAAAAAAAGAGCATTTAACTACAAGAAAATCAGTAAAAAATATATACGTTTTTATATTAAATTGATTTTTAAACTTTTGCAGTTATTACATTTTTCCCATCAGCCAAGTCTTTTTATTACTTCACTAGTGAACACGAATATGAATCCTTTTAATATTTTTCTAGGTCCTTGTACTTTCAGATTAATAAACGAGAAAGACTTTGATATCAAATCCTGTTCTGCATTTCCGTGGCGGCCTTAAGAACAGGACAAAATTTCCAACTTCCAAAAAGACCTCTTTCACCACCTTTCCCAACTTCATCGTGATCTGCAAGTTCTTTAAAAAGAAAAGCTACGGAATCTTTTAAGACTATAAAAAAATATGACTCAATTCGTCGATGAATCGATTTGTGTTTTAAAACTGGACTCCACCGCTTTAAATTCTCATTATGCGAAATACAATCACATTCAAATCCACACAAACAATTTGTATTAATATTTTCCAATATTTTCCAAAGAAAATATTTCAACTCGGCTAATCCTGAGCTTTGAAATTGATTGCTTGAAAAGTCGGTCTACACTAGCCGCTGTAAGTTTGAAAGTAAACAAAAAAAAATGTGGCAACTCAATTAATCCGAGGATTAAAGGGTTAAAGAAATTGTGATATGGTGCACAGAAACACTTAATAAAAAAATTTGTTTTAAAGCGGGTGATATCTCTGCTATCAAATACGATTAAAACGGTACACACTGGCCAAGCCAATCAAATATGAAATTAAAGATAAGCGCGCAAAATCATGCATCACGTGGCAACCACTTGCATGAAAAATCGTGCACTTGCACTAACAGTCAATGAGAGCAGGAAGCAGCAGGAAGAGAGTATTTGGAAATTCTAAGAACCTGATGTTGTCACTTACCGCCATTCCAATTTGTCAAGCACAATGAAATCGCAAATATTTGTATTAAAGATGGGCAAATCCCGTGTTTAAAAATCATCGTTATCAAAATTCCGCAAATTATCCGATCCCCGCTTCAATTTAGTCTTACAAACTGATAATTTTATTAAGATTCAGCTTCAGATATTTTTTATTTTCGCACAAACCCCGTCTATTCGCTTTTAGTGTTAATCACTGTTTGAATTTCAAGACAGAGTGCGATTTCTTTTATATAAATTTCTTATGCTCAATAATTGTCAACACGTGAGAAAAGCTCAGAAATATTGAACTTGAATAGATTAAAATTCGCATTAAACTTTTGCACTGCCAACATGCACATGCATTAGGGTGGCCAGATGGCCTGGAATGTCCAGCTTATTTGGGTTGTTTACAAATACCAACTAAAAGAGTTTTCAATACTGAAACTCAAATCTGGCTTAAACGAAGAAAAATGTTTCAGTTTATGAATAAATATAGAGTCACACATAAGCGCAGCTAGACTGTTATTAGGGGGTGGGCAAAAGTGCCCCCTTATCCAGACAAGATCTAACAAAAAAAATTTCAAACTTTAATTAATTAATTGTTAAACTAAAAATTATTTATTATTGAGAGTCAATAGAATCAGCGAATTTCAAAATAATTTTTTAATTTCGAATTCCTATTAAATAAATATGGGTGATTCCATACCAAATAGACTAAGAGTAAAACACGAACCAGTTCGATTTGAATAACATTCTTTTTGGTATGGAGAATTAAAATAAATAAATTGTTTTTGCAAGATTTCATAATATCGCCGTTTTTGCCAAATTTATATAAATTTTTATATCGTTAAACACATATATTTTGAAAAAATGTTATATCCCCAAAGTTTCGAAATTTTAAAAATTAAAACTATCAAGTTTTCCCGTTTTGTGAAAAAATTGACAATCTGCAAAATTTTGATATTTTAAAAATTGAAACAATCAAAGAATAAAATCTTTTTCCAGACTTTTTTTTTCAAAATCAGCGCTAGTTTTTTGGAAAAATGTGATATCTGATAAGGTTTTGAAATCTTATAGATTGTACATATTGTAATTCGTTTTGTGAAAAAATGTAGTATGTATCTGCAAAGTTTTGAAATTTTATAAAAATTAAATAATCAAACAAAGAAATTTTTTGAAGAATTCTTTTTTCAAAGTTGGAGCCAATTATTTCGTTTTGTAAAAGAATGTGTTATCTGCAAAGCTTAGAAGTTTTAAAAATTGAAATAATCAAAAAACGAAATTTTTTCGCAAACTTTTCTTTCAATATTAGCGCCAGTTTTTCCATTTTTTAGAAAAAAGTAGTATGTGCAAAGTTTTGAAATTGTATATATTGAAAAGATCATAATTCGTTTTGTGGAAAAATTTAATATCTGCGAAGCTTTGAAATTTAAAAAACTGCATAATCAAAGAATTTCCTTTTTTTCAAAATTAGCGCTAATTTTTTCGTTTTGTGCCAAAATACATTATCCGCTAAATTTTGATATTTCAAGAAATTGAAATAATCGAAGAACGAAATTTTCTTGCAAATTTTTTTCAATATTATCGCTAGATTTCCCGTTTTGTGCAAAAACGTAATATCTGCAAGATTTTGAATTTGAAGAATTTAAAGAATCAAAGACAGAAATCTTTTTGCAGAATTTTTTTTCAAAATTGAGCAAATATTTTCGTTTCGTGAAAGAATATATTATTTGCAAAGTTTTGAAATTTGAAAAATTTAAATAATCACACAACGCAATTTTTTCGCAGACTTTTCTTTCAGTATTAGCGCCAGTTTTTAAATCATAATTCGTTTTGTGGAAAAATGTAATATCTGCAAAGTTTCGAATTTTTAAATATTGAAAAAATCATAATTCGTTTTGTGGCAACATGTAATATCTGCAAAGTTTTGACATTTCGAAAACTTAAATAATCAAAAAACTAAATTTTTTGCAGGTTTTTTCAATATTAGCGCTAGTTTTTCCAGTTTTTAATAAAATGTAGTATCTGCAAAATATTGCAAATTTTAAAAATCATAATTAATTTTGTGGAAAAATTTAAATAATTAAAGAACACGACTTTTTCTCACACTTCTTTTCCTTTCTGGTGGCAAAGCGTAGTACCTGCACCGTTTTAAAATTTGAAACACTAAATTATCGAGGAAGATATAATATTTGGCTGAACTCCTTTTTGATATTTTCGCTAATTATTGTTTAAAGATCATGAAATTTTGAGGGAGTTGTTTCACATAGATTTCAGATAATAATTTTGTTCTTTCAAAATTTAGTGATAATATAATCTTAAGGATTTGAAAAAAATATACAAGAAATAACTTGTTAGAAATTTTAAGATCTGTAAACAACAGTGGGCACTATTAGTAAAACAAAATTAGCCAAAAAGTTATATATTCTACGATTAATTGAGTTTTTAAAATCTTAAAACCTTGCAGTTATTACATTTTTCCAAAAAATGGCAAATAAATTTATATTGTAGCTCCAAATAATCCCTTTAAAATCTTGTAAGAAATTAAAAAGAGGGGTAGTCAATTAGTTTTTGTTATGACTTTGAATGTGTTTAAACTTCTCATTCGTTTAAGTGGAACTTGAATATATTCTGCCCGGCCACGATGTCATTTAAGAAAATTAATATTATAAGATATGTTTGTATTTTAAATGAACTTTTTTCTTCCGAAAGTTATCGAGTGTCTGGGCGGGATATTTTCATTTTTTTTCAAAGAAATTGTGCCTGATGACCGGCACTAGACCCAGACAATCCCCCAGAAATATTGATTTGAAACTAAAATCGTTTTAATGTCTTTTATTTACTCATTTATTTCTTTTTATAATATATTTTTATTGAAATTAACTTGATTTCAATTATATGCAATCCATGTATGTACTGGTTGGTTGGTATGTATGTGTATGTACGTTGTATGTAGATTCTTTTTCCTTCTTTTTTCTTATTTTAGTTTTATTTGGTTTTAGGATTTGGATTATAATTGATATATTTTGTTTTGAAATGGTTACACGTTTTAACGTTTGAAAATTTACTATGACGGCCTTTTCAAATTCATCAGTTGTCGGTCTTTATATATATAATTTTGCTTATATATGAATATACAAATTGAATTGAAATGGTTGTGATTGAAACTATAAACAATTATAAATAAATATTATATATATAATTTTTTTTGTAAATAAGAAATTATTTTAATAAGAATTAAATTATATTTTAATTTGCTTTTTTGGGGAAATGTTTTGTTGTGATATATATTTTTTTAAATTTAAATTTCAATCAGTTCTTCGGTTTATAAATTTATATTACAAAGTGAGTGTGTGTGTTTATGTGTGTGTGTGTTTGTTTTTAGTTCATATTGTTTTGCTCAAGTGGTTTCTTTCCATTTACAAATAAATATCTTTTCTTTGATAAAAATTATACAAAACCATGGATTTCTACACTCGAAAAAAATTGTTAGTTACAGATATTGAGATATTAAGCCTTTTTTTTAATTAACACATCATATCCTTTCTTCCCTTATAAATATATAATTTCTAAGTATTTATTTGTTTGTTTGGAGGGATCTTTTTTTCAATATTTTTTCAGATTTAAGCAACTCGTTTTTAGTTTTAATACTTCGTTTAACAAACTGTTTGAATTTGTCCATCTTAATTATGGTTAAATATTCTTCTATTTTTATTAATCTTAATTCTTAAGCAAATTTTTATTGAAATATTTGGGGGGAAATATATATATATATATAAATTGAGCAGGTTTTATATGATCATATAAAATCATAAGTTTTATCAAAGATATATAATTTCCTGTTTGAGTAAAAGTAGTTTTCCCTAAAGGACAATAAATAACTTCAATATAATTTTGCTGACTGTATTTCGCAATTGTGTAAATTTCACTAGATCCTCAAAGATGTCATTCTTTAAAGGGTAAAAAAAACCCCTTTCACTATGAACTACTTCCTAGACGTGTACGACTTGATAAATAAACAAAACGAGAAGTGTTAGCAAACGGAAGTTTTATAAAAAACCCAGTTTTGAAGGACACTTGATGGAAATAGTGGTGAGAGGAAGTATTTTCTTTGATTGGGCTAAATAAAATGATCAGTTGCAAATTGAAATAGAAGTATTTTGAGAGGATCATCAGCATACGAAATAATAATAGCAGACATGCACCGGCATGTCGGAAAAATGTCCATTCTGGCTTTCTGACCTTTAACTGGCCTTTTTTTTCCTCTGTACTCGTAAATCAAACGAGTGATAAAATGAACTTTTCAACTTGAATAGAGTTGAACTACTTAAATACCGAAATTCGAAAACTGTACTGCAGTTTGAAATTGTCTTGTTGTCTTTTATTTTGAGTTAATTTATTATTTTTTAGATTCTCTTTTAATACATAAATTTATTTTTTAGCTGGTATGTTTTTGTGGTGCTGCAGGAAATGGTTTTTCATTTCATTTTGTTCTGGCACAAATTTATTATAATTAATAAAAATAATTATTGAATTTTTCGACCATCACATTTTGTGGAGTATTTGTAAGTTTATATATCGTTATTCAAATTATTTCAAAAGTTTCTGTTTTATTTTTAAAACTACATATTATGAATACAAGGAAATAAAATATATTTTACAAAAATTTTATTTGCTTTTTTCTTATACTTAAACAGTGAAAATTGTTTAGATTAGCTTTTCAATTAAAAAACATTGATTGAAACTTAAAATTAATAATTATAATGATAATATTGATAATAATAATTGTAATAATAATAATAATTATAATAATTAATTAGTAAATTATTTGTACTTCAGTTTTGGATAATGGGAAACATTTCTGGCTGGAGAAATTGAACTTTGAAAAGAATTAATAATTTAAAGAAATCCGTTGTACAAGAGACATGAAAGCAAAAAGGCATCTTGGGAATATCTGGAATATTTAAGAAACATAAAACTGACCATTAAAAACTCATCTTGGGAATATCGTATTTGGATGGGCAACCAGTTTAACTAAAAGTTTTTTTCAGTCACCACTGACATTCTAGTTGGAGTAAGCGATCTTTCCAGGAAAATTAATTTTATAGCATCATTTTATCTTACCCTTCTTGCGTCTCTTTCCTTTTAATTTTTGAAATAATTAATTCCTGCCTAAAATTAAGGCCACATTAAATGGGTCTAAGACAACTTAAATCTGCTTTAAGCGAATTTCTTGACTTGTATCGCGTTTTCTTTTCTAAAAAAATTCAACATTTTTTTACTCCTTTTCTAAAAAGCGGCATATTTATTATTTTTCGTCGTTAATGCTGGATGAAATTCTAAAAATTCTTTATTTTCAAATCACAGAATGTTGTTGTCCATTTTCAATTAAAAAGTGTAAAGAATGTTGCACTCTTTTCCAGAAAAGAAAACACGATCAAAAAAAACAAAAATCATTTCTGGACTTTTATTTATTTATCAAGAAATAAAAGTTATTTCTTGATTTTTATTTGTTCTTTAAAAAATAATAATTATTTCTTGACTTTTATTTATTCCTAAGGAAGTAAAAACTATTTTTCGACTTTTATTTTCGGATATAAAAATAAAAATCATCTCTTGATTTCTATTTACTTTTAAAAATTGAATAAAATTTTTATAAATGTTCAATAAAAAATAAAAATCAAGAAAAAAAGACTTTTATTTTCCGATGAATAAGTAAAAGTTAAGAAGTAATTTTGATTTAATAAATTAATTAAATAAATTTTTTGGATTTTTTCTGTTGAAAAATTACTTGTTAGAAAACCAATAAAAGCCAAGAAATAACTTTTATTTTCCGATACTGCTGTGAAATACTGCATAAAACACTAAGGATTGAGAAACATATGCTATCCCTGTAATTCCCAAAATATATATTCGAAATCCTCATATTGGGATTTTTCACTACTTTCGCGGTATTTTTTTATTTTTAGACAGACTCAAATAATTTATTGTTTTTGCTAATCTCATTAAGGCCTTGATTATGTATATATTCATTAACAGCGAATATTCTCTCCGAAAAAATCGCCCTTTTTCCCTTTTATATTCCCAGTAAAATTATCTTTTTTATTTTAATTAAATCAATGCACTGCATTTAAAACTCTTAAGGTCTTAAGGCCCTTTAAGTCTTAAGGCCCTTAGCAAATTGTCGCTTTCTTACTTTATCCACGAGCAATTTATATATAATATTTTCGCTTTAAGTGGGCATTCATTTAATATGGTTATATCTACCAAACTGCAATGAAATATTAATTGTGCATATCTGTGATTATATATCTTTTAAATAAAGTATTATTATTTTGAAATCATTCCAGTTATGGAAGTATAAAAGGGATAGCAAAATTACGTCTGGGCTAATAATTATATGACATCTATTTGCTTTTCGTACAAACGTGGTAAATAATCATAAAATTTTGATGCTGCTCATATCGGTTTTGTCCAGTTTTGTTTCTCTCTTATAGCGAGCAAATAAACGTTTTAAGTTAAAGAGCTAAAATCACACTTGTCAAATATTTCACAGAAAAAGAGTAACAACTACATACAAAAGAAAATTAATCTGACAGCATTATATAACTTAATTGAAAACTCTTTAAGTTAATAAATGCTTGTCTGAGTTAAAAAGTTGTTCATTAATTAGTATTGTGAGGCCACGCCTTTTTGGGCAAATATTTGACAAGTGTGAACGTACTTTAAATAACTCAATAGGTTTTAGATTACATGTTTTTCAAATAGGATCAGTTGGATTTCTTTTTTGTTTATTAATCTAAAATACAATTTAATCAAGTTGTTTATTTCTCCACATCATTAACTCAACATCAAATTATTTTGAAAAAGAATTGTATCGTATAAAAAATTAGTCTAATAGAAATAAATTTTGCATATTTTTGTACATGGAAATAAAATATTGATTTAATAGTTTTTTTTTAAATACTTTTAATTTATGTAAATGATTGTGTATGTACGAGTATGTGTGATTTTGTGTAAGTTTGTAGCTTTTAAAAAAAAAATCAATTGTCAAGTCTCTAAATCATTTTACATAGAATTAAGAATGGCTGAGGCGGGACATACACCATGAAATTGTTTGTGAAATAGTTTTAAACTTTAAAATTTTAAGCTTTAATTTTTAAAACTTTAAATTTTAAACTTTAAGGCCTAAAGATATATTTGTCGTAGTTTGTGTTCTCTGTTAGTAAGAAAATGGAGAATTAAAATAAAAATTAATGCAAAAAGTGATTGTACAACAAGAAAATATTATCTTTGAAATATTTCTAGAGTTTATCAGTGCAAACAAGATCCAACTTTTGTCGTGCATGCCCTGCTGAAAAGTGTGGGGGAAACGTATTTCCCCCTCCTATTAAGTAACAATTAGTTGCATATAATTTTGATACAAATTTTTCCTTTACTAACGTTAAACTTTCTTTTTTCTTTTTTTTGTTGGGGGGACTTGATTTTCTTTTTTGCGTATTTTTATAGCAACATAATACATACATTCATTATATACTTGTTTTTGTTATGTATTTCTAATATATAAGTTTTCTGTAGTTAAGCGAATTTATTTTACTTAATCTATAATACAAATATGTAATTGTTTTGTTGTTGTTGTTGTTGTTGTTTTGATAAAAGAATACGTAACTTAATATATTAAAAACTTAATTGTTTCTCATATACAAATATTCATATCATTACTAACATTAATGCTTTGGGTGTATAATTAATTTTTATAAAAGTGTAAACGGTTGTGGGCAAACGCAAGGCAAATCCCAGCCTGTGTATGTGTAAAAGTAATTTTAAGCTGCTGAGAGATACCAAAAGCTGCACTTGGGAAATACTTCAGAAACATTTTTAATATAATTGCGGCAATTAAAAATGCAAAAAAATTTGCAGGTTTCCCTTGTAGCTTGTACTCATTGAGTATGGAAAGCATCACGTGTCCCACTGTAGTTAACTTTTACGGAAATTTTTAATTTTGTGTGGCATTTGCTCTAATTGAGATAACTAAACAATAAATTGAATTGTAGACTGTTAAAAAACAAACCTTTTTTGGTTTGTGAAAATCTGGGAGAAAACTCCTTGTAAATTATAGATATTTTGTCACTGTTTGTGGATAATGAGATAATTAAAAGTGCACCACAAAAATATATGTGGCGTATTTATAGAAATAAACGATATTTTTTGCGTGACCATTGTTGTTTATAAAAAATGAAATAAGTCTTATACCAACAGGTTTACTCGACCAATTTTTCATTTATATAAAAAGTTCTGCAGCCAACTTCAGGTATAATTATTTTTAAACTTGATGGTAGGCTCTCTTTCAAAAGCTCAAGATTTGCAGAGCCAAGACTGGGGCCAAATTGCGGTATACGATATGAAACGAAATTTCCATTGAAATTGTGTTGAAATTTCGTTCCACATCGAATGCGGTAATTTGGCCCCAATAATAATAGTTCCTTTACTAACTCCTACTCCGATAGTCACTGGCTAAGATTTATTGCATTTGCCCATCACAGTTTTAAATAGCCAAAAACTTAAAGCTTTTGCATACTCGAGTTTTAATTATTAAGATTTAGCTTTTGGCTGCTGAGCGCAGTTTTGAAAAAGTGTGTGTTAGTTTTAGTTTACAGTGTGTTAGAAGTACAATTAAACTTAATTAGATGTGTTTGTGTGTGTGTGTGTTTTAAGCCCAGTACAGTTCAAATTACTTTTATAATTTTTTTTTTTTTAATAAAATAAAATTAATATTTTCATATATATTTTTCTGCATTTTCGATATTAATATCATGATATTTACTTGTGTTTTTCTTTTTATTATTAATTAATTTAAATTTGTAATCATTTAATTTACATAAAAATGTGTGTATTTGAGAGCTTTTATTTTTGTCTACGATTTCCTGTGTTTGTGTTTTGCTTTTCTCTATAGTTTTTTTTGTTCATTTCATATGTGTAAAAGAGTTTTTTGTTTAAATAATTTTGTTACTTCGATTTCTCTCTCTGTCAATCTTAAATTAATATTCAATTATATTAATCCATATCGTTTACTTATTTTACGTTAATATATTTTCTCTAATATATTTATCTCTGTTACGACTTGAAATCCTTATCACCTAATACTTAATGTGTCCCACTGTGCAGCTCCAAGAGTTTGATTTTTTTCGGAGTTTTTTTGAGCAGACTCATTTACTCATTTAATTTATGCCATTCGGCAATTTGTCGTCTTGGAGAATTGCACACTTCGTTCCAATGATTCAGAGCTGTGCCACTCGAATTCGGTCCGCCCAGTTCAAGCCGTCCAATCACCTGTAATTTGGAATAGATTAATAAGGTTTTCATTTACAAAAACAAGAAAAAATTAACAAGTTTGAAATTGCAGGACATCCTGTATGATGTGTGAACACTTGGTTCTAGCCAAACGCAAAAAAAAATTTAATTTATATACGAGGTTTGTTCAAAAAAATTAGTTTAATTTTAAATTTATTCAGAACGACTTGATAAATATTCCCAGGCACCAGGGAAAGTCAGCATCAATTTGTTGATGCATCTTACATAGCAAAGCAGAACAGCTGTTTTCGAAAGCCGCTACACTTTCACCGTCGTTATTAAGCTTTTAATTACTAATTGTATGGTTTAGTTACTTTCCAATTTCTTTGTTAATATATATGTATATATATATACATATATATATATATATATATATATATATATATATATATATATATACGAAAAGATTTCTGTTCCAATCGAATTACACTGTAAGACATCTGTTTTAGTTGGTTACAAACAAATTTATATTTCTCAACCCTGGTATAAAATTTTTATTTTGTTTGCTTTTTAATGTCACTTTTTCTCAACGTATTAAATTAAATAAAATTAAATTTTTCTCAACGTATTAAATACGTTTGATGAACAAAGAAAAAAAACAAAACTAAACTTTTGTTGGTTATTTTATATACCAGATATAAATTTAAGTTTCCCAGCTCTGAAACCGTATATTAAATTTTTTTTAATATAAATTAATTTAGGAATTTTTCTATAACTCTTCCATGGCATTTTGTTCACACAAACGGACAGCGCCCAATCGACTTTTGTATTCATAAGGTTCGAGACTATATACGGTGGTATGCACTATGGGGTAGCATATTAACATTGAGAAAATAACACACGGAATGACAAACTATTCTTGGTGAAGGAAGTAAAAATTTACAATAAGTATAGGGATATTTCAGAATCTTGTATTTGGAGATTATTGGCGGCGCCGTGATGGACGAAAGTATGCAGCCTCTGGGGGAAACATGTTCAGCGATTTAAGAGACTCAACTTTACCGACCATTTTCTGAGTTTTATTTATTTCTCAGGATATGAAAACTATTTCTTGACTTTTATAGCGTTTTCTTTTCTAAAAAACAGGCAACATTTTTTTACTCCTTTTCTAAAAAGCGGCAGTTGGGAGGTGTTTGAAAATATTTATTATTTTTCGTCATTAATGCTGGATGAAATTCTAAAAATTCTTTATTTTCAAATCACAGAATGTTGTTGTCCATTTTCAATTAAAAAGTGTAAAGAATGTTGCACTCTTTTCCAGAAAAGAGAACACGATAAAAATACAAAAATAATTCCCGGACTTTTATTTATTTATCAAGAAATAAAAGTTATTTCTTGATTTTTATTTATTCTTTAAAAAATAATAATTATTTCTTGACTTTTATTTATTCCTAAGGAAATAAAAACTATTTTTTGACTTTTATTTTTGGATATAAAAATAAAAATCATATCTTGATTTCTATTTACTTTTAAAAATTTTATTTTCCAAAAATTAATATTGACCGATGCAACACTGAATTGAATATATTTAACGAAATATTTTATATATTTTCAATTTCAGAATGACTTCTTTGCTAAACGAAAAAAATAAAAGCAAGAAAAATCTTTTATTTTCCGATGAATAAATAAAAGTCAAGATATAATTTTGATTTGATGAATTAAAAAATAAATTTTTTGGAATTCTTTTCTGGAATTGTTAGAAAAGAAATAAAAGTCAAGAAATAACTCTTATTTTCTGAGGAATAAATAAAACTGATGACGTAGTTGTCGGTTTTTAAAAAAATTTAAATAAAATAACTTGAAAATATTGAAAATGAAATTTCAAACAAGAGATCTACTGATGCAAGTATTGGAAACTCCAGTTTGGTAAGTTTCAATATCAAAATTTGCACAACGTTTTTAAGTTCAAGTCATAAAATGAAAAAGTCTGGCCAAGGCCCTGCAGATCAATTCCAAATAAATCAATTCATGCGCCTAAAAACTTGCCTCATTTTTGGTGACACGATCCCAATCGAGAAGCATCAATTCAAGTGACACGCCGTCCAAAGTCGCACCAGTGCCCTGAAAAGTACACAAAATCAAAAAGAAAGACCAAGAATTAAACAGAGAGAGGGAGAGAGAGAGAGAGAGAGAGAGAGAGCGAGAGAGATGGAGCACTTACCTCAGCTGCTGGTATATCGAACGCAAAACTCTCATTGAAAACAGGACTTAATGTACGCTTCTTAACGTGCGTCTTCTTCTTGGCAATGCGCTGGCCATTATAAAGCAAATATATCTTGACATAAGGATCGGCCAGGCCGGTAACATCCATGCGTGGCAAGTTGCGAGCTTTCAACAAGACAACTGTCAGGCGTCCGGCAGCTGGTTGCCAGCACAATGAAATCAATAATTCGCCACGTCCTTGAGCACGTATTTTAAGACTGCGCGGCTGGATTTCCTTGCTGATGGACAAGGCCTCCTTCGATATATCCCCGATTTCAATTGAAGAAAGTGGGCACACCACCTCCCCAATAACATCATCCCGCGAATAACGATCAAAACTCAAAATGACAAAATGCAAGGACATGTTCTGCAAATCATTGATATTCAACCCGTAGAAAGTGAAGTCCTCGTCGTAGACAGGATTGCGGGTATTGCGCACCACACGAGTCTTAACTTTGTGCTGTTTATCGGGCAACAGTTGCAGCTTCACATAAGGATCGGTGGCCGCTTGGGTACGACCATTCATGCCAGCTGGTATATCATTCGATTTGTTGGCATTAGACGAGTTGCCGCCACTGCTGCCACTGCCAGTCTTGGAGGGCAGGCCGCGGCAACGTATTATGGACACCATCAAGGCATGGCGTTCAGCCAAATAGCGCAGCTTAAAGAATATCGACCCCAATTTGCCGTACTGTTCCATATTCAATTCACTCACGCTCATGTTGTTCACAAGAGATTCCTGCATGCCCAACATTTGGTTGCCGTTGCCAATCTTGGCCCCACTGGCCAACATGCCATTGCTGACTCCGTTGCCGGGGGGACTCTTTGACTCCATGGGCGACAGTTTGTCAGTGCCATTGTATTTGTTGTGCTTCGACTTCATTTCATCCTCTTCCATGTATTTGACGGTTTGCGGCGAAAGAGGTGACGTGGCGGACTGTTCCTGCATTGGCTGCAGGATGCCCAACTGCTTGGCGCCAGTTGGTGACGGTGATTTCTTTAAATAGTGTGGTGGCTGGCCGCTGGGCGAACGAACAGCAGTCGGACGACGTGTTGGTTGAAACGGAAACGATGAGTCATGCTGGTTTTGTTTGCGATTGCGCTTGCGAATGATGCGGGCACAATAGCAAATGGCTCCCCAAAGAAGCGCTGCCGACAGAAAGCCCAAAATCGCTGGCAAGACTGTGAATGAAAAGAAGTTTTCGAATTAATAATTTACTGCAGTCGGGAAAATATTTTTATTTCTTTTGCAGTAACGCTCCTGCCTGCATCGTCTTTGAAAAAATAAGTGCGGTCCAGTGATGCCACCAGCCCGCTCCAAACAGTCAATTTTTCGGGAGGTCTTGGCGATTTTTGCAATGCTTCTAGCTGCTCTTCTTACTTTTTCGCGCATCCATTCAATCAGAAATGAACTTCGACGCTTAACAAAAATTTTCAATAAAAAAGTGCGGTCTTTATCAGCCTGAATTTTGATAATAAAATTCAATAACTTGCAGGCGTTGCCTTAAATATTATTTGGAGTTCCCGATTATTTTGTGAGTTTTATTTATTCCTCAGAGATTAAAAGTTATTTCTTGACTTTTATTTTTAAGCGCAAAATAAAAGTTATTTATTCGTTTTTATTAATAAAAGTTATTTGGCTTGAAATAAAAGTTATTTCTTTCTTGCTTATACTTTTCGATTGGAAAATAATATTTATATTTTGATTTTTATTTTCCAAAAACGAAAAAAAGTTATTTCTCGATATTAATTTATTCCTTCAGGAAATAAAAGTTATTTTTTGTTAAGCAAGATTGGATTATAAAAGTTAATATTTAACTTTTATTTTCCGAAAGCAAAACTGAAGTAAATTCTTGAATCGAATTTCCTGATTTTAATATATTCATCAGAGACTAAAAGTTATATCTAGAATTTTTATTTTACTAAAATGAATATCAATCGATGAAAAATCTATTTGATATATTAAATAAACTTGTTTATATAACTTGAGTTCACAAACTAGTTGCGAAAAATATAAAAATCAAGGAACAACTTTTATTTTCCGATGAATAAATAAAAATGGATATATAATTATTATTTTGTAATCGAAAAATATAAGAGAAGATATAACTTGTATTTTCTGAAGAACAAATAAAACTCAGAAAATAGCTTTTATTTTTAAAGCGAAAATAACTTTTATTTTTAAGCGAAAATAACTTTTTTTTTAAGCGAAAATAACTTTTATTTATTTAAGCGAAAATAACTTTTATTTATTTAAGTGAAAATAACTTTTATTTTTTAAGCGAAAATAACTTTTATTTTTAAGCGAAAATAACTTTTATTTATTTAAGCGAAAATAACTTTTATTTATTTAAGTGAAAATAACTTTTATTTTTTAAGCGAAAATAACTTTTTTATTATTTTTTTTTATTATTTTATTTTCTGACGTAAATAACCTTTATTTTCCAGCGAAAATAACTTTTATTTATTTAAGCGAAAATAACTTTTATTTTTTTTAAGCGAAAATAACTTTTATTTTCTGAACGAAAATAACTTTTATTTTCCAGCGAAAATAACTTTTATTTATTTTAGTGAAAATAACTTTTATTTTTTAAGCGAAAATAACTTTTATTTTTTAAGCGAAAATAACTTTTATTTTCTAAATAAAAATCTTTTATTATCCGATGAATAAATAAAAATCACGGAATAATTATTATTTTGTAATCGAAATCAATAAAAGAACAAATAACTTATATATTCTAAAAGAGATATTCAATTCAGAAAAATAACTTTTATTTTGCAAGCGAAAATAACTTTTTTTTCAAGCGAAAATAACTATAATTTTCCAAGCGAAAACAACTTTTATTTTCCAAGCGAAAGTAACTTTTATGGTTTTAACCAGGGAGTAAAAAAACACTAAATTTTCTTCAGTCGGTGAATGGACTGAAATTAACCAGAAGAGCCATTTGGTTAATAATTAACCGGTTAACGATTAACCGCTTGAAATTCCTGCTTAAAATGTTGTTGTGAAACATTTTCCAAAATATTTTATTCAAAGTTATTGAAAATACCCCGCCCATCTGTTGCAATGAAGCCATAATTTCCTTTGACGATTTGATATAAAAACAGGCTAAAAAGGGGGGAAGATTTGAGGCCCCAAAAATAAAATTCGCTTGTGACTTGTTGTACAATCGAGGACTT
This sequence comes from Linnaemya vulpina, assembly GCA_963675445.1. Lineage (NCBI taxonomy): Eukaryota > Metazoa > Arthropoda > Insecta > Diptera > Tachinidae > Linnaemya > Linnaemya vulpina. The sequence continues at coordinate 99,236,312 of OY776277.1, forward strand.
TTGCAATTATCGAATAAATAACGCAACATTTTAAAGAATTTTCGTTTTAACGTTAACAAAAAGAGATATTAAAACTGCTACATATCGCACACTCAAACACAAACAGACGAAACGCCAAAGGGAGAAGTTTTGGAAAAGCCATTTCTTATTATTTATTTTATTTTAAAAAGATCGCATAATTCTTTAACATAATTCTGGAGATAAGGAATTAATTTTTCAAAATTATATTTGAATTGTGGCTGTTTAAGATTTTATGTGCGATATGTGTGCCAGGAGATACTCTGGCATAGGCGAGTATCTGTTTGAACCACCAACGCAGTTTTGTTGCTAAAAATAAAATAAATACAATTTGTGCTGAAAATGATTTCTGGGAAACAGCTGCCCAGCCCAGCCCAGCCAAGCATCAGTGCCATTAATGCCTTTATTTTGTTGTTCAAACAACAACAAAATATAATTCGTTTTAATATCAGATTTTCTTGATACATACTTTTTTTTCTTTACCACTTACTTTTTGTCAAAAAGGTTGTCATATACGAGTTGTCTTCCTCCATTTTGTTTTTTTTTTCTAGAGATGGATTTTGGATTGTATCTCTTTTACTTTGTTGTATATATTTTCCCTTTATTTAATGCGTTGTTGTGAAACAAGCTGGAGTAATGAACTGGCAAAAGGTATAATTTCGAAATTCACTCCGTCCGTTCACTCTGCAAGACGTGAAATTTTTTTTTTTAATTTTATTTTACTTTTTACTTTATTTCTTGTTTTTATTTTCCCGTCAATAGATTAGTTTCAAACAAGATGAAATCGATATTATGCCTCAAAGTATGCTAAGTAAAAGAAGATGAAAACACATGCATGCACTTGTACTCAACACAATTTGTTTTTGTTACCCGCTCACTCACACACTCACTCTCTCTGGCATAGAGTCAGTTGTGCTCTTGTGTACGGTGCACAAGCAAAGTTAAACAGTCAAAGTGACTTTGAAATGATTTGTTTTTTGCTTTTTATTTATTTTTTTGTTGCTTTTTTTGTGGAGTATGAGTGGGGATGTGGATTTTGTTCTCTACTTGTGACCAAGAAAGGACTAAAAGAGGTAGTAATAACAACAATTTGTGTGTGTGTGTGTGTGTGTGTTTGAGTGTGAATGTGTTGTTTCTGATTGCCTACAAATGACAACTATGAATCATTCTAAGTGTTGTTGGATTTTTGTTGTTGTAGTTTTCTTCGCTGGCTCTGTAACCAGTTTTTTTTTATTATATATATTTTTATTTGACTTCTTTTTTTTCTTTCTTTTTTTGCTTTGCAGTGTGGATGATTAATAAATTTTCACTTTGTGATTTCTGTCGTTTGTGTAATTTCAAGTTCAATGTGATCGAAGTAAAAAAACACTTTTTATGTGTTAAGCTGCTCTGTTCTGTTCTGTTTTAGTTTTAATTATTTTTATTTTTCTAACAATTCTTTTTTGAAATAAATATAAATGCGTGTGTGTGTATTTTGTTATTATTTTTCTATACATAAAAGTATGTAAATGCATACACACACATGCATATAATTGTGTTAGTGTAATAGGTCTGCAATATTTTCTGTACTTTTCCACAAAACAAAAACTCCTTTTCTACGTCAATTACTTCTTAACTACAATACGTTTTATCACGTTTTTCGTTAATAGTTCACATGTTCAAACAACTTTTCTTGTTAGAAAAGCGAAACAGTTTTATAATTAAGTCTATTTCTTTTTATTTCAGTTAATCAAAATTTGTGTTGTTAAGAAAATTAGTTTTCGTCTTCACTCTTCTTCGTTCCGTGTTTTACGTTAAATGAAAATCCAAAGTATATCTCAACAGTATTTCCAGTTGTAGCCACCACTCTTGCAAGTAAAAATCATTAATTGCAGCCATGCGTAGTAGAATTCTCACCAATTTAGTACCAGCAAAAGAACGTTACGTCGAGATGTATTTCGCTAACAACCCTCATGATTACAACGGAAATTCTTTTTGTATTGCGTTTGACAAACTAAACTGGAGCTCATGTTTCATACTCAATATAAAATGAGTGCTACAACAATTTGGTGTTGTCATAATGACATCTTATGGAACATGTAGCTTGCGTTACGTGACGCAACAGATATGTGTCAATCGCTTTTTTGCATTACGTTTGGGTTTTAAGGGTTCAGAAAATATATGCAACATAAATTTAGGATTCTCAAAATATTTTGGAGGTTTTACAGGCAAAATTTTTTAGTAAAAAAGAAATTGAGGGGTTTGCGGAAATGCGGCATTATGGATGGCCCACCCTTTTTTATTTATATATTTAAGAAATTTATTTTTACATAAATTGTTTTTTAGTACTGAAGTCTGTTCCCCAGGCATAACAACAGAGTATGGACTCATGAGAGTAAAAAGAAATTGGACCCCGTCTTTCTCGCTCTCTCTCTCTCTCTCTCCATCTCTCTGAAAATGCCAGATTTATCCAAAAAGTTGCAGGTACGCAAAATAAAAATATTAATTCGGTTTAATTTTAAATTAAATTTTAGTTTAATGACTTCGGACGCTTGAAATCAGGGAGGTAACGATACTTTTCTTTTCCGATACGATACCGATACGTGTTAGAAAAAAAAAGTAATAAAAATTAATTTTGTTGTTGAAGTTACGAGGGCAGATTAAAAAGTCAGTGATATATTGAAACAAAAGCTCCAAAAATTTCCATTCATCTCGAAACAAAATTTTGAATGGACGAAGTGCACGATAAGTTTGACAAACAGAACCAATATTTTGATTAAAAATTTCCACAATTTGCACGCGTTGCTCTGGTATAAGTCGATCCACAATGAAATGTCAAAGCAAACTAAATAAAAAGCAACTATCAGCTGTTAAATGGGTGGTCAAATAAAGCAGTGATGCCAACTGAAAGTTGTATCACTCTATAAAAACACCCTATATTTGCCCTTAAATACTGTTTTATCAGTGTGTGTTTTGGACTTGTTAAATGTCTAGTCAGGTTTTATATTTTTTTATAATAGAAAAACACTAAATTCTTATTCCAGCTGTTCAATTGTTTACAAAACGAAACGACGAGTACTCGACTTCAGTCAAGTGTTTTGAAGGTGAACATGATTTTTTATTTATTTTTATATTTGATGCGGAGTAGATTTTATTTTAAAAAAATCGCAGATAATTTTATTTGGTGTAGAAATGAATTTGACCTTAACAGTCCATTTCCGCGCACTCTCTTCAAAGTCTACCCCCTTGTATTTCACATAAAACTACTTGGCAAAAGTACTCCCTTATTCATAAAAATTGTGAGAGGCTTATGAGAGTGTAATAGAGTAAATTTTATAAGAAATTTTGTTTTATTACGCTGTTATTAGACTCTCATAGTTTTAATGAATAACGCAGTTACTTTTTATTTTTTCCAGCAGATAAGCATTAAACACAATAACGACAACAGGCTACACGAACACCGTCTACAAAAGTCGTTGGCTACAATCGTCGCCTGGTAGTCAGCTACTTAATTATTTTTAGAACGACACCACCAAATCAATAACCATGAGTTGTTTTTTATAGTAGAGTTCTCTTCATACGCCAGTGTAGCCGCTTTTATATATTTAATACTCTTAAATAGTGTTATTACAATAAAATATATTTAAAGTCCACGATATATGACAAGAAATCATTCCATTAGCTTGGAAATATAGTTTGTTGTTTCTTTGTATAAAATAAAACAATATATTTTTAAGTTTACAGCAATTTTATTTATTTATACTGGCAACACTGTATCTACTCATTGTTGCTCACAAAAATTGATTTTAATTTAATTTGACTACAACCACAAAAACAGCATGGACAACAACCAATAGCCGTGTTGCCTGTAGTAGTAAAAATAATCATTTCCAAATACGCACATGTATTCTATATTTGACAAGTTGTAGTCTGTAGTCTGCTGTCGTTATTGTGTTTAATGCGGTATGCGACTTAATAAATTGTAGAATAGACTCTTCATCACTGAATAGAAAAACGTCTGCTACTTTTTTGTTTTCAATTTCTGCCTGTCGCACTACAGTTCTCCGCCAACAAAAATTTTAATATTTACAATCACATGCCATCTGGAATTGCTGGGTAAATAGTTGAGTTTTGTTCGGCGTAGAAAACAAAATAACAACAACAAATGAAATGGAAAGCGCAAGTTATTGTCGACACATTTTATCATAATAAAATATATAATTTTCATTTCAAAAACTAAATGCGTGTTAATAAAAATTTCACTGTAAATTCCCAAATATGAAGCCAAAATTCTTGGAACAAATGAAATTAGCGTTATATAAAATGCAGCAAAAATCTCGTATGGGCAATTCCATACCACACCAGACAAAAGTTTCAAGCGATCGTTTTCGGTTTCGATGAAATTGAGCCAGAGGCTCTTTTAAATACTTCTAACAACGCAAAAGAATACAAATCATTTTTCCAAAATTATGTCGTCTTCAAAATTCATAATTTCGCCGTATTTGGCAAATTATTATTGTGATACAGTTCTCGTATTCTTTTTCATAGCAGAACTGGTGCAAATAAAAACTGTTGTAACATTCAATTAAGCCGTCGTACAACTGCCGAAATAAATAAAAATACCCAGGAGTACTGATGATGGAAGTGTAGCGGCTTTCGAAAACAGCTGTTCTGCTCGATAAGTTTGCTTTGAGCGTTTGCGATATTTGTCCATGTCTTTTGGAATGAAAATATACTTTTCAAACAATCAGCCTATTAAATTCAATTTATATATTTTATTTTATTATTATTATGATTTTTCTTTCAATAGCTTTTACACGCGATATTACCAGGGGTAAATAATAATCAAAAAGCAACTTTTAATTTCTGATCGAAATTTAAAAGGCAAAAAATAATAATTTTCATTTTTCAAAGAAGAAACAATAATCGAGATAAAAGTTATTTTATTTTCTGATGAATAAATAAGACTCCAGAAATAATTTTCTAATTTCTAATCGAAAAATAAAAGTCAAGGAATAATTATTATTTTCTCTAAAGAAAAATACAAGTTTTCTGAAGAACAAATAAAAATCAAGAAATAACTTTTATTTTGTGATCGAAAAATAAAAGTCAAGGAATAATTATTATTTTCTCTAGAGAAAAATATGAGTAGAGATATAAATTTCGTTTTCTGAACAACAAATAAAAATCAAGAAATAACTTTTATTTTCGGAGAAATAAATAAGAATCAAGTAATAAGACTTTTATTTTGTGATCGGAAAATAAAAGTCTAGATATAACTTTCATTATCTGGGGAATAGATGAAAATCCAAAAATCGAAAAATAAAAAATAACTTTTATTTTGTGATCGAAAAGTAAAAGTCAAAAAATAAATTTTCGATAAAAAAGTTTGAAAAAACTTTTAGTTTCCAAGGAATAAGCAAAATTAAAGAATTAATAGTTTTGAGTTCTGACTGATTAATAAAAGTCAAGCAATAACTGTTATTTTCTGGTCAGAAATAAAAGTCAAGAAATAACTTTTATTTTGCGATCGAAAAGTAAAAGTCAAGAAATAAACTTTATTTTCCAAAGAATAAGCAAAAATCAGGAAAACATTTTCATTTTCAGAAAAACAAATAAGAACCACAAAATAACTTTTATTTTGTGATTCAAGTCATAAAGTAAAAATTAACCTAAAAAAAAAAACAAAAAATTCATTCGGCGACAACCTGACGACGTTCTACTTGTTATTTTAACTCTCTATCTCTAACTCCTCATCAGATAAGTCCCCGAATGTTGTTTATGCTAAAATTCTATTTCAGAAACAAGATTATTTGAGATAAGATTTCATTTGCCTCAGGCCGAATCACACGCCAAGAAAAAAAAAATCCCTGATGTTATTCAAAAATTGTTTAGCAATTTCGTTTTACTTTTAACTAAAAAAAGTTTTAAATCGTTTAAGGAAATATTTTCATAAATTTATTTGTTTCTTTAACAATTAATAAGTTTCTTTTAGAAGGTTCGGTTTTATTTCATAAGTAATTTTAGAACTGCCTGTTATGGAATATTTACTTTTTTCAATTCTTTACAAATTAAGTTTAAAAAATATGGCAGCTCAGATGTCGAGGAATAACTTAATTATGGGGATTATTTAGAAATATTTGTATTCGGTTTTACCCCGTTTTCTAAACAGCCAGTTCTCATCAGATCTGGACGTTTTTAGGTCTTAGCACGGCTGCCACTCTAAATTTTTCTTCGGGACCAAAATCCATAATAAAAAGAACCAAAATAAAAAAAGAAAACCACATTTTTTCAATTTTATTTGCATACCAGCAGAATACAAAACTTTTTACACTGAAGTCAAATTGTCAATTCCTGACTTGTAAACAAAAGTAACAATCAATCAGTGTTGCCAATGTAGCTTTTTGATTTACTACTGTGGGTAGGCAATAATCGATTGCTAACAAGTGTTGTCAACGAATCAAATCTTTTACTTTATGTGAAGAGTAACAATTTTCGTAAATACATTTTTACCGGCATGATAAGCTTTCAAAATTTATTTAACGATTTATTAACGATTATAATCGTTAACTTTTCATAAAAGAAAAAAAATTAACCAGCGAACCAAACGTAAAAAAAAACCATTGTTTGTTCAATTGTACCACAGTGGCAACTGTGGGTCTTAGAAAGCTTCCCTGACTAATTCTGGGAACCCGTCACTTTTGCTTGCCACTGTAAGCGTAGCCAGACGAAGCACTACAACACATGCTCAATTCAATTTATTTATTTTATTGTTGTATTTATTTATTTATTATTATTTAATTCTTATTATTAATTGATTATTTTGTTGGAAAGGTTTTTTTTTATTTAGTAAAATTTTTATTGAAAAATCAATGGAAAACTATGATTTTTCTTACCGCTAAATTTCAAAAGTGTCTGTCTGTGAGGCCCTGAAATAAATTTTGCTGTGATTGCCTCTGAATTTATGAAACTCTCTTGGGAATCATATATTTTTACTGCTACACGAGTATTGTCACCGCCGCTATTTTATTTGTTCTGTTGGTTGATCTGTTGGTAACCGTAGAGTGTGGAATTTATGATGGCAGTTACCAACAAGAATTCTTCTAAGAATTGAAATAATCAAGTGGCCATAAAGATTTCTCCGAATACAAAAACAAGTGTCTCATAAAAGTGGCAAAATTTTATGTTCGCACCTGTACAAAATTGTTCAAAGATAAAACGTTGGTGTCTAGAGAACACAACGGAGAGTTATCTAATTTCTAATATTTACCAAACGACTAGATGTAACGTCGCTACGTTACATCGCTCATTCGGTCGCACAGTGTTTAATGTACGTAAATAAATACAGGGAAATAAGACTGCAGTTTGTCAAAATGTTTTATTATAACAACGAGCGTATTCGTTTCTTTGTGGTACTTATTTAATTATATTATCGCACACTAGATTGATGAAAAAGCAAATATTTGAAAGTTCTCTTTAGGCAGATGTGCAGTGTAAATATTTTCTTTGAATTCTCCGAACAAAAAATAGTAAAAAGAAGTGTTTGAAATTTGGATTGAAAAGCAACAGCAAAATCGTTATATTGCATTTGTGTGTTGTGCTTGTTGTTGTGCAATGTGTTTTCTAGCAAATAAAAGAATTTTTAAATAAAATCTATTTCTAGCGCTAATTTTAAAATAAAACAACATATCGTCAGCTGTAACGCAAAACTCCTTATTTCAATAATTTCACAGGAAATGGAAAATATCTCTCGACATGCATAAAATCGAAGTTGTCAATAAGAGTTTTCTTAGTTGAGCGCAAATAAAATAGAGACCGTAACGTTTAGAAGCAAGAAGAAAAACAACTTTTTATAAAAATTGATTTGTGACACAACAGCCATTTCAAATAGATATTTTTCAACATAAAAATAGGAGGTCAAATGAAACTCTTTTAAACAGTTTTATTTTGCCGTCATAATATAATTAAAATATATAGAATTTAAGGAAATTAATTTTTGAATTAAAGACTTAATTTTATTTCATTATTTTTGTATATTAAACAAAAATATATTTTGATTTCCAGCCCTGGAACCTCATCTTTTTGACTCTTTTTTTTTTAATATCTAAAATATACTTGATTACCAAAGAAAATTTTGTTTTAATATCCCCAAAAAAAAGTTGCAATTTTCCAAGCCTGCAAATAATTTTTTAGACTTTTTTTTTTAGTTTTACTACCAATAATTTTCTTTTAAAGAGATCTTATCTCTTTGATTTATAAAGAAAAAGAAAGAATTGAATTTGAATTAGTTGTTTTATGTGCCAAAATCAATTCCAATTATCCAACCCTGCAGTCATGTTTTTACTTCTATTTGATTTTCAGTGCCAATTCAATCCTTCCTGAAGTAAAAATTAGTTTCATACACTTTTCTTTACTAAAAGCAATTTTCAAATATCCAGCTCTGGTGCGGTATTTTGGTTTTAACAGATTCACAAAAGAATCCCTTATTCCAATATATTAGGCCAAGATGGAAATTTCTAGATATTTTCGGGGGGCTTCGGAAGGACAGACAGACGGATGGACGGACAAACAGAACGACTTATTTGGCTTCCCTGTTCTTAAGGATCCAGAATATCAGGCCTGTTCTGTATATCTAAATCGAAAAATATCTCGTGTTTTTTTAAATTATAAAATTATTTGGAATTGTTTAACGTCAAATAAATTACAAAATAGCATAACAAAAACTATTGTTTCAAAACTATTACAGGGGCAGCAAATAACATTATAAGATTTAAATTTTCAGGTCTGGAATAAAACTGTTTGATTTACATTTATTTCAATTTATTCTTTTTTAATTTGTTTTTTTTTTGCTTCTCCCTTAAGCTTTTGAAAAATGCTGTTGCGCCATTTTGCATTTTAGGTGACCATATAATGGATCACTTTTAGGACATGATGTTTCCAGCTAAAATATATTGAAATCTGCAAACAAATTCCGAAAAATACTGCTGCTAGTGAATTCATTTACTCAAAATCGAGCCGTTGTAAATCGAGTTCTTTTTCAAAACGGGCTGGTGCAAATATAGGGTGTTTTTTATAGAGTGCTACAAGTTTAAGTCATAATAAAACATAGTAATATATTTTTGATATCAATGAAACGGTGGATAGAAAATTTTATGACATTAATGCTAAAATGCGCCACGGCTGGCGCGTACAAGGCGCAATCTGGAACACCAATTTTCACAAACAGCAACATTGTGACCATCATCGTTTTTGAAGACATCTGGGCCAATGACTCCGCCAGCCCATAAAGCGCACCAAACAGTAATTTTCTGTGGACGAACTGGTGTTTCGACAAAAGCTTGCGGATTCTCCTCTTTTCAAATGCGACAATTCTGTTTATTTACGTACCCATTCAACCAAAAATGGGCTTCATCGGAAAATAAAATTTTGAATGGACGAAGTGCACGATAAGTTTGACGAACAGAACCATTATTTTGATTAAAAATTTCCACAATTTGCACACGTTGCTCTGGTATAAGTCGATCCACAATGAAATGTCAAAGCAAACTTAACAAAAAGCCACTATCAGCTGTTAAATGGGTGCTCAAATAAAGCAGTGATGCCAACTCCAAGTTGTATCACTCTATAAAAAACATCCTATACTTCATTTAGAGTCATGTTCATATTGTGGATCTTATAATTATTTATAAATATTTTTTATATGTATATAATTTTTGGAAAGGACTTGGGGGACCCCTGCTATATTTTTCGAACCCAAAAAGTGCTTTAAAATGCAGTTTTTTATTTGTTTTATTGCTGCTGAAAATCATCAGCCACAATTTGGGACATTTTAGTGTCTCATCTGGCGACATCATGAAATCCCCATTCAAAACCTTAACCCAATTTAATTTCCCTTAAAGTTTTGGGAAATTTCACTAAAAACTTTTTTGTTTTTTTTTCTTAATTCTTATTTTTTCATATTTAATTATAACTATTTTTATTCTGTTTAATACGCCATTTCCTGTTGTTGTTTACACCCCACTGTGCGTCAATTCCATCTCATGACGCAGTTATTAAACAAACAAAATGTTTTAGTTTTAAATTGAAGTTTAAGGTGTGCTTTTTTCTCTATTTACTTTCGTGTTGTTTGTTGTTTTTTTTTTTTAAATTTATTTTAGTTTGAAAAACATATAAAAAGGGCAGACATTTTCACAGAACACAAACGGTGCAAAAATTACGACGCTAACGGTACGTTGTCAAGAAATATTCAAAAATATATATTTTCTTTAATTTTTAATAAGATTGTGGAGAAAATTGGTTTTAAGATTTTAACTCAGTGAAAGAAAAATATGATGTTGTGAATTAAGGACCTGGTGGTTTTTGTGGAAGATAAAGAAAAAACATGATTTTTATTTTAAACAAAAAGTGTTTTTTATAAAAATAATTACAAAATTGGATTTTTTCCTTAACTATTATTTTTATCTTTAATATTTTGTAGTGTCACTACGCAAGCAGTTTGACAACTGTTTTTCATCCGCACATTGTGGCGTCTCTAAATTATGTGATTTTTCAAACACGGAAAGGGTTAACACTAGAAGTTGTCCCTGCAACTCCCGGGTAATTAATTTAAACGCAAAGTTATCAGATCGTAGTTTGTTGTGCTTTTCAACTCTTCAAGGAAAAAACTATTTCAATTTAAATCTTTCAAACCGCTTTAACTTTTGAATAAATCAAATGGCTCTCAAGACTATTTTAAAATGATCGAGAACATTAACTGATCCAGGTATAAAAATATCGGAGGTTTTAGAAAAAAATCACATATTCGAGTTTTTTTCGTTCGTGATATCTCACGAACAGATCAGCCAATTTTTATCCGATTTACAGTGATCGACATGGGTTTTTAGCCTTGAGATTAGCTTCTGGAATCGATCGGTGAAGCTGCTTACATCCTTATCGTGTTTGGCGTTTTTCGCCTTCAAATTCGACTAAAAAACATTTTGCTTTTTGTCTTTAATCTATTACAAATTGTCGTATTTCAAAGGCGAATACGAAAGACACGATAAAACGTCAGGGAAACTTTGTGGGACCTCAAAACGCAGAGATCTACTGAGAACTAAATTTTTTAAGAAACGGGGTCAGGCCCCGATATTTTTACAAAATTTTGTGGGACCTCAAAAATAGAGATCTAATCAGAACTAAATTTTTAAGAAACGGGGTGAGGCCGCGATATTTTTACAAAATTTTGTGGGAGCTCAAAACGTAGAGATCTACTGAGAACTAAATTTTTTAAGAAACGGGGTAAAGCCCCGATATTTTTACAAAATTTTGTGGGACCTCAAAACGCAGAGATCTACTGAGAACTACACTTTTTAAGAAACGGGGTAAGGCCCCGATAGTTTTACAAAATTTTGTGGGACCTCAAAACGCAGAGATCTACTGAGAACTAAATTTTTTAAGAAACGGGGTAAGGCCCCGATATTTTTACAAAATTTTGTGGACCTCAAAACGGAGAGATCTACTGAGAACAAAATTTTTTAAGAAACGGGGTAAGGCCCCGATATTTTGACAAAATTTTGTGGGACCTCAAAAACAGAGATCTACTGAGAACTAAATTTTTTAAGAAACGGGTTAAAGCCCCGATATTTTTATAAAATTTTAAAAATTCATTTGAAATTTTTACAATTTCTATTTAAAAAAAAAAATTTCCCAAAACTTTAAGGGAAATGAAATTGAATGGGAATTTTATGATGCCGAAAATTGAGCAGACACTAAAAATGTCCCAAATTGTGGTTGATGGTAGTCAGCAGCAATAAAATTAATAAAAAAAAAAAGCTGCATTTTAAGGCGCTTTTTGGGTTGGAAAAATATTGCAGGGCTGGTGTTAAATCGAATACTTTCCGTGTCGCAGAAGATGACGCCTCCAGCAGACAACCATTTCTGCCAGCTGTTGTTATTTTAATACAATCACAATAACACATTTAATATGGACAGTTTGTACAGTGAAACCTTGCTATAACAAATACTTACTGGGTGATTTTTAATATGAATATTTAAATTTTTTGGCACTCTATTAAAAAAAAACAAAACAGAGACACGAAACCAATATTGACGGCACATTGTAAAATGTTATTATTTGAAAAAGAAAAATATTTCTGAAATTTTTTCAATTCTAATAATATAAAGTCTCAAGATTATTTTTATTAAACTGCAACTACAATTAATTTACTATTTATTAAGACTAAAAACTTCACTAAATAACGAATTGTTTACTATAAAGAATAGATGTTATATTATATCATTCGTTATACCAAGCTTTCACTGTACTTTATGGAAATTGTTCGATTATATATTTTTCGAGTATATATTTTGAATCCAGCAACTTTATTTATTTATTATTCTGAGAACAACTGTGTTATACAAAATTTTTTATTGTTATTATTGTTATGTTATTTTGGAACATATCACGTTTTTAATAAAAATCATTAATCGTTTGCGAACCGAAATGAAAAAAATATGAAAAAATTTTATGGGTTAACGCGATTTGCCAAAGATTCGTAATAGAAAACAGGCTGTTAGTTTAAACGATATTAAATTTCCTATTTTGGACAGTGTAAGAGTACATATTTACTAAAGGCCTTATTCACAAAACATAATTGATGCTTATAAGCTGTTTATAAAACAAATTTTCTATATGAAATTTTGTCTGGAAAGAATAAAATATTTCTGTGAATAAGTTTGAGAAAATATTATAATTTCAAGATCTTCAAAAATAACATTAAGTTTCTTAAGCTAAAAATATATAAATTTCATAGAAATTTGTCTAATAAACAGTTAATAAACACAAAACAGCTTTTATGAATTAGACCATAAAACGTTGATAAGAAATTTAATTAAGCGGCATTTCTCTACAGTCTAGAGTACTTTTATTCATGTGATAGAAAAATGTTTTCTATAAAATTATCTCAAGGTCGGCGAAGAGATAGTAAAAAAATTCCAACCAAAAAAAACAAATTAAACAAACGTGGAAGTGGTAATAAAATGTATTCTAAGAAAAAAAAAAATAACAAACAACGACGTGTAGTAAATTTTACAACATGACAGCCAGTGTCAAAACAAATGACACTAATAAAAAATTAAAAATTTTATATACAAACACTGAGAATATGAGTTCACTTAAATGAAAAAGAATAGATTAATTTCACTATCATAATAATTCATGACAATACTCCGAAAGTCAACATCAGTTTAAAATATTCAACTTACACTGTAGAGCAGAACAGCTGTTTTCGAAAGCCGCTACACTTTCAGCATCAGCGCTCATGGGTATTTTTGTTTATTGTTGTTTCTTAGATGACCTGATTAAATGTGGCCACAATTTTGTTATGAAAAGAGGATACGAGAACTGTAACAAACTGTTGGCAGCACACTGTTTTTGTTAAGTTCCAGTGTTGCCGTTTTATTATTTTCTGCATGAGCAATTTTTTGAATTTTTTATATATTTCTGTTACTACCTTGCTGGAGTGCTTAAGCAGTTTATTAACTTGAGTTCACAATAACAAGATATTCTAACTGTTTAAAAGACCTTTAAAAATAATTCACAATAGATTTACGATAATTTTTTTACTTTTTAAAATTTCAGCTTGTTAAAGAAATCGAAATACAACCATGGCAACACAATGTGGTTGTCAATATTCAACGCCAGCTGGACCAACTCTGGCATCAAACTGCGGTGGCGCTTCAATCTATCTATTTATGACCTTGTTGGACTCATACATACGATCGCAATGCGATATTGATGATCCCTGCGGTCGCGCTACTCCCAGGGTAAGTTTCAAGAATTCCCAATTAATTATGTTCGTTTATAACAGACTTTTACTTGACCATTTTTTTTAACTATAAATTTCTCGCATTTACAGTTTCGTAGGGAACCAGATGAGGAATATGACTTTATTGTGATTGGCGGTGGCTCCGCGGGATCAGTGGTAGCCTCAAGGCTATCCGAAGTACGCCACTGGAAAGTGTTATTGATTGAAGCAGGTTAGTGATACATTTTTATTATATTCAGGATATTTGGAATCTATATGGGTGTTTCCATGTCATATCGTCACAGTGTCAGACACGGGCCATTTCGATTTGCTTGAAATTCGGTCAGAGGCTCTCTTTCGTTTTACTTAGTACGCAAGAAATTAAAATAAAATCCAAATTTATATTATAAATTTCACAGTTTCGCCGAATTCGCCGCAATTGTTCAACTTACTTGTTCAATATCTCAAAAACCATTGCAAAAATAATTCTTATGTAATTTTAAGAATTTTTTTTTAAATTTCAATGTCTGTACAGTTTGAAAATTTTCGATATTGAATGAAAATCATACTAACAATGAATAAAGAACTCTGGCAACCTTGAAAACTCTATCATTTGAGGATTTACACCAACCACAAGATAAACTTTGAAAGGCTAAAGAGTTTTTATTTCTTTATAATAGAACTTTAACAAAAACTCGCCATGATGGAAAAAGTTTCCAAAAAAAATTTATCAAAATTATTCAACATTTTATGATTTCACCGAATTCGCCGCAATCGTTCAATTTACTTTTTCAGCATTTCGAAAACCATCGCCTGCACAAAAATGATTTTTACAACATTTTAAAGAAATATTTGAGGGCTGATACATATTGAAAAAATGTTTTATTTTTTAGAAAATTTTAATATCTGCAAAGTTTTGAAGTTTTAGAAATTGAATTAATCGAAAAGAGTATATATTTTTTTGGCAGACATATTTTTTCGGAACAGCTGTTTGACTGTTCTTTAAAGGATAGAGAAATTTTGACAATTTTACCTTTTTTTAAAAATATTTTTTTGTCTATCTATTTCTCACATGCCTGACGCATGTGGGCATATGAAAGCACAACTGAAAGAGTTGTCGATAAGTTTTGTTGGACAGTGTAATTACACTGGAATCATATTAATTTCCACTAAAAATTTGCAATCCACAATGAAAAGCATTTTGAAATACTAAAAATATTTTATATTTTTTCCCTTCTCTTCCCATTCAACAGGTGAAGATGAACCAGCCGGTGCACAAATTCCCTCCATGCTGACCTACTTTGGCAGTTCCATTGATTGGGCCTATAAAACACAAAAGGAAAGAGGCGCTTGTTTGTCAACGAATGGCATTTGCAACTGGCCCCGAGGCAAGGTATTAGGCGGCACTTCAGTGCTAAATGGCATGATGTATATGCGCGGAAATCCTGAAGACTACGACAATTGGAAATCTGAGGGCAATGAGGGATGGGGTTATGACGATGTTTTGCCGTTCTTTAAAAAGTCCGAAAACAATTTGCAAATCGGTAAAAAATACAAAGAAAAGTATCATGGTAAAAATGGTTTCATGCCTGTAACCCAATTCAGCAACCTGCCAGCCATGGCAATTTCAATTCTCGGTGCTGCCCAGGAAAAGGGTAAGTCGGCCGATTATATACAACAAAGTTTTTGTTATTAATGTTTTTGTTTTCAATATCAGGTCTGTTCGTAGATGATTTGAATGGTGAGAAGACAACTGGTTTCACTATTGCACAAACAACATCGAAAAATGGCATTCGTCATAGTACAGCTCGTGCGTTTTTGAGGCCAGCGCGTGATCGCGCCAATTTGCATATACTTTTGAATACAACAGTAGTCCGAGTTTTGATAAATCCCCCAACCAAAATTGTTACGGGAGTTGAAATAATGAAGCCGAATGGTGAGAAGATGGAGATTAAGGTTAAAAAGGAAGTTGTTGTTAGTGGCGGAGCTGTTAATTCACCACAAATCTTATTGTTGAGTGGTGTTGGCCCACATGAGGATTTGGAAAAGGTATGACATTTTAGCTATTCATAATCCCAAAGAACTACAGGAGTTTCCATTCCCTTGAAACATCTGTTCACCTCGAAGCAAAAAATTCCATTGTGGATGTCTGGTGAAAAAAGTTTCTTTCTATCAGTTCTCAGTGAATGTAAAAATATGAAGAAGGTTAAAAGCGCGTATATGGGTGATTCCATGTCGAATTGAATAAAGAATTGGAAACGATTCGTTTCGATCTGAGTGGCATTCAGTTAGAAGCGCACTTCCGTTCAGCGAATTCGGCGAATTGACTTAATAAAATTTTCAATACGAAAAAATGTTGGGGGAAAAATACTAAAATTTTTCTCCGCTGCTATACGCTCTAAATAGAACGAAATAAAGCCTCTGGCCTAATTTCATCCAAACCGAAAAGTCGCGTGTCTAACACATTGTTGATTTGACATGGAATCACCCATATGATATTTTTAAGAAAAGCCAAAAGAATCTGTAGATATTTTTAATTCTGCGAGCTTAGTCTGACTGAAGTGCTCTATTCTGGCACTATTTAAAATTTCTGCAGTAAAACAAAAAATTTTTTGGAAAAACAGTAAAATTAAAAAAAAAATGCAACATTTAAAAGTCCTCATTAACGGGCCTTGCCCCTGAAATACAAATTCGAATTAAAGGACCCGTTTTACTCTACTGCCCAGCAAAAATAAAGTGAAGACACTCGCGGAAAAAATATCCTGCACGATCAGCGAAACTTTTCAGGGGCGATTTCGCAAATTTAGCGAAAGGGGAAAATTTACAAGGGAGGAAGAAGTCATGACACACACCTACGCACGCCCATGAGCTTTATTAAATGACACTTTTTTTTGTTTTGTTTTTTCTTTGTAGGTTGGTGTTCGACCAATACACGATTTGCCCGGCGTTGGTCAAAATTTACAGAATCACGTTTCTTACAAGCTAAAATACCACATTGATGACGATGATATCAACGATCTGAACTACAAGAATGTACAGCTTTACCTCCAAAATCGCACAGGTTTGATGTCCAGCACCGGTCTCTCTTCTTTGACTGGCAAAATTGTTTCGCCGTATGCAGATCAGCCTGGTGTACCGGATATACAATTTTACTTTGACGGTTATTTGCCAACCTGTTCCAAAACTTTAGCAGAACGTGAACTTAAATCGAAAGGGACACGTATCATTAGCATATCGCCCACTGTATTGCATCCGAAGTCAAGAGGTTATTTGAAACTTGCCTCCAATGATCCTCTCGAGCATCCGCTCATATACGCCAACTATTTGAGCGACGAAAGAGATATTAAAGTTTTGATAAGCGGCATTAGATTTGCTAATGATTTAGCAGAAACCAAAACTTTGCGACGTTATCGAATGACGTTTGATTCTGCATCTGTCAAGGGCTGTGAGCGCTACACTTTTGATTCGGACGCGTACTGGGATTGTGCCATCAGACTATACACTGCTCCCGAAAATCATCAGGCTGGTTCTTGTAAAATGGGTCCCGATTCCGATCCCATGGCTGTTGTCGATCACAGATTGAGAGTACATGCCGTAAAGGGCTTGAGAGTAATGGACACCAGTATAATGCCGGAGGTAACGTCGGGCAATACGCAGGCACCAGCCGTAATGATTGCTGAAAAAGGTGCCCATATGATTAAAGAAGACCATAGTATGTTATCTCTTTTAGGTTAAGCCTGTTTTAAGATTTTAGAGAACTCTATTTGAAATTTGTAATACTTTCGATTAAACGTGTTAAATACTTTATTTTCAAATGGGATAAGGTTGCCATTTTCTATTAAAAAGTGTAAGAAATGTAGCATTTTTTTTTTTTAGAAAAGAACACAACATAAAATATGTCGCTTTTAATTGCATAAGCCTTTAAATATTTAATTAACTCGATAAAAGCAATAAAACTATTGTATTTACAAAAATTTAAATCTTGAACTTTAAAACTACGTTCACATCTATCAAATATTTGACCAAATGAGCGTAACCATTATTTTCTAACAAACATTTTCTTGTTATACAATAAACTGATTTTTTTACCAAATAAATACATGCTTTCTGCAAAAAAATATGTTTCTAATATGGCAACAATTGCACCATAAATTGTTGGTTACACTTATTTCCTCAAATATTTGCCAGATGTGGACGAAAAGGGTGTTTTTTATAGAGTGATACAAGTTTAAATCATAATAAGATATAGTAAAACATTTTTGATATCAATGAAACGGTCTTTATTGGATAGAAAATTTTATGACATTAATGTTTAAATATGATTTCGGTCATGTGGCCGTCACGGCTGGCGCGTACAAGGCGCAATCGGGAACTCCAATTTTCACAAACAGTAACATTCTGGCCATCATCGTTTTTGAAGACACATGGGCCAATGACTGCGCCAGCCCATAAAGCGCACCAAACACTAATTTGCGACAATTCTGTTTATTTACGTACCCATTCAACCGAAAATGGGCTTCATCGGAAAATAAAATTTTGAATGGACGAAGTGCACGATAAGTTTGAGGAACAGAACCATTAATTTGATTAAAAATTTCCACAATTTGCACGCGTTTCTCTGGTATAAGTCGATCCACAATGAAATGTCAAAGCAAACTAAACAAAAAGCAACTACCAGCTGTTAAATGGGTGGTCGAATAAAGCAGTGATGCCAACTCAAAGTTGTATCACTCTATAAAAAACACCCTATAACTTAAGTATTTACATTTTGTCTTATGTATGTATTTTTGTATCATGCAAACTACATGCGAGGTCTGTTCGCAAAATAAGGGGTATTCTCGTGTTTTTATTTCCAAAAATATTTATTTACTCTTCAATTCCTATTAAGACGCCTTCAAATAGCTTCCCTTCCGATATAATCCCGCTAAACTTGTGTTAAAGTTTTTTTTAACGCTCGAAATCAGCTCCGTGCATGTCGGATGTCCTTGAGCTGCCTCAGCAATTCAGTTTTCATCTCCTCCATCGGGCCAAAACGCTATTCTTTCCCCACTTCTTAAGCGATAAACAACAATACACATGAGTGTTGCCAATGAAAGTGTAGCGATTTGTGAAAACAGAGTTATTTAGCTGTGCTTGTTAAAAGGGTGTAATAAATTGATGCAGTTTTTTTCTTTGTGCTACGAGTCAAAAATCAATTAGACAAAATTATGCATGTTTGACATTTTGTTCGTTTGTTTAGCGCTCAGCTGTTTGCGTGACGTAAACATAGAATTTTTGTCGTAAACAAGGAACGTTAATATATTTAAAGGGCAAGAGAATTAAAGTGGACAACATTAAAACCAAAATAATAATTGAAAATATAAATGAAATATGAAGTGAAATGAAAGTGTGTTTTTTATAGAGGTATAAAACTTTAAGTTGGCAACACTTTTGTCACTAGCGGCCCTGTTGTCAGCCGTCAAGTGTTTTCGTTTAGCTGGAATAGACTGACGCCTGAACAACCCCTTCAAATAGGGCAAAAAGAATTTTTTTTTTTAAAATCATGGTTGTTGGAAATTCGCATCACACGAATTTCGTTTAGCGCTGCAGATCACTTTTGTAGAAGGGACGCTTTGCCAGAAGCGTGTGTCTTACGAATAGACAACAAATAAGACAAGTGGTTTTGCTGCATGTACGAGGGTATTTATTTACTCCTGCTGCTAATTTTGCAACAGTTCTTTTAGGCAATCGAGAACAGCTGACATCTGGGACAAATATAAACGGTCGTACATGAAAAGTTTATCGTGGACAAGAACCAAATATCAAAGCACTTTGAGAGTGATGCCAGCTTGATTTTAAAAAATTATTTAAAGCTTTTGCAGACTTCCTTATGCAAACTTTTTCAGAGGCAACAGTTTGTGAATATCAGTTGGGAGTTAGAAAAGTGTGTGTGCGTGTGTGTATGTAAAACAACTGCAAACAAATAAGCATTGTAGTGATGAGTTTTTTTATTTGATTCAGTGCTACCATTTTAGCATATTCTCCACTAGATTTAGCAGATATAAGTGGGGAATGGTATTTTTTAATAGGTCCATGCCAACTGTTATTTAGCATATTTACGCCTCATTTAGCAAATTTTTTTTTTTATCACAAATTTACTTTTTTTAAAAACTAAATCATTTAAATTTAGTGTCATTTCATACAATGACTTTCTGAGCTGCCATATTTTCACAAGTTTCTTTTAAGCCCTCAATGGAAAGTCACGCACATTTATACAGTGAAAATGATTCCTCATGCCGGGGTTTTAAGCCCGTTATTTTAATCTTCAAACCGCTTGTTTTAATTTCGGCATATTAAGTGGAATTGGTTGCAATGCCTTTAAGCAAAATGGACTGGCATTATAAGCATTTTCATTACGTGACTTTTTACCTTAAAAGCCTCTCAGCAACCAAACTAAAAAGCCTACAGATGCATACGCGTCTAAAAAATTCAATATATGACAACAAAAAATTTACTTTCCGTTTTTTTCCCGAGAAAAAAATGTAAATAAAAAAATTAAATAAAAATTAAATCGTTAAGAAATCAAAAATTTCGTTACTTTTGCCAAAATACAACGAAGTTTTAAATGTGGTTGTAAAAAGTCTTTCACTTTTATTTTGTAGTAAAATTTACACCACAGGCGATGATGGTCACACTGACATTTTTAACTCTGCAAAGAGCGTGGAGATGATGGTCTCATTTACCGATTGAATGGCACACATTTTGTTTGCAACTCATAAATAACGTAAATAAACAAACGTTACCTTTGAGCTGCATGCGGCCAACAGCATGACTGTGCAAACAATATTTTATTGACGTTGATGTTGCCAGATACAATTTATATGAAATCGTCTAATTTTATTTGGGGTAAAATTAAAATGGGAGAATTGTTTAAACCACTCCTGGAGTGTTTAAAATTGGTTTGAAGTTTGCGATTTCCTGTTTTAACCAAAAAAAGTCGAGTATTTAGGGGGAAAAAATATTCGGAAACGTTTAGCATAGAAACTGCTTAAAACCTCTCCATCGACACTTTTACTTTTAAATACTAATTTTTCAAAATTTTAGGGAAAAATATTTGCACGATTAAGATCAAATTGGCAGGGCAATTTTCGCTACCCGATCATCATTGAAATTGGATCATGGTCCAATTTCTAGAAAATAATAAAACAGATAATTTGTTTTAGTCAAAAACTACAGCATCAACAAAATCGTGTTTGTGGTTTCGCCTTTTTTAGCAGGCAGTACTTAAAGTCATTTAGAAAATGACTGTTTCAAACGAATTATTAGAAAATCACATGAGAAATTGTTTTGGTTCGAAAAGTCTTTACAAAAAAATAGTTGGTCGCATTTTTTTTAACAGGCAGTACGTAAAGTTATTTAGAAATTTTCTGTCTGAAACGAAACATAAGGAAATCACATGAGAAATCGTTTGGGTTCAAAAACTCTTTATAAAAAGAAAGTTGGTCCCATTTTTTCTAAACAGGCAGTATGCAAGGTCGTTTAGAAAATTCCTGTTTCAAGCAAAACATAAAAAAACACATTAGGAACTGTTTTGAGTTAAAAAATTTATATAAGAAATAATTTTGGTCCCATTTTTTCTAAGCAGGCAGTACGTAAAGTTATTTAGAAATTTCCTATCTGAAACGAAACATAAGGAAATCACATGAGAAATCGTTTGGGTTCAAAAACACTTTATAAAAAGAAAGTTGGTCCCATATTTTCTAAACAGGCAGTACGTAAAGTCACTTAGAAAATTCCTGTTTCAAGCAAAACATAAAAAAACACTTGAGGAATTGTTTTGAGTTAAAAAATTTATATAAGAAATAATTTTGGTCCCATTTTTTCTAAACAGGCAGTACGTAAAGTTATTTAGAAATTTCCTATCTGAAACGAAACATAAGGAAATCACATGAGAAATCGTTTGGGTTCAAAAACACTTTATAAAAAGAAAGTTGGTCCCATATTTTCTAAACAGGCAGTACGTAAAGTCACTTAGAAAATTCCTGTTTCAAGCAAAACATAAAAAAACACTTGAGGAATTGTTTTGAGTTAAAAAATTTATATAAGAAATAATTTTGGTCCCATTTTTTCTAAACAGGCAGTACGTAAAGTTATTTAGAAATTTCCTATCTGAAACGAAACATAAGGAAATCACATGAGAAATCGTTTGGGTTCAAAAGCACTTTATAAAAAGAAAGTTGGTCCCATATTTTCTAAACAGGCAGTACGTAAAGTCACTTAGAAAATTCCTGTTTCAAGCAAAACAAAAAAACACTTGTGGAATTGTTTTGAGTTAAAAAATTTATATAAGAAATAATTTTGGTCCCATTTTTTCTAAACAGGCAGTATATAAAGTCCTTTAGAAAGTTCCTGTTTCAAGCAAAACATAAAAAACTCACATAAACAATTTTTTTTTTAATTTATATAAGAAAGAAAGTTAGTCGTATTTGTTTTAAACAGTCAGTACGTAAAGTCACTTAAAAAATTCCTGTTTCAAGCAAAACATAAAAAAATCACACAAACAAATTTTTTGGTTTGAAAAATTTATATAAGAAAGAAAGTTGGTCGCATTTTTTTTAAACAGGCAGTAGGTAAAATCACTTGGAAAATTCCTGTTTCAAACTAAACCAGAATATAACGAACTCTAGGCTTGCGATAGCACAAAATGTTCTGCAGTGTTTCCGTCTCAAATAAAACGCGCAGTTCAAAAATCGTCCACACACAATTGTTGTCTCTCAAAATCGTCAAAACGCCGTCAAATCGCTAAATCTGGCTGCAGAGAGCCGCTTCTGACTTCAGTTGTGCTTTTTCATACTTTTTTTTAACTTCGTTGCAATCGTCTGCGTTTAATCATATAAAAAGACTTGAAAAGTTAAGAGCAAACGGTGCAAATAATTAGTCGTTTACGGTACGTGATTAAGCCAACATTTGAGAAGAACACAATTAAATTAATTTTCCGAAATTTAAATTTATTATGAAGATTAAAGTTTTAACAAAAATATCACTTTTGTGAAATAAATTAGTGCAGCGGTTGTAACATAAATATTTTAATAAAATTCAATAAAATCAGTGTTTGGAAAAATACAATTCAGTTAACAAATTGAAACATAAAATCTGCTGTTTTAAAAGGTTGGCATTGAAAATAAAATTGTTAATAAAGTTTTGCTTTTATTTAATATAAGTTTTTTCAATTTTATTTTATGTGTTTTATTTGTATTTTTGTTATAAGTTTTCTTGACGTATTCTTTTGATTGTTAGCCAAGTTTAACAATTGTTACATGTTTTTTTTTCTCTTTTGTCTTACCACAATATTTGTGGGGCTGTTAAATGAATTTTACAATTCTTTTGTTTTCTGAAAGTTAAAGCACGACTATTTTATTACTTTTAAAAACATTATTTTTTAGGACACACTCTACACCAAAACTGCCATCAAGTGCTGCTGATTTAACAAAAACAAAACCGAATTGTGCTTGCATTGAAAACTTATTTAAACGTGTAAAAATAGTTGCCAAAGTGTCAATAAATTTGTTTTTAAAGCCGACTTTTTTATGGGAAATAATTTTGAAATATTTTTGTTGTTTTTTTTTTGGAAAATAAATTATATTATTTAAACTATTAAAAATTATTTATTTTGCAAAAAAAAACTAAATTATTTAAACTATTAAAAATTGTTAAGTTTTTTGGAAAAAACTCAACTTCAACTTACAAATTGATTTGTTTCATATTCTACTGCACTCTCCACTTAAAGTTAATGACGGTTATTTCTAGAAATAGATTTAGATAAACCGTTAAGGATTTTTATAAAATTTGGCTAATATTTTTTATATGTATATTCTCCGATTTTAGAACCCTTAAATATTCTTACGATTTAGCCAATATTTTCTTTACATATTCTTCGCTTTTAAAAAATTTCCCTTGAGGGAAATTTAACGTTTATTCAAGTTCTTTCAGCAATTATTGCTCAACCATGAAAAGGATATTTAAAACACAATTTTTGTATTGAAAATTTCCCCTCTTTAATTCATTTAAAAATACTGTGCATGATCATATGGGCATTTCCATGACATCAAATGTAGACGTGGTACTTATTTTGAGCCAAAAAATATCTTTATTAATAATATTTTTTATATTTTTTGGAAATTTTGTGCATGAATATATGGGCATTTCCATGATGTCGAACGTGGCCATCGTTTTTATTTAAAGTGCAAAATATATTAATCAAATAAATTTTTATTCCGAAACTAAGCAGCACTTATAGATCTTTTAACCACTTAAGTGCTACTAAGTTTTATTTCCAGAAATTTTTCATTTTTAAAATAATTGCCAGAAATCCAGGTAGTTGCATGTAACAGCAGTAGCGTTTATTATTTTTTATATGTTATCCAATTTGAAAAACCCATTAAAGCTTCGCATAATAATTTGGCTAATACTTTTTTTAAATATTCTTCGCTTTTAAAAAATTTCCCTTAAGGGAAATTTAACGTTTATTCAAGTTCTTTCAGCAATTATTGCTCAACCATGAAAAGGATATTTAAAACACAATTTTTGTATTGAAAATTTCCCCTCTTAAACATATTTAAAAATATTGTGCATGATCATATGGGCATTTCCGTGATGTCGAACGTGGCCGTGGTACTTATTTTAAGGAAAAAATATCTTTATTAATTCAATTTTATTTCGATATTAAGCACTACTTATAGACCTTTTAACCCTGTAAGTGCTGCTACATTTAATTTTGGGAAATTTTTCAGTTTCAAGACGTTTACGTCAAAGTCACACGTGACACATTTTTCCATCATGGCATTTACACTGCAACACGTTTAATTAGTCCATTTAAGGTATACATTTCGGGAAATGAATACTCCAAAAAGCAGCATTTAATTAAACCAGGTGCCTTTCGAAAAAGGGTACTTTTTGCGTAATTGTACTTGTTTAAGTATTTTTCAGAAAATGTACCTTTTCGAAAATGTACTTTAACGAAAAATATTCTTTCGAAAATGATATTTATTGAAAAGGATTATTCCTTAAAATATAATTTTTTATGGCAACATAATTTTCCAAAAAGTGGTTCTTGCAAAAAAAGCTTTGTAGTAAAAGTACTTTTTTAAATAAGTAAAACGTGGTTTTTATAAAAAGTATTTTTTTAAACGAGTAATACTTTTTGAAAAACATTTTTTTGTAAAAGTACTTTTGGAAAAAAACTTTTTAGGACTGTTTGATAAAAAAAATTTATTTTGGAAAAAATACTTTTTGAAAAAGTACTGTTTGGAAGAAAACACTTTTTGGAAATAACTTTTTTTGAAACAAAAACACTGTTTGGAAAAATGACTTTTTGAAATAAATACTTTTTGGAAAATGTACTTTTTGAAACAAAAATACTTTATGGAAAAAGTACTATTTGGAAAAGAATACTTTTAGGAGAATAACTTTCAGGAAAGAAATACTTTTTTGGCAAAGAACTTTTTAAATAAAGTACTTTTTGAAAATATACTTTTTGGAAAAAGTACTGTTTGACAACTATAACTTTTAGAAAAAGTTACTTTTTGAGAAATATACTTGTTGGGAAAAGTACTTTTAGAAAACGTATTGTTTGGGAAGAATGCTTTTTGAGAAAGTACTATTTAGAACAATAAAGTACTTTCTATAAAATGTACTTTTCGACAAATTTATTATATAAAAAAAATTTAACAGATAAGTTTCATTTGCTTTTAACATGAGCAAAACTTTTAAAACCATTTTTTCAAGAAATATTTTGTTTTACAGAAACTTATTTTATAACTTATCGAAATTGCCCCAGGGTAGAAATTTTTTGTAAATAAAATTATTCGTTTCCTTAAAAAAAAATTAAAATGCTTGTGTAAAATTATATTAAAAAGTCAAATTGAATGTTTTTAAGCAGTGCAAATTTGATTATGTCACAAAGACTTGTAACGAATCGACGCTATTCACTTTAAGAGTAGCGCAGCACTACCTTTGACTCAAGATTTCCATGCAGATTTCATGCGCAACCTCTATTAGCGGATTTTATTCTAAATTTATAACAACGCTATTGTTGTTGTTGTTGTTGTTGTTCATGTTTTAGCATTAATCGTGTGCAGTTTTTAATCAAAAAGTTTTCGAAATACAAGTTTCTACGGTCAAATAAGCCTTCACCCGATTAACGAAACAATCCGAATCCGACTGCAGTACGAATCGCAGTTCATTTTTATTCTTTTTGATATGAGATAAGCCAAGACACTAGATTCGAAGGCATTAAAAGTTGCAGTAATAAGTTTGAACTGAAGCACTGCGCCTGTGCTGCACACACACACACACACACGTACTCACATGTGACTTACGCACTTGATGCATGCAGACCAAAGACTTGAGACACACACATTTTTCTTGGCTGTTGCTGCGAAATAACGCGTTTCAATACTTCAATTCGTTTATCTTTTGCAAAAAAGAAAAAAAAAAAAAGAATTAAAAAACCTTTTATTTTGCATCTTCTTGTGGTACGTTTTCTTGGCAAATATATTAAAAATATTGATCTTTACGGCATTTGAAACTGAAGTTACTAAATAGTTTTGCTGCCCGTCATTGGGAAATCTGTTTCCAAATGCTGTCGCCGATTGTTTGTCTGAAACAAATCAGTGGAATGAAAAATGTATTTGCAAGAATGGTAACGTTTTTTCAATAAATTGATCTTGTTTTTTTTTCTTAACAATTTCTTAATATCAAAAAGCAATAGGAAATTGAATCTCAAAGCAAAATTAATAAAATTGATTTTTTTAAAAGTCAGTCAAAATTCATAAAAAATATACTTTATTAAAATTAGTAGCATCACTTTTGCGACTTTTCATTAGGCGGTGTTTAGCTACTCCCTATTTAACCGAATAATTATCAGCAGTAAAAGTTTCGAAACCACTTTACGGTCCTGGTATATGAGAGAAAGTTTCACATCCTAACGAACGATTTCAAAATGTCGCAACCATGGATTAATTGTTTTGCTCAACGATTCAATTTTAGATTTTCAAAAAAGTTAATATTTTTTTAAATTAGTTTTATAAGGAAAGCGCAACTAATTAATGATGCATTTTGCATGCATCATTAATCAATTGCCCACACTTTTACACACGTCAATAATCTGGATCAATTTACTGATTGCAAATCAGCTTTTTCATCACGAAATACTGTTGAACGGGGCGGAAAGAACGCCAAAAGCATGACAAGTTAATTTTTTCAATCAAAATTTCATACGTGCAAGTGCAATGTTGCGTTAAAGTTTTACGACTTGAAGACAAAACTTAATTAATTGATTAATTAATAATTAACTATCACAATAATATTAACTGACTTATGGGAACGAACATTCACAGTGATTATTCACAGTGATCATGTGTTACAACGCTGCCATGATCAGACATCATATTTAGCCTGATAACAACAACTACAACAAAATGAGACAGAGACTACAGCCAAGCATTTCAATTTAATGTTAACAAGTAACGATGATGCGAAAGATGAGTGTGAATTAAAACGTATTAATTTTTTTATACTCCAGAAATAAAATACATTTTTTTTTTAATAGAAATTTTTAAAACCACAGAAAAGAAAAATTTTGTTCTCTTTATTCGTTTTATTTCATAAAAACAAATAATTGAAAAAATCATTGTAGGAACAACAATAAACCTTTTTTTCCGAAACCACTCGTTGTTAACAAGTTCGTTAGGCATTCATTTGTTAGATGGCCTGGAATGTTTAGCCTGTTTTAATTCGAACAACAACAATTTCAAGTGAATAAGCAAATTTTAATTTTGCTTAAAAGAAACAAACGTGATTTTTAATTAAAAAGTTCATTAAACGGAACATGTTGTTTATGGTTGTTGCATTTTCTTTTCTTCTTCCATATTTGTTGTTGTTGTTGTTGTTTTTTATCATTAAGAAACTGTTTATAAAGAGATGTTACAATATTCTTAAGAAGCTTTTCTGAACGATGGTAAATTGTATCTCTGAAATATCTCCAGACAATTTATGGATTTTCGCAAGAGATAAAGAAATCAATCGATATTTCAAATTTAATTTAATTTCATCAGTTTCAAGGCATTTTAGTATTTCGTGTATTAAGCCAAATACCTAAAAATCAATAACAAAATTCTCTTCTTTAAATTCATAAAAGGAAAAAGATTTCAGCTTAAAAGATACAAATTTTAGAAAAACAAACAACCACTCATTATTTTGTAGTACACTTTTAAGCCCCCTATCGCTCACCAATATTTACGTAACAAACACGCTTTGAAAGGTATTTTCATGTAGAAATGCATAATATACGAGGTCTGTCAAAAAAGGAATTTGAAAGTACAGTGTTTTACAAAATTTGAGGTGATGAAAACCCACAGATTTTAGCTAAAAATAAATATATTTAAAAAAATCAAATTATAGTTTTCTTAACGATGCTTTTCAAACGAACTAATAAAAAAAATCAACCGGAATCCGTGAAACTGAAGAAGGAAAATTTTCTCGCGCCCTATTCAATATATTTCATATACAAAATGCCACTCATTTCTTTGTGGTACACTTTTAAGTCCCCTATCACTTTCTAATATTTACTTAGCATACACGGTTTGAAAGGTATTTTTATGTAGAAATGCATCAGGTACGAGGTGTGTTAAAAAAGAAAGTTAAAGAGATTATGCTTTAAAAAATTTGAGATAATAAAAACCCAAAGATTATAGCTTAAAATAAATATATTTTAAAAAACAAAATTATAGTTTTTGTTATCAATGCTATTCATACGAACTAATAAAAAAAAAAAACAAACGGAATCCGTGGTGCAGAGGAAGCATAGATTTCACAAGCCCTGTTTAAAAAATTTTACACTAAAAAACGCTACTCATTCTTTTGTAGTACACTTTTAAGCCCCCTATCGCTCACCAATATTTAACAAGCATGTACGGTTTCATAGTTATTTTTCTGTAGACATGCATAATGTACGAGGTATGTTCAAAAAGTAAGTTTAAAAAATTATATTTTACAAAATTTAAGAATATAAAACCAAAAGATTTTATCCTAAAATTTATAGACTTTTAAAAACATAATGATACTGCTTTTAACGATGCTAATCACAGGAATTACTAGGAAAAAATCAACCGTAACTGTTATGTAGGGGAATCATACATTTCCCAAGCCCTGTTTAATATATTTCATACATAAAAATGCCACTCATTTCTTTGTAGTACACTTTTAAGCATCCTATCGTCCACCAATATTTACGCAGCATATACGGTTTGAAAGGTATTGTCATGTAGATGTGCATAATATACGAGGTCTGTTAAAATATTGCTTTACTATATTTGAGATGATAAAAACCCAAAAAGTTTAGCTTAAAATAAATATACTTTAAAAAAAAAATTATAGTTTTATTATTCATACGAACTAAAAACGGAGTCCGTGATGCAGGGAAGCATACATTTCCCAAGCCCTGTTTAATACATTTCATACATAAAAATGCCACTCATTTCTTTGTGGTACACTTTTAAGCCTCCTATCTTCCACCAATATTTACGCAGCATATACGGTTTGAAAGGTATTTCTATGTAGATATGCATAGCATACGAGGAACGTTCCAAAAGTAAGTTGAGGTAGAAACACTATCTATTAGAGCATTATTGGAAAGAGAGCTAGCTCAATTGCATTATGTCTAAAATGATTTAAGAAAAAAAATATTTTTAGAAATTCACATTATCTTTTGAACAGACATCGTATGCATGTTTTTAATTACGTTGTTAGTTTTAGAGCGCTTTGAATTTGGTTGAAAAGCAAACAATTTGCAGTCACTTGCAGGCACACTTCTAAAGGGTGTCTCACTAAGATTGTGATTGAGAGTTAATAATTTTGAATCCTTTACAAACCATTGATATCTATTAAGCATTAAAAAATAAACCTTTTTTCAATTTAAAATGGCAAAATACATTCCTACTGAGACACCCTACATTAATGTTCAAAGTTTTCTCTTTAATACTTTTCATTGGCTGGTAGAAAGAGAAGAAGAGCTTTTTGTTTTTGTCTTAAGATCATAATAAAAATAAATAAGAAATTCTGGCAACTCTATTTAGCAGTTGAGGATTAACAGCAACCGCAACAGCAACTTTGAAAGGCTAAAGTGTTTTTAATTTTTTTTTACTTTGATTTTATAATTGAACTTTAACAAAAACTCAAAACTATTAAATACAGAAACGAACGCAACTACTTAAGAAAATTTTAACAAAACCAGACAAGCAAATCAATCCGTGTTAAAGCGTACAAATTAAAACCAACAATCAGATCATGCAAAATTGTGTGCAAAAGAAAAGGAGACTCACACCGTTTCCAATACATGCATATGGTCTAGTCTGGCCTGTTAAAAAAAAAATAATAAAAATCAGTTGCTTCAGTGCTTTTAAAGAAGCTGCCAAGCAAATGGAAATTAATTTGAATACATTTTTGAGGGTCGAGTCTGGCGGAAATACATTTCCAATTCACAGCACACGAAGCGATCAACTGAGAAACTTTAATGTTTCATAAGTCCCTAATCCAGATGTACAAAAATTTCTAGAGTGTGAAAGTAAATTTTCTAAAGGCTTAACTTCGGGATAGAGCCGTTCAATTTTTATTTTGTGTTGCACAGTGTTGTTGGCCCGTCTCCTTTCTAACGGCGTTGTAGGTCATTCCATATTCATGCATGTCCCACTAAACGTTTTATTGTTTTCATTCTGAAATTAATTTCGAACATAAAATTTGAAAA
The DNA here is from genome assembly GCA_963675445.1 of Linnaemya vulpina. NCBI lineage: Eukaryota > Metazoa > Arthropoda > Insecta > Diptera > Tachinidae > Linnaemya > Linnaemya vulpina. The sequence goes on from OY776277.1 coordinate 99,266,873, forward strand.
ACGGTATCAAGTCTTTTAAAGTGTGCAAAAATTGTAAAAACAGAAACAAATCGATTGAATATAAAATTTAATGGCTGATCAATAAATTTCATTATAAATATAGTCATTTATTACAGCAACAACAACAACAACAACAAAAGCTGCAAACAAGATCAATAAAAATTAATTCAAACAAACTGTGAGAATCGGGTGGAAGACAAAAGCAACAATTCAATTTCTCCCACAAAATTAAACGAACGTTTGAATACGATTTGAACTCAAAACGTGAATATTTACGTGCCATTTTTGCATAAAAGATAATAAAAATTAATTTAAAAAGAGTTTTATTTATTATGAAAAACTCAGTATTTACTTTTGAAAGTCTGGAGGTTTTGCGAATGATCTCAAAAACATTTCAATTTGACCAGAAGTCTCATCTGATCGTTTGCTTTTCTATTGGCCACAACAGAAGCTCATTTTTTTTCGTTTATTTCTAACAGCTACTCTGCGTCAGCGCATGAAGACGACTTCGATGTGCGCATATAAAAATAACAAAAAATGATCTAAATAAAATTTATTTATAACGAAAATATTTTTGTTTTTAATTTTGTCGCGTTTTATGACTGGGATTTATAAAGACCTGCTGAATTATTACTTTTTGAGTATAAAAAATATTTTAAAGAAAATATCGTTGACAAAAAAGTGCTTTGACCTCATTCAGTTAGTGATTGTTGTTGGTTTTATTGTTTGAGGAATTAAAGTTTGAATTTTTCCCTACTTAATTCTCCTTTCATTTGGATCGCATAAATGATTAATTTTATTGGCATTATTTCCATTTTTGTTGTTGTATGTTTGTGTGGAGCAAAACATAGAAAATCGTTAAATTATAAAGACAGTAAGATAATTGAAAGTTTATTATAAAATCGGAGATGATTTCACAAGCTCTTATCAATATATTATATTTCGTTGTAACATCTTATTTTTGTTGTTGATAATTTTCATAAAAAAGTGTATTTAATTATGGGTTTTTGAATTACGAATGTTATTCAATTAGTTGCCTTGAGACCAGGTCTGGGAATAATTCGTTTGTTAAATTAATTTAATAACTAAAAGCAGATACAGTTTTTTTTATTAATAAGAAAATTAATTTTAAATTAAATTTCAAACTATTTAAATAAAAACGTTTTATTTGGCATCAAAACGAATAACTGATTGGAAAGAGTACATCGATTAGACATTTAAAAATTCTGACATTTAAAAATAGATGAGAGCATGCCGACACAAGAATTTTGTTTTTTTTAAAAGCGCATAAAAGTTGCAAAAAATATGGGATCTACAATTTTTATAATATAACATAACCTATTAGAACAAAACATAACATAGCGTAGCATAATATAACATAACATAGCATCGCGTAACATACAGTAACATATTATAGCATAACATAACATAGTACATCATAAAAAAATATATATAACAAAACATAGCATATCATAACCTAACATTGCATTATGTATTATAGCATATTATAGCATAACATAAAATAAAGTAACAAAACATAACATAACATACATAGCATAAAATAACATAGCATGGTACAACAACGCATAATATAACATAAGAAAACTTACCACAGCATATTATACCACAACGTAGCACAATATAGCAATACATATCATAAAATAGCATAACATAACATAATATAAAATAACATAGCATAACATAAAAAGAAATACCATAGCATAACATAACACAAAGTTGCATAATATAGCATTAATATCAAAAAATTGCATAATATAACATAATCTATAAAATAAGATAGCATAACATAACAAGACATACCACAGCATAACATAACATAAAATAATATAAAAAAACTATGTTAACACAAAAAAATGGTAAAATAAAACTTAACAAAACATAACAAAACGTAAGATAACACAACATATCATAAAATAGCAGCAGAATATAATATAAAATAACATAGCGTAACATAGCACAACATATCATAACATAAAAAGACATACAACAGCATAACATTACACAACATCGCATAATATAGCATTACATATTATGAAATAGCATAACATAACATAAGATAAAATAAGATAGCATAACAAAACAAAACATACCACAGCATAGCATAACATAACATAGCGTAATATAGCATTAAAATCATAAAATAGCATAACATAACATAAAATAACATAGCATAACATAACAAAAGATACCACAGCATAACATAGCACAACGTAGCATAATATTGCATTATATCATAGAATATTATAACATAACATAATATAAAATAAAAAATTATGGTAACATAATTAAATATGGTAAAACATAACTTAAAAAAACTTAACATAACATAAGATAACACAACATATGATAAGATCGCAACAAAATATAATATAAAATAACATTGCGTAATATAACAAAACATAGTTTAACAAAACATAGCAAAGCATATATAACATAACAGCACCACATTACATAACATATCATTATACAAAACATCATTAAAATATATAACAGAATAACATAGCATTACATAACTTAATATGGTACAACAAACATAGCATAAAATAATACAGCATAGCATACCACAGCATAACATCTCAAGAGATAGCATAACATAGTAAAATATAATATAACATAACATAGCATAACTTAATATAGCATAACAAAGCTTAATATAGTACAACAAACATAGCATAATATAACATAGCATAGTACAGCAAAACATAACATCTCATAAAATAGCATAATATAGTAAAATATAAAATAACATGGTATATCAACATAACATAGCATAATAGTGCTTTCATACTACAAGTCAAAACCTGGTTTTAACATTGAAACCATAAACATTGCGCTTTTGCGTTCACACCGCAAATTGAATTAATTCAGATTTCAATTCGCAAAAGGTCCAGTAAGCATAATAACAATAAATTGAAACTCCCATAGAAAGAAGCGTATTTGTGTTTGTGGTTTCTTCTACATTTTACAACACTTAATGCACAAACTGTACTGCAGTTGTTTTTGTTTGTATAAAAAATAAAAATATTTAAGTTGCACTTTAAAATTATTTTATATTTTGCAAATTATTATTTTAGAACTATAGAAATATTTATGCAGAATGAATAATCTGATTAATAAATCAGATGTTTCCAATGTGTAACTTGGCAGCACTCAACTTAGCACAGACAAAAACAGGCAACAGCAATTATTGCATTTCATAAAACTAAATAGATTTATAGTTAAAATACTATTTTTAAGAAATTATCGTTTTCAATTCTGCTTATTGTTTCCCAGACGTGTTGGAAATTTTGAAAAATAATAAATTTTTTTTTCTATAAAATTTGCGAGAGCCTGTACAAAGACAAGTTCAGTTTTTATATTAAAACTGAAGCTACTTTAACTCGTTTTAATTGTGATAAAAATATGTTATTATTAATTTCAAATATATCCCTTTTGCAGTGTAGCCGAACATATACTAGCATTTTATTGTAAATATTTCTGTGGGAAATTTTCATCCTTTTCAGTAACGTTTTAGCGGAAATTTCTGTCAAAATTATTTATGAAGAAATAATTGAATGATGGGAGGGAGTTCCCGCTATTCAGCCGAACGTGTTAAATCATGCCCTCAACGAGAAATTTGAATTGCGAGCAACATCAACATGTTTGAGAAAATATCGTTGTTGTTTTTCATTTCAATTCCGGCAAAAGTTTGGCTTCCAGCATTTTTAATTATTCCAAGAAAACTAACAACTATAAATTTCACTTTGGTGACGTGATTTATAACACTAGAACGTGAATATATAAAAATAAATATTTCCAAATATTTTTCTAACTTTCTGAAATTCCCTGGCTTGAGTATGAGTGTACAAGTTTCTATTTTGTCTATTAAAAATTTCCAGTCACATATTTTACTCAAATAGAAGAGGTGTCATTTTAGCAATTTAATATAAAACAACAACAACAACCAGAATTTTTGAAATCCTTAGAATCAACAAATGTCTGAGTCAAAAAAAAAAACAACAGTTGCGAAAATTACGGCAGCAGTCACGTTTTAGTTGCATTTAAATTAAATGGATTTTTAAAATGACGCATCAACATTCGTTGAAAAGACTTAAGAGCCAAGCACGATCTTTTTGGGCAAGTTGTTTGCAACAACAACAACAACAACAATTAGGAGGAATGGAACGGAACTGAAAATACATTTTAACTGTTTTAGCAATTATTTTCAAATGCAATTTTCTCTAAAGCAAAAGAAAAAAAAACAACTGATCAACTGTTGCAGCCTCGTTAAGTAGACAAAATTATTACTCGTTGTCATTTTTATTACGCGGAGTATTTCAATTGATTTGTTTTTGTTGCAACTTGTTTATGTCATAATATAATCGGCATCGAAGCACGTTTTATTTTATTTACGACCACTTTTTGTTTCTTATATTTTGCAGCAAGAAAGCACAAGCAAAATCAATTTCTTCAATATTTTCCTAAACAAGATCGATCACGTTTTTGCTTAAATACTTTTTTATAAAATATTTTTCCTTTTTTTTTGTCTCTAGTCTGCTAAATATTTTGAAAAGGCCTATTAACGTTAAGAGACAAATCTTGAGTAAAATAATTCTTTTTTCTTTGGCTTAAACCGGTTGCAAATTGTTTACGAAAATTATACAACAACCAAGCAAGAAGTAAGTAGTTTTTTAGGTTACGTAGAAACGTGTAATAATTAAAGAAAAATTGTACGAACTGTTTAATTTATTAAGATTTATTCAGTTTTAATATTTTTATCTTGGCCAGATCTTTAAAAGTGGGCAGTACTTCAAGTTATGCCGCTTTTAATTTTGGCTTAAAATAAAATGATTTCGACTCTACAAATTTGAAGCTCCTTAATTTGAATATCTCAATAATTTTAAATGCTTCCCAGGACCTCTGGAAAATAGTTTATAAATTAAAAAAAAAACCCCAGTAATTTTGGGATCCCTTTTACAGTTTCAATTATTTTAAATCCGCCTTAAGCGTGGAACGCTTTGCTGTTTGTGAATGAAATTAGTGCGATATTTTTTATTTTAAACCCCTTCAAAAGATATATAAAAAACATTCTTGAAGATTATTTTAAGTGTTTCAAATATCTGCTTTAAATTCTTTTGTATATTCAAGAAATTTAAAAAACTTTCACAAAAAAACTTGCATGAAATATCAAAATCTAAAAAGCAAATTTCACACACATATTCTTGTGGTACACTTTAGAATATCTTATCGTCCAACGATATTAATAAAACTTATATCATTTGAAAGGTATTTTAGTATGGAAATGCACAATATGTATAAACTGCTATTTTTAAGGGGCTACACATTTATTTGTGGTACACTTTTAGCTACCTTGTTGAACACCAATGTTGTTCCAAGTGCCATTGGTAACAACAATAACATGGTTATTAATGCTAGAGTGAGATTGTTTAACAGTGTTTTCTTCCTTTTGGTACAAGGCTCCCCAGTTGGGTCACCAGGCTTCTCAGTTGAGTTATAAGTGCTGTTGTTAATGTTTAGATTGTTGTCATCAGAAGTCATGGTTTCTGCAGACTCTGGTTCGATGGGTAAAAGAGCGATTCTATGTATTGGGCGTTTGAATAGTCCATTGGTTGTTTTGACTTCCACGACTTTAACCACATTATCATTACCAGGATAAATTTTGACTATTCTTGCTAAAGGCCATTTCATGACTGGTAAATTATCCTCCTTGACTATCACCATATCATTAATTTTGAGATTATCAAACTGCGCATTCCACTTGTGACGCTGCTGCAATTGATTCAAATATTCAGTGGACCATCTTTTTCAGAACTCTTGATGAAGATAGTCTCATATATAAATGCTTCAACTCATATTTTGTGGTACACTTTTCAGTGACTTGACGTCCAAAAGTATTAATGAAATATATATATATATATATATATAATTTGAAAGGTATTTTAGTGTAGATAAGCACAATATTGATAAAACTATAGCATCGGCTTAGAGTGTAAACCTGCTAAGTCCACTTTTTCAAATACATGATACTTTAATGTTAGGCATTAGACACAATAACGACAGCAGGCTACAGACTACAAGTTGTCAAAAATAGAATACATGTGCGTATATGAGAATGATTATTTTTACTACCACAGGCAACACGGCTACGGGCTGTTGTCCATGATATTTTTTTGGTTGTAGCCAAATTAAACAAATTTCTATTTTAATGAGCGACAATGAGTAGATGCAGTGTTGCCAGTATAATATAATAAAAATATATGGTATATAATAAAAATATATTGTTTTATTTCACAAAAAGAAATAACAAACTTTATTTCCAAGCTAATGAATTGATTTCTTATCATATATCGTGGACTTTAAATATATTTTATTGGAGTAACACTATTTAAGGGTATTAAATATATGAAACCGGCTACACTGACGTATGAAGAGAATTCTGCTACAAACAACCACGCATGGTTATTGATTTGGTGGTGTCGTTCTAAGAATAATTAAGTAGCTGACTACGAGGCGACGATTGTAGCCAACGAATTTTGTTGTCGGTGTTCGTGTAGCCTGCTGTCGTTATTGTGTTTAATGCTCTACTCGAAAGAAACAGAGACGCAGCATTGACTCTAATTTGAGTCTGAAAAATGTGGAAAAACCTAATTTATTAGGCTAAACTCTTGAGATTTATATAGAATATATTACAAAATGTATGTCAAGTAAGTTGGCAGATTAGCCGACGATAAATACACGCATTGTTTATTTTTTTGTGGTACTATTTTAGGCATATTTTTATTTATTAATATCAATAAAACATACTTGATGTAAATAGTATTTTAGTGTAGATACGCACTGCACACATAAACTTATATATGAATAAGCCAAACATACTTTCGTGGTACAGTTTTAAATATTTTAGAGTGCTGCAATATGGATAAAATATATATCATTTAAAAGGTAATTCTATGTATTTTAGCATAAATGTTATAAAAAAGTAATTAGCGGGAATACAATAAACTAAAGAAAAGAAAGTTACACTGCTAGAAAAGATCATGTCTCCAAATAAAAAAATAGTAATAAATAAATTAAGTAATTTTTTTGTAGCCCTGTGCTGTTAATCAGCTAAAAATATATAGTGCATCTTGTATTCAAATAGTTTTAAGGCTTAAAACTTAAGCTGCCTCTGCCTGTTTTACAGCTCTAGTTTTTCTATTAATTTATTGCTGTTTTTATTTAAATAAAAATACGTTTTATTTGCATCCGCTTTAATTTTTATCTGAATCCACTCGCACAATTTTACACGCACCAACCAGTTTAAGACACCAAAAAAAAATCACTAGAAATTTTTTAGTGCAACAAAATGTGTTGCAACTCATTCCAACATATTAAAAAAATATCACATAAAAATAATTATATTAAATATGCCTCCAGATCATTTGTCGTCATGGCAGCCGAAATATCAGAGATGGGCACCCTGAAGCGTTTATTGCCAATAATCGTAGCGACATTTAGATAACGCAATTTGAAATTGTGTTTGTGTACATAATGAAAACTAAATCAAATACTGATCAACAAAAAATTAATCGTGCAAAATGTGTGAAATGTTGCCCTCAATATTTGAAAATTTTATTTCCTGCATTTAAAAATGATCAAGTCAAAAGTGCGCAATAAAAATGTAACCGGTCGGCCAGCAACATGAATGCGTGTCATTATATCGTACAAATTGCGATCGTGAGTGTCTTCTCAAGTTTAGTGATCTTTTTTATTTTATTTTTATCTTCTGTTTTGCAAAAAACTTGTATTTTCTTTTTATGTTGGAATAACAACCAGAAGATGATCCCTGTATGAACGCTACATTGTGCCAGAGGGAAATTTATTGCGGAAGAATATAGAGCTGTTGCACACTCGATTTGAACTTCTCCCAGTTGGAACAGGATCTCTCTGTAATGCGTCATGCGGCTCACTTTTACCTCATAGACAAAAGGATGTGCCCTGAGCGGAGAGCGTGTAGTTCACAAGATGAAAACTTTCCTATAACACTTGAGAGCAATTCATTGCAGTAGCAATAAAACAACGGAGCACACCCCATGTTGGGTAAAAGAGTTGGTCACCCTACTCTAGGCGATGAGAACATAAAAAACTTATTGTAGACTTTTAATTTCTTACTTCATCGGAGAATCGTTTTGACCCTGATGATCTGGGTTGCAGAAGTTGGATAAAGTTGTACTTTTCTTTGGTACGATTCCAGACCCAAAAGTACTTAAGTTGCCCACTTAATACAATTCATAAACTTTTTCAGCTAATATTCGTTATGGAACTTCCCTACTCCATCTTTTCTTCATATATGATTTATGGCATATTAATTTAAAAAATTATATGATTCATTGGCTCAATAAATAAAACTTTGTCTTAAAGGTTGTGTTATTAAACTGTTACAAAACAGAAAGAAATTATAAATAAGGCCTCTAAGATTCAATACAAGCAATTTGACGAATTATCCGAGTTTTTTTGGTACAATTGGGGTCGAAAAACTACAATTTAGTGAAGTTGTTGATGCTCTGATTTGGCAACACTACTAAATCAGAAGAATTAAATTGCTGTAATGCGCCCTCTCCCTCCCTCTCTCACTGTCCGTTTCTCTCCATCTCTCGCTTCCTCTTCTTTCTTAGCCCTTTTCTCTCCCTATCACCCCTTCTCTCAGCCCTCTTGCCTTCTCTCAGCCCCCTTGCCTTCTCTCGATCTCTGTCTGACTATCGCATATTCTTTATATCTCTCCCTTTCTCTATCTCCCCCTTCTCTATCTCTCCCTTTCTCTATCTCTCCCCTTCTCTCGAATCCCTGCTCACTCTCTCTCCTCTACAAATGGAAAATCTCAGATAATAAATATTTAACAGATGACACACCGGCTGTATCGAAAACCATTTCTGAGATAACCCGTTACATAAAAAAACAAATTGTTACAATAATTTCTTATAATTTTGTTTTTAATTTTTCGCAAAAACTTCAAAGAAATCGTTTCACTGATTTAACTGACCTCAGGAATTTGACCCGTAAAATGATGAAATGCATGCGCAAAATATTTAGCAAGAAACTAACCGCCAAAAAGCTCTAACAAATTCCACACAATTTTACACCAGCGGCAATAACAACAACAACGTATTCCCTATTATCAAATTATTTCTTTGCAACGTGAGAAAGTAAACAACCGCTTCTGAAGCAAAACATTCAAAATATTTTCGTTAATTTGTGAGGAAATTTGTTGCAAGAAAATACAGGCAGCAACAAGACTATTAGATTTCACGACAAAATGATAAAGACCGCAAAGAGAGAGAGAGAGAGAGAGAGAGAGAGAGAGATGGAGACAGATAATATGGAGTGGTACTCCACACGTAATCGCAATTAATCATGACTGATTTCAAAAATTTTCTCTCACTCTTCGGCTGCAGGGAAAGATGGAAATCTTAGCAAAACAATCACTCTGAGGAAAGTGAAATAACAACAACAACAACAACAACACCAGAAACAAAACACATGCTAATAAAAAGACATTCAAATAATTTTATTAGCGCATGTTGATGATGATGATTGAGATAAAAATGACTCCAGTTGCGGTAAAACGTTGCAAGTATTCGACGAGAAAAGCTTCACAAACTGCAGCTACTTAAAACGGAAATTGTTGATGCCGCCAAATTTTATTTCGCATAATCACTTTTTAAATGTTTTAACAACAAAAGAGAGACGTCATTAACGACTTCGTGGAGTTTTTTTTTTTGAAAATCGAGAATGTGTGACACAATTTCCAGTTCAAACTTTGAATTTTTAGTAAAAATTTAATTCTCATAACAAAAGCATTCTTTTAACAACCTGCAGTCGTGTTGTTTTGTTGTTGTTGTGAAAGTAATAAAAATTAATTCAACAGAGATCCTCCTGTTCCCATTGAAACTTGTTGTGAATTTGTTTGGGAAAATAGTTCGTGGGAGTAAATATTGGCAATGCTATATTTTTTATGTCAATCATTCACAATAACGAATTACAAATTTTGGGAGTTTTTTATGGGAATAATTAACTATTCACGATAGTGAGTAACTTTGAATCCGCCTGGTAAAACACTCAATTTTATTTCTTATGACAATCATTCACAATAACGAATTGCAAATTTTATTGCTTATGTCAATCATTTGCAATAACGAGTTACAAATTTTTTAATTTTTCCATGGTAGTAATTAACTATTCACGATAGTGAGTTACTTTAAATCCGCCTGATAAAACATTAAAACACTCGCTTTTATTTTCAAGTTTTCGCTACGAGAATAGAAAATCTTAAAAAATCGGGAAGTTATTGGTTTTATGCCCTTTTGAAAAAATCAAGTTCTCATCAGATATCGACGTTTTGAGGACCCCTGACTAACTCTGAGAACGCGTCAGTATGTTTGTGAGTGTAAATATGTGAACCGCTTATAACTTTGGAACGGTTGGACCGATTTCAGCCAAACTGACGGAGTTCTAAAGACATTTACTGAACTCAGATTTACTGTGAACTGATTCGAAACGGTTGATTCCAAGAAATTAAAAAAAAATCTTATAAAATTATGTTTTAAAGTAGTTTCTTTTTAAATAATTTTTACCGATAAAGGATTTACCGATAGATTACAAAAAATAATCAGTTCCCAAATTTAAAAACCACCTGCGAATCGGGTCAAAATCGGTTAATCTGATAGAACAGTGCAAAAACCAGGTTGTTGCGCTTAAAATTAGCGGGAAGTTTCTGGGATGGCAGTTAGAGTCAACCGTTTTCCATGTGTTATTTTTTACTGCTCTTCCTCTGCCAGGTTCAGCCGTTAAATTCTCTTTATTTCGAACCATTTTTTTCAATGCTTTATGCTCAATTAATTTCCCATCAATCACCTTGAAAAGATAAAGATATTCAAGCAAGACAACAAGCAACAACACTAACCTTTAATTTTTTTCTCCCCGTATTTAATTATTTTGTTGAAATATTTTGTTGTTTTATGCCAACAAATTCGTAAAATACTATTAACAAGCAAAACTTTTCGCAATTAATTAAACAGACGACTAACGACTTGGCAGAGCAGTGACCGTGTCATTAAAACTGATCAAAATGGAGAGAATATCTTTTTTAGATTTTGGAATTACATTGGACGTTTAATAACTTATTTTGAAAACGTGTAAGAAACTTGTCTTAAACTTAAATGACATTTTTTTATTTTGATTTTTTTTCTTGTCATAAAACTTTAACAGCTTTTAACTTTAAGCAAAAGCAAAGGAGATTTTATAATAAACAGCAGGCATATCGTATATTAAATATTTCCTTTTGTTTGTGATAAAAAATTAAAGTTAATAAGACATCAATAAAACGATAATTTAAACAAAATTGTCATCGTAAAATCCTGCACGACACTGCAGTTTTCGTTAATTGTGTGAATCACGGTTGCAAAATGAGGCCATCAGCACTATAAAAGTGTACTTTTTCGGCACCAACTGGGTAAGAGCAAATTTTTTTCGATTCGAAATCCCCATAATCCCCAGCTCTTTCTGAGGAAAATAATAGCAGAAGGTTATGTATATGGATTCCCAAAAATTTTAAACGAAATCCCCAGATCCCAGGTGCTACCCAGCACTTCCCCCAAAAAAATTAATGGCAACAATTTTTAATAATCCTCCGCGGCAGAAGTTCTCCATCAAATCCCCGAAAGAACAACGGTAGCACTGCTTTTTAACCACCACGGTAAAAGCTCCGCACTGCTTTCCCGGAAAAACAACGGCAGCACTATTTTTTTTAAAGTCCAGCGCGGCAAAAGCTCTTCACCACCTTTCCGGCTCAACAATGTAATCACTATGTTTCCTAAGAAACCACCGTGGCAGAAGTTCCCCACCGATTCCCCAGGAAAATAGCGGCAACACTAAGAGCCCACCGCGGCAATGCTGGTAAAACTTGTCAAATTATTATATTGTCACGGATTCACGATACATGTAGAGAGTTTAAAGTGAGTTTGTTCCTTCAAAGTGTTTCAAAATCGTGCCGACGGTCACACTTGTCAAATATTTTCCCAAAAAAGCGTGACCACTAAACAGCAAAGAAAAATATTTTGAGTTTCTGAAGTAAAACAGTTTCATTCATATACGAAACGGGTGTAGAACCCCAGAAGCTGGTTAGTAAGACTCGTTTGAATTAAAATGTTTCGCCTTAATATTTAGTGGTTACGTTTTTTCCAGCAAATATTTGCTTAAGTGTGATCGTAGCTTAAGGGAGTCGGTTGCCATCTCGCAAACATACACATGAAGCTAATAAAAGCTGTTTGTCATGAAAAGTCGAAATTGCAGTTTGGCGATTTTTCGCAGTCAAAACAGCAACGCTGTAAAAAAATCACCCGCTCTTACAATGACCAGATTACTAGGCCATGGATTTATATGTGGAATCAAAGATTTTATAAAAACATATTGTTTTTATAAATATTTAAAGCGTGTAGGGTGCATAAGATTCACTGTTGCCGATATATAAAATATCTCCAACTACAGATTGCGGTCTTTCGTTAAGCTTCTTTAGCCTTTCAAATCATCAGCAAAATAAAAACATTTTCTTATTCGCTGCAAAATTTCAACGTCAAAATAATCTTCAGAATGCCGTCATGACCGTATTCGCTAAATACTCATGCCGTTTCTTGTTTTTCAAATTTAAAACTCCAAAAGCTCTTGTGCACAATGCCTTTTCTCACAGTTTCCCCCCCTTCCTTTCAAGATGATGATATTTTTCAACAGACATTCAAAATCTGTCTCATGTTGCTAAATTTTTGCCCGAGATAAACTCTTGATGTTATTTTGCAGGAAAGAAACAAACGAAACAAAAAAAATAAATAAATGAATTTTAAATAATAATAAATGACATTTAAATAAAGTTCAGTTCTGAATATTGGAAAACTGAAAACATGTTGGTTTGATGTAACTCCAACTTAAATGAAAATAAAAAGTCTGTACTCGTCTGCCGATGCCAGAGAGGAGCGCGGGGACAGGAAACGGCTGGAATTAAATTTGCACTTAAAATAAAAACTGGTTCACAAAAACGTCTCGTTTGTTTTCATGTTTTGGTTCAAATAAAATATCTTTTTTATTTGTTGTTTTATTTTCGCATTTTTCATTGAGACAATAAAAAAACACGTTGTTTGTTAGATGAGACAAATGGAATTTATGGTTTGTAAAATAATTAAAGCACATGAACGTCAAAAATATGTCTGAAAAGTATTCGTTTCGAAATTAACGAAATTTCAATTGTATGAAACAAAAGAAAAGTATTTTAAAAGCACATCAATTGCATCTGACAGGGATAGTCAGAGAGAGAGAGAGAGAGTTTCCTTTCAAAATTATTTGCATTTATTTTGAGTTTTTATTTATTAAGCAAAAATATTTAAGGCATTTGAGGAGAAAAAAATAAACGATTAATAAAAATAAACGATCAATTAATCGATTAATCGCCTAAAATTAAACAGTAATCGAAATATGGCATTTAATCGAATACTAATTAATCTGCTGAAAACTGAAAAATTACTCTATTCAAATTAATCGAATATTTAATCGAATAGTAATTAAGCGGCTAACCGATTAAATATCCGAAAATGAATCAATTTTAAGTAATAAGAACATTTATTAAACTCCCAAAAAAAATTTCTTATTTTAAATTAATCGAACATTTAATCGAGTAGCAATTTTATTCGATTTACTGTTGACCAATTTAAAACCTGAAAAATTACCCTTTTCAAATTAATCCAACATTAAATAAATTATAAATTAATCGGTTAACGTTTGATCAATTGTATGCCCGAAAATTGCTCTTTTCGAGTTAATCGAATATTTAATCGAGTGGTTATTAAGCGGTTAACGACTAATTAAATACCCGAAAAATGGCTCATTTGAAATGAATCCAACAATTGGTCAAATAGTAATTAATCGGTTAACGGCTAAATAATTAAATACCCTAAAATTGCTAATTTTATATTAATCGAACATTTAATCGAGTAGTAAATAGTCGGATAACGAATATTTAATAGGCGAATAATTAATCAATTACCGTTTAACGCAATACCTGAAAGATGGAACATTTAAAATTAATCGGACATTTAAGCGAGTAGTAATGCAGCTCATTTGGTATGAATCCAACATTTAGTCGAATAGTAATTAATCGGTTAACGGCTAAACAACTGAATACCCTAAAATGGCTCATTTTAAATTAATCGAACATTTAATCGAGTAGTAATTAATCAGTTACAAGCTAGTCAGTTGAAAAATGTGTAATTTTATATATATCGAACATTTAATCGAGTAGTCAATAGCCGGTTAACTAATTGAGTACCCGAAAAATAGCTCATTTCGATTGAGTCGAAATTTTAAGCGTGTAGTAATTAATCGGTTAACTCACTAATACCCAAAAAATTTCTCATTTTAGATTAATCGAACATTTAAGCGATTAATAATTAATCGGTTAACCTATTGAATAACCGAAAAATGGCTTATTTTATATTAATTGAGCATTTAATCACGTGCTGATTAATCGGACAACGAAAAATGACACACTTTAAATTAAGCGAAGATTTAATCGGGTAACGGTTGACCAATTGAATACCTCATTTTAAATTAATCGAACATTTAATCGAGTAGTCAATAGCCGGTTAACTAATTGAGTACCCGAAAAATAGCTCATTTCGATTGAAACGAAATTTTAAGCGTGTAATAATTAATCGGTTAACTAACTAATACCCAAAAAAATTCTCATTTTAGATTAATCGAACATTTAAGCGATTAATAATTAATCGGTTAACCTATTGAATAACCGAAAAATGGCTTATTTTATATTAATTGAGCATTTAATCACGTGGTAATTAATCGGACAACGAAAAATTACACACTTTAAATTAAGCGAACATTTAATCGGGTAACGGTTAATCAATTGAATACCTGGAAAATAACTCATTTTCAATTAATCGAACATTTAATAGAGTAGTAATCAATCGGTTAACGAAAAATGGCACATTTTTAATTAATCGAATATTTAATCGAATAATAATTAACAGGTTAACAGTTATTTGGATACTTGAAAAATTGCTAATTTCTTAACTTCGTTAACCTTAAAAAAATTTGTGGTTATAAGAATTCTCATATAATTTTATAAAAATTAGATGCAGATGATAATCGATTAAAGTTCAGTTTCATAGATTTTGATGCAATTAAATATCTCAATATTAGACTTTAACCTTGGATGGACTGGGTGTTTGTGGCTTCTTCTGCTCCTGTAATTTTGTTTTCTTTTGCTCATTTTATATACGAATTAAATATCACACCCGCATAATTAATAGGATCTGTAGGTTTAATACCAAAAATAGTTTTATTTAAAATATTTTTTTTATAAATACGCCAGTCTGCACTTTAACTAATTATTTCACAATCCAAGTCTTTGCCGTGTAACTAAACAGAACGCATTTAGAGTATTGAAATAAAATCTTTAATGATGATCAAAACTTTTGCAACTGCCCAAATAAATAAATAACTTCCTCTGCTTTGATTTATTTATTTTATATTTTCAACAAACAAGAAGTGGCATTTTAATTTAAAAACATTTTTAAATGTTTCGTAACCACAAAATAACAGCAGTTGATTCGTTGCAGACTTTTAAAAAAATCCACTCAACTGTTGCTGCTGCTCCTGCTGCTGCTTGAAAAGTGTTGCATTCAATTCGAAATATCTTTAAATCACTATTATTAGAGATTTAATGTCTGCTGGTTAAATGCATCTAATAGATTTCAAAAATATTATAATTTAACTTTAAACTTATATTTAAGTGAAAATTTGCATGCTGGTCATAAAAGCATAACAGAAAAACTGCTGGAGTCAGCGTTGGTTTTTTTTTTGCTTAAAAAATTTATCCTCAAATTTTAAGGCAAAAATAATTATAGAATTGTCTGTACTTTTAATTTCGCCGTATCTTCGGAATTCGCCCAATTTGATTAGTTTAATTTTTTAATATCTCAAAAACCGTCTATTCTTATGCTTTTGCAAAAAGAATATTTTTTGCTACCAAATTCAAAAATATATTCCTATTTTTTGGAAAAATGTAATATCTGCAAAGTTTCGAAATTTCAAAATTTTGAATTTTTTTCCTAAATGCCAGGATTTCTTTTATTAAGCAATTCTTGTTAAGATGTTATTTATTTTCCCTAAAAAATTTCGTTAGATTATTTTATTAAAAAATTTTGAAAAAAAATTTTATCCGAAAAATGCAAACAAACATCTCCTTCAAATTTTCAATATCGCAAGCATCATTTATCGCTGTTATTGAAAAAAAATTCTGCAACAAATTATATAAATTCTTGGATTAAGTGAATTTTTGAAATATCAAAACTTTGCAGATATTACATTTTTCCACAAAAGGCCAATTGATTTCTTTCGTATTTCTTAGTTCAAAATATTCCTTTTGAGAAAACTTAAATATAATTATTGTGTATGAAAAGATTTTTGAGTTATTCCAAATATTAAATGAATAAAATCGGCGAATTCAGCAAATTCGGCGAAATTCAAAATATGTCAAACCTTGGCAAAACAAATATATATTTTTTTTTGTACTGTAACAAGTACTAAATAAAACGAAAGGGAACCTCTGATGTAAATTTATCCAAATCGAAACGGAGTCATTTCTAACTCCTTGTCGATTACACATGGAATCACCCATATAAATTTGGTTATATAAGACATTATGAAATGGCGGCACTAAGACAAGAGTTTTATCAACCAACTCTATAATCAAATTGTATACTGGGAGTCAGGCCACACACAGTCAGTGTCAATAATTATGAAACGTTTTTTCGGTTGAGCCACTATCGTGTCATAGTGGCAGCAAGTTTCACACAATTTTTGCAATACCTGCTCTACGGATACATATTTTTTTTTTAGGACTACTAAACTAATTAATTAATTAATTAATTAAAAAAACGTGCAAGCAACTCAAAACTGCACAAACTAACTGGTTCATATTTAATATTTTATTTTTGCCATAATTTCCAACAAAGAAAATATTTCAAAATCAATACTTTCAAATAAAGAAAAATGATTTATTTCAAATTAAGAGAAAAAAAAATATTTCATAAATAAATTGTTAATAATGACATGATTTACGCACTCCTTGATAAATATATATACCGATTAATATAGACATTAAAATGTTACACAATTAAAACAACTTATTTGACTGCATGAAATCAGCAAAAAAAAAGATATTTTTTACACGAGAGTTTGTTAAATTTCGTTCCACCTAAATCAACACCAATTGGAACTCTATTTACTTATTTTGTCTTCATTTTCAAATACAACCGATCGAATAAATATTTGAGACATGAACCAAATAAGACCATAAATTACAAACACTTGGAGTAAAAAAAAAGGCAAAAAATAATGGATAAAAATTTATATCATGAAAAATGCATGAATGAAATGCGAAGAGTCTTGGGGAAACATGTTTTGCTAACAATTTGTTAAGCACGCTTGGCTTCCTGCACGCTACCCGCCTGCCAGGACGGTCTTTAAAATTTTCAAATCAATTTTACAAAATTTTGTCTGAAAAGCTACAAAAGAACAAGAACAATGTGGATGTTATAACGCCATTTTCTTTTCTGGAAAACATGTAATTTTTCCATTTATTTTTCAAAGACTGGCAGTTCGGAAGTGATTTAAAACAAAAACTATGTTTCGCGAGGGATGTTGGTATGAATTCCAATAAATTCCTTATTTTCAATTTGCCATTTTCTGCAAAAAAATATGTGAAAAATGTTGCATTTTTTTAAGAAAAGAAATTAAGGCTACGAAACCGAAGGTCGTTTCTCCGATCCCTCACTGAATATGATATCACATTAAAATACATCTATTTTTGCTCTCCAATACTCTTCTGAGAGTAGCCTGCTAAGTGTTGCCACTTCAATTTGCCATTTTCTGAAAAAAAATGTGAAAAATGTTGCATTTTTTTAAGAAAAGAAATTAAGGCTACGAAACCGAAGGTCGTTTCTCCGATCCCTCACTGAATATGATATCACATTAAAATACATCTATTTTTGCTCTCCAATACTCTTCTGAGAGTAGCCTGCTAAGTGTTGCCATATGATGTGAAAATTTAAATTTTCCCACTTCAGAGAATTTGTTTCATATTTTATTTTGAAAATTTTTTTTATTTATTGTGCTCGTCAATGAGAGTATTCGCATTAGATATTTTTTTTGAAATACTTCATGATTATAAAAAATGGATTGAAAACAAACAAAAAAATCGTATATATAAATACGAAACATATTTTTTGTGGTACGTTTTTGAGTATTTTACCAGTCATCAATTTTGATAAATTATTATTATTTTGAAAGGTTTTTTCATGTAGATTTGCACAATTTAAATATTTTGTTTTAGATCCTTAAGATAAAAGTGATTTTAAGCATTTTAATTTAGACTAAAAACCAACCAAAACATTTTTATATTTCATGTTCAATAGTTGACACGTCTCTATACAATTGCAACTCTTATAAGCACTCAACCTGAGTTCGTTTCTTTTTTATTTATTTATTTTTTGCCATTTCGGTCCACAGTCATGTATGTAAAGATGTAGGCGTGCGAGTGAGTGTGTTGAATCCTTACGGAATGTTATAGATTTTTCAAACTTGTCAAGGAAATTTATTTCGCATTTTTCAGTTTTTTCTCTTGGGGATTATATTTATAAAATTGTTCAATATGGAAAATAAATTTTATTTGTAAAGGAAAACAGTTCAATCAATCATATATGGAATGGGTGTTTCCATGCCACATGGACAAAGACTTTGAGGCGACTCCCTTCGATTTAAATTAAACTTGGCCAGAAGCTCCCTTTTATTTAATTTAGTATCTATGCTAACGGAAAGAAATCAAAAACTGTTTCCGCCAAAGTTTTTTCATATTCAAAGAATCCTAATTTCGCCGTATTTTCGGAATTCGCCGAATTTGATCAGTTTATTTTTTTAATATCTCAAAAACCATCTCATACACAGAAATGCTGTTTATGCCATTGCAAAGGGAATATTTGTTGCTACCAAATACAAAGATATATTTCCATTTTTTGGAAAAATGTAATATCTGCAAAATTGTGAAATTTCAAGAAATTTAGTTAATGAAAGAGTGTATATCTTTTCTTTCCTTAATAACAGAATTTCTTTTTTAATTTTCAAGATGTAATTTATTTTCCTTCAAAACTTTACAAACAAAATTAATGCTTCTAGGCCCCCCAGACTATTTATTATTCAATCATTCTTCGTAATTTTAAATATTATTTTTATTTCAAACAAAATTATACGAAGCAACGATTTCTTGCCGCATCAGGCAGTAAAATTATTTCATTATTACCAAAATTTAATGGGTGAACTTTTTATATTATTTCAATAATTCGAGGCCTTTTTATATAAAAATTTGTTAATATATTATTTTATAATTCCAATATTTAGCCTCACTTTTGGGTGGCTTCTGCAGAAAAAATATCTTCATGATTATAGAAAAATTGTATGTACAAATACGAAAGATATTTTTTGTGGTACGCTTTTGAATATTTTATCACTCATCAATTTTGATAAATTATTATTATTTTGAAAGGTTTTTTCATGAAGACTTTCACAATTTCAATATTTTGTTTTAGAACTTTACAATTCCAGCTTTTATAAGCATTCAAACTATCCATATTGAGCAATTTTTTTTTTTTTGTTATTTCGGTTCACAGTCTTGTTGCTGGTATAGGGTGTATAACGTGCCTTTACTTTTCCCATTTTTAAGCAGGTCTCACTTGTAATACAACCACGTAGCAGAGCGGCCGTTTTTAGTTTTAAAACGGCAAACAAGTGCCGAGAGATACGGTGGGACAGCAGATGCATTTAAAATGTGTTTTTCTGTTAACTCATTCATGTGAGGATTGTTGTAGTTGTTGTTTGTATGACTTCCTATTTTCACTTTCAGCCGCCAAAAATATATGCATTTCCATTGTTTATTTGTTTTGCTACTCTACTTTTTTATTGGCACAAATTGTAGACTGTTGTCACTATAAGTCTCTGCTAACACATGAACTGAATGCGGCCAATACGCAAAATAAAATTTATCAAGATGGAAGAAACTTAAAGGCAAAAAAGATTTTATTTTAAACTTAACAGAGTTAAAGTTTAAGTTCGTTTTAATACTTTTTTTTGAAATCTGAAAATTACGATGTACGTTTATGAGAAAATGTTTTGCTGTTAGAAATTTATCTCGGAGTATTTCAGCTTCAGTTTCAATTTGTAAAAAAACAAAAACCTGAAATGACATCCTGCAGTGAAACTTGAAGAAATAAATATAATTTTAATAACAACTGGCGTCTGCACGATAAAGAAGACAAGTGATTTCCTTTACAATTTTTGCAGTTGCGATAAAATAGTTGAACTATTAATTGGATACTTTTACAAAAATAAATTCATCCAAATGGGAGACTATATTTTTTTAATTCCATTAAATTGGAAATTTCAATAAAATCAAACAAATTACGTTGAACTTATTTTGCAAACTACTGCCTCCTGTTTGCAAAAAGAGTACAGGAAGAAACACTTTTACTTTCATGAGAAGTTGCCATGACAAAAACAGGCACATCTCTGAAATACAACATTCCCAATTAAGGCCGTATTGAGGCTGGCAAAATGATTTTTTTTTTTCACAATGAAACAAAACATGAAAGTAGTCAAAAAAAATAATTCGCATTGTACAATAATCTTCACTGGCCCCCGTCACTCGTACGATGTGGCACCTCTGAATTGCTTTTTGAGAGAGTGTAACAAGTCTCTATTTTATGTTGACAAATTAGCAGCCGTTTTGAGGGCCAAAACTCAGGCCAATTGTTGACTCCATGCGGCCAGACTTATTGGCAAAAGTAGTAAAAAATTGGACGGATCTAATGGATCCCTGTTACTTATAAATAGGATGGACATACGCCGGGAATCATATTGAACATATAAATGCCATTAAATTTCATATTAATTTCAATTGAGACCGATTTGAGAATTTAGCTTACACAGCAAAGCATAACATCTGTTTTCAAAAGCCGCTGCACTTTCATCATCAGCACTCATGGGAATTTTTTGGCTTTTCACCTCTTAATAGGCGGCTTAATTGAATGTGATAACAATTCTTATTTATACTACTGATTTTATTATGAAATAGAATACGAGAATTGTATTGAATCCCAGTGTTAGCGTTTGATTATATTCTTCATGTCCCCCACTTCTGAATTTTTTTATTTCATTTTTATTTAAGTTTTTTTTATTATTTTAGATTTTATTCAAGCTGAATAAATGAATAGACCAATTCGCACGTGATTATCGGCGATAAAATATCTTTTCGATTCTTATAAAGAAATGGGGAAGACTAAGAAATCTGATATATAATATGGGAGTTATTTGCAGAAAAATCACTCTTTTCCAATATTTTCGTTCATAATACCACACGAGTGAATCAATCGATTTTGAACCGGTTAACGGTGATCGAAGTGGTTCTTTAATATGAAGAGCGTGTTGGGCTGTAGAATCGATCGGTAAAGACACACACACATACACCAGTGACACACCCCCAGTAGTTGTCAGGAGATCTTCCCAGGATTTAGGGTATTTAAACGATTAACCGTTGTTCGATTATTCGATTAATTGGGCAAGTAACTGTTAGAATAATTCCAAATCGACTATTTTACATCAACAAATAATTCGCATAGTGTATGTCTATTAATCGATTAATCGGTTAATCGAATATTTTTTATTTAATAGTATCTGTTTGATGTCATATGAAATATATTATTAGAATATATTAAAATTATACGATTAATCGAATAAAATTAAATTGTTCTATTTTTATTCGATTAGATTTTCACCTCAAATAATTATTAATGCGATTATTGCAACAACAAAAAACGATTAATTATGTGACATTATACGCCCCCGGACTTTTATTTTTCAATGTTAACACTTTTGCAATTTCCATGTCTCTCTCTCTCTCTATCTCTCTCTTTCTAACTGTCTCAATGTGAGAATTATTCACAATGAAAGAAGCCCCATTTACCCCTCAAAAATAAAAGAAAACCCCCAGCTGTTGGGCAAAACAAAACACTTAAAACACAAACTGTAAATAACGTTCCATATGACTGATTCTCCAATTTTTTTTTTCTTTTTTTTTCGAAAAACCAAATACCAACATTTTTAAATGTTATAAATAAAAACACACAAGAAAAAACTGTGCTACAACAGCAACAACAGTATCTTTATGCGGCAGCAATACGTTAGCGATCATTTAAAAGCCCGCGATATAAGAAAACCTCTTAAAAAATTAATAACGAAGAAAGAAAAAACTATTAAAAACTCAAGTTGGTTATTAAAACCGAATACAAAATATATATACTTAACCTTCCACCTTTAGATTGTGCTTTAGCATTTTATGTTTTCATTAATAAAAATAAGTCCAAAGAAGAAACAGTCAAACAAAAAAAAGCAACAAAAAAATAAGAAAAAATAAGAAACTAAAAGGCAAACAACTACTTGAACTTAATGTCTGCCGTTAACAATATAAACCTCATCGAAATAAATCAAATAAAAAATTATTTGAAATTGTGTTTTTGTTTGAGGAGAAAAATCGACAAAGAAAACAGGCAGGCAGTCTTGAATGGAGATACAAAAGAAATTGTGGCAGCAAAAATAGGCCTTCTTTCTGACCCAGAAAAGAAAAAAAACTGCAGCATCAGTAACTTCAGCAGCTATAAAAAACACAACAACAACGGCAACGGTAACTTTACAATGGCAACAGCAGGCGATTGCAAAAATAAATAATTATATTATTCTTTTTTAGAGTTATTTCTCGCTGCTTTTTTTTTATTTCTAAACGTGGCTCGTTCAGGCTTTTGTCTTCGCAGAGTTGAGAAAAGATTGAAGAGGAGCTGTTTAACAGTATGAAACTGTAAATTTCACATGACCTTCGCTGGCGTTTTTTTAATTTTATTTTTCTTTTATTTTGCGGCCAACGTCAGCAATACATTGTGGCCACAAAAATAACTGTATAATCAGAGGTTGGCTTTAAATAAAATATTTTAATTAATTCAAACAAAAAAAAAGAAGGAAAAAATTATCATAATAAAGAAAACCACAAAAGCGCACAATTTCAAAACCAGTGACGACCGATCGAGAATTGAGATATAAGAAACAACAATGAATTATATAATTAAATAAATTTTGTATAGAAACTGTTTATTTTATTCCTCATTTCAATTGTGTTTTATTTGCAATTTTCTTATGTTGGTGTGTGTGTGTGTGCGTGTGAAATTTTTAAATGATCCATTTCATTTAAATTGATAGAAATGCAAGATTTTTACTGATCGTGAGACAGAATAAAAGGAGATCAATTCTATACTATTGAAGCTGCTAAAGCCAGCAAATCATTAAGCGTTGGCTGCCGTACGAAGCCGGCAAATAATTACAAATCCCACATAATATTGTTAACCGTAAAATGGTCACACTGAAAGATATTCAACATGGGATTTGAGTTTTCGAAGCATGCAGTATATTTTCTTAGTTTTATATGCAATGAAAGAACCTACAACAACATGGGAACATATAACAACAATAAAAAACACTCACAGACGAAATTTGGGCCAATTTGACTTAAATTTAGGAGTAAAAACGAATTGAGGGTTTTGGATCAGCAATAACAAACACTCTGATGGTGAAGTTAATTACTAATTATCTCTTGAAAGAATATAACAAGAGATAAAACCTACAAATCTGCACAAAAACAGATTTATATACGAGGGCTGTTTCACAATTTCTAAATATATATTCTCTGAAAAAAGCATCCTGCACGGTAACAAAAACCTCTTGAGCCCACATGAACTTTCAAATCAGCATGACATATTTCCATACGAGGGCTGTTTGATAATTGTTTAAAATTTTTCTTTTAAAAAGAGCTCCCTGCACGCTAACAAAAACTTCTTGAGCCCACATTATCGTAAGTTAATACAATATAAAATAAAATCTCCAAATCTGCATAAACACAAAATTTATATACGTGGGCTGTTTGGTAGTTTACTAAGAAAATTCTTAAAAAAAAACCAGTCCTGCACATTATTTTAACAGAATATAACTAAAGATGAAACCCCTAAGTCTGCATATAAACAAATTTATATACGAGGGCTGTTTGGTAATTGCTTAAAATTTTTCTCTCAAATCAGTATGAGAAATTTGTATACGAGGGCTGTTTGTTTATTTAATCAGAATTTTTCTTTTGAAAAATTAAATCTTGTACGCTAACAAAAATCTCTTGGGTCCACATTCTCGTAAGTCAATATAACAAAATATAAAATCTCCAAATTTTCATATACACAAAATTTATATACGTGGGCTGTTTGATAATTTACTAAAAAGAAATTATTTTGAAACAACGAATCCAGTACGTTAATATAAATTTCATGAGCTCACATTCCCTACATGTACACAAAATTTACATACGTGGGCTGTTTGATAGTTTCTCAAAATATTTCTTTTGAAAAACGTATCCTGTTGCCATAAAATAATTAAACGGACTTAATTAAAACAGAAACTTCTCTTAAGAGAGCTAAAACCTACAAGTCTACTTATATACAAACATATATACGAGGCCCGTTTGGTAATTTCCCAAAAAAATAATTTTAACCCTTTCTTCACGTTAATATATAAAATACTTAATCGAACGTTATTAAAATGGAAAGGAAACCTTTTGGGACCACATCAAACGCGGAAAATTGCAAACGATATGGCAAATCAGTCGCCCATATTAAGAAAGACTTAAAATATTTTTTGGCCTGCTGAAGGCATAGCACTCACTGGTCTCTAGACATTATCGCAAACGACTGAAAGAGTGCATTATAGCACTCTTCTTCTTTAGAAATTTAAAATAAAATCGTAAAATAGATTCAATGAATTCCCCAACATCTGATCTGTCCCCTCAACACTATCCCCTGCTTTCTAGCATCGGATCTGTCTTCTCAATACTACACCCTGCTTTCTATTAGGACAATACCTGGTACAGATACTACTCAAAAAATGCATAATTATTTCAAATTTTTCCCCAAACCCCCCACTGTGCATTGATGCAATTGTCACATGTAGTGTTTGAATTAATCCTGGATGTACTCGAAGATTTGGGAAAGAGTTTAATGGCGCATATTTTCGCACAATTGAAGTGATATTAACGTTTAATTGGAGTTCTAAAACTCCTTTTGAAAAAGAGAGAAAAAGATTCCACAAACGATAAGAAATTGTCCGACGGAGAATTCTAAATCTGATTATAAACAACAACAATTGAGCTTTTCGTCAGAAGATGTCCATGAGCATTTTGGATTTCAAGTCCATAATAAATTCAAAAATTACCTCGTAAATAAAGACATAAATTATTATTGTAATAGAAACCATAATTTAATCAAAATGCATTTGAAAACAATGAGAAGGTTAACAGTTTCTATTGTTTTATTTATATAGATTTTGAACAAAAAATTAAAATGCTCTTCCCACAACACATTTCACCAGCGAATTATTTCATAAAAATGCAAATTTTTTTTATTGAAAACTAAGTTTCTTAATTTATTGTTACTCAGCCGCTATAAAAGTTTTTATTTGCCACCTCTTGGGCGGAAACCAGCCTATTAATTACATCAAATTATTTTAATAAATTCCAACAAATTAAACGTATTAAAAACTGCATAAAAATAACAAACAAAATACTAACAAAAACCTCAAAAGTGGCAGCTTCATACAACATTAAACACTTAAGCTTTTAAACAAAAAACTACAACGAAAAACACACAAACAACAACTGTTACAAATTGGCTGTAAAAAAAAAAGCTGCACAATTAAATCGGTTACAAAAAAATTAACAAAAAAAAGAATTAATTATCAGTGGCGAAAAATATTAAGAAAAAAGAAAAATCAGCTTCCGTTAAATTTGAAGAAAAATAATTTTTAAATAAACTAGATATTAAATAATTTTTGTACAAAAGCAAATAAGTTTAACTCATTAAGCGGTTCCTGTAAAATTTGGTTTAATACGACCTCTCAAGTCTGGGGGTTACTGACTGCATTGAATCGGTTTCGAGAGCACTTCTGCCAGCAGCGTTGTTTTTTGTAATATTTCTCTCTGCTCAAATCCTATCGAAATTTACTCACCCGTCCATATTTTACATGAACAGTTTTTTATTTTTACTTTCTTTCATTGGAAAGGGAATCATAAATCGATTAAATTAACGTTGGCTGGTAGTTTTTTTTTTAATGATTTTCACTTTAATGAAACTGAAACTTTTGAAAAGCTCATCTCTTTACGAAATGGAAACTTTAATTCTTTAAGGCACACGACGCGGCCTGTTGGATGGTGCTCTTTCGCTGATTAACGTTTAATTAAAGTTGTTATATAATTCGGCGGTTATGAGGTAGACTAGGCAGCGATAATGAAGGGAAATGGTGTTAATTACATCTTTAATTCCGCTCACAAGACGTAACAAACGTGATCACTCAAACTGAAGTGTTTCATAATTCTGTTCAACACATAAAACAACAGGGTTCTTGTGGGCTTTTTTTTAAGTTGTTATTGTTTTCAATGTGATTTGCTCGACATCATTGAAAGCGAAAACAATTTTATTTTTTTTTAATGGTCTAGAAAATAATTTTATAAAAATGATGAAATAAAACTATTTTTGATGATCATCAAAAAAAAAAAAAATTAATAACAATTCGCATCTCGCCTCAGATCGTGTGCATCATCATCAGATGATGTTGATATCATTTTGAATACAAAAAAAAAAAAAAAATTTCATTATTGTTATGAATTTCAAATTTCTTTAAACTTTTTATTAATTTAAATTGATTAAATTTTTTATTTTAAATTTTTAAAATTTCTTAAGCGGCTTCACCGATCCATTCTTGACATTAAAAAAAAAACCAAATCGATTGCCGCTAACCGGATAAAACCGGTTGAGTCGTTCGGAAGATATTGTGAACAAGAGAATTCAAAAATTTTTTCACAGTTTGAAGATTAATATAGTAAAAAAGTTCAAACCAAAAATCTTTGGCGTTGGAAAAATTAAAAAATAAACATTAAAAAATGAGGGTATAAAGGAAACAATTAAACGGCAACACTGCAATTAAAAAAGTGTTGCCATCGGTTCACTATAATTCTCGTATTATAATCTGTATAAATAAGAATTGTTATCACATTCAATTAAGAACTGATAAACAAAAATGCACATGAATACTGATAATTAAAGTGTAGCGGCTTTTGAAAACAGCTGTTTTGCTCTGCTGTGCAAATTGAATAATTAAATATTGACTTTCTTATCGCATTCAACTAAGCCATTATATAAGCGGCGACAAGCAAGAATACTCATGATTACTGATGAATAAAAAGCAGCGGCTTTTGAAAACAGCTGTTTTGCTCTGCTGTGCAAATTGAATAATTAAATATTGACTTTCTTATCGCATTCAACTAAGCCATCATATAAGCGGTGACAAGCAAGAATACTTATGATTACTGATGACTAAAGTGTAGCGGCTTTTGAAAACAGCTTTTTTGCTCTGCTGTGCAAATTGAATAACTAAATATTGACTTTCTTATCGCATTCAACTAAGCCATCATATAAGCGGCGACAAGCAAGAATACTCATGATTACTGATGATTAAAGTGTAGCGGCTTTTGAAAACAGCTGTTTTGCTCTGCTGTGCAAATTGAATAACTAAATATTGACTTTCTTATCGCATTCAACTAAGCCATCATATAAGCGGCGACAAGCAAGAATACTCATGATTACTGATGATTAAAGTGTAGCGGCTTTTGAAAACAGCTGTTTTGCTCTGCTGTGCAAATTGAATAACTAAATATTGACTTTCTTATCGCATTCAACTAAGCCATCATATAAGCGGCGACAAGCAAGAATACTCATGATTACTGATGATTAAAGTGTAGCGGCTTTTGAAAACAGCTGTTTTGCTCTGCTGTGCAAATTGAATAATAAAATATTGACTTTCTTATCGCATTCAACTAAGCCATCATATAAGCGTCGACAAGCAAGAATTCTTATGATTACTGATGATTAAAGTGTAGCGGTTTTTGAAAACAGCTGTTTTGCTCTGCTGTGCAAATTGAATAATTAAATATTTACTTTCTTATCGCATTCAACTAAGCCATCATATAAGCGGCGACAAGCAAGAATACTCATGATTACCGATGATTAAAGTGTAGCGGCTTTTGAAAACAGCTGTTTTGCTCTGCTGTGCAAATTGAATAACTAAATATTTACTTTCTTATCGCATTCAACTAAGCCATCATATAAGCGTCGACAAGCAAGAATACGCGTAATTACTGATAATTAAAGTGTAGCGGCTTTTGAAAACAGCTGTTCTGCACTGGTAGGCATGTTTTTTATCAAACTCATGGAATAGTACCACGAATATTTAGTTATTCAATTTGCACAGCAGAGCAAAACAGCTGTTTTCGATAGCCAATTCACTTTAGTTATCAGTATTCATGTGCATTTTTGTTTATCAGTACTTAATTGATACGATAGTTTCGCATTCAACCTTTCAGTAATGGCCTTTAGGGTCAATGGTTCTTCCCAATTTTTTTTTTATATGCTTCCTACCATTGAACGCTCTGCTGTAGCACTTCTATTCTCTGCTTGCGAATTTTTGCAGCCAAAATTTTTACCGATTTTGACTTCCAGCATATTAATTTGGCTGCTAGTGAGAAGCGAAATTAATTGTTCATTGTAGCGTGCGTCACACAACTTTATAATAAACTGTTTTACAACAAATACCGGTTCGAAAATTATGTTTCAGTAAACTCCCACTAATTAAAAAGTTTATATTAACCAAAATGTTTATGGGTAATTCCATGTCAAATCGTCACAAATTTCCAAGTAAAAATTAAACTGAGCAATTCGGCGAAGTTATGAAATTTTCAACATGGCAACTTTGGCAAAAACATTTTTAAATATATTTTCACTTGCTTTAAGTTCTGAGTGGGACAAAAGATAGCCTCTGACCGAATTTCATCCCAACCGAAAACGATCGTGTATTATCTTTGTCCACTTCCCATGGAATTACCCATATATTTCGATAAGAAAACTCGTACAAATTATAAAATATTATATAAAAAAGTAAAGAGAATATTTTTATTTATTCTTTAATTATTTCCTATTGAAATCATTTTACGGCTTAAAGAGTTTGCTTTAAAGCACTAACATCATTAGTGGAAAGCACCATATTTCTCAATTTTATATATAAAATACTTGCAAAATTAAATTTACTTTTATAGAACCCTGTTTTTGTAGAATTTGGCAGGGAATTTCTGCCACCTGAATGCCGCCTGAATTTTATTCCCAAATTTACTTTATGGGAATTTATTCCGGCTCTCATGAAACAAAAGATGGTGGGGTGGTTGCAACAACCAGCATATTTTTTATCATAAAATCCGAATATTTCGAACCGCAACTAATTTTACACCTAAAAAATAAGGGTAACCAGACTCCGATCTACACAGCAAAAATTACCCTGGAATGCCTACAGTTGTTTTCTTTTCACAAAAAGAATGCAACATTTCTTGCACTTTTTTATAGAAAGTGGCAGCATTATGTCATTTGAAAATAAACAATTTATTAGAAATCAATCCAACATATTTTGAGAAAAATAATTTCTATTTCAAAGCTTTTTCAATCTGCCAATTTTTAGAAAGGAAATGAGAAAATGTTGCATGTTTTTCAGAAAAGAAAACGCCATACAACTGCACCCGATATGGCAACTTTGTTGGTGAACTCGGCCTTTACACTTTATAAATTAAGGCAATTGGGAGCCTGTAGTTGTCCTGCCACTGTGTATTGGCCTTTGCAATATTAATAATGGCCGAATAAGTCTTTTTTTAACAAAAAATAATTGGATACATTCAGGAAAGTGCACACACTTGCAAGTGAAAAATACACACACACACACACAAACGAACTCTTTCTCCGCTCTACAGCCCATTTTAATTGAAACGAAAATAAGTTTTTTTTTTCTAATTAATAAAGTAAAAAGTGTGTTAAACTGTTATATCATCAATTAACAATTTTCACATATTTTCATTTCTCTTGCAAATTGCACTTTTGGAATTGTTGCTGCAAAAACAAAAACAAAAAACAGAAAAAGTAAATAATCGGTCTGCGAACATGTTTTTCCACACACACACACACACACAAAGTCATGTTGTGACAGGTTTTTCTAACATATTTTTTATTTAACTTTTTTCATTTTCTATTTTTTTTTTAATTTTTTTTTCAAATTGTTCAACATCTGCATCGGAATGATCGCTTAAAGATATTATTAATTTCATAAAATTATAGCCATTGAGAATTATGACAATTTTGTTGGCCATTTTCTAACAACTTTCAGTTGTGAGTAATTTTCACTTTATAAAACGAAAGACTTAAGAGACACACTTGAGTTGTTCACCTGCCTTTAATTTGTATTTCTCGTATTTTGGTTTTCTTTTCCTTTTTTTTCTTCTTCTTTTTTAATAAAGATGTTGAGTGCTTAAGCAGGGATTTGCAAACATGACAACATAAATTTTGTATGCTGTCGTTTCGTGTTTCATGCAAATTTGGCGTTGGTAGCATTTCCTTAACAACACATCAGCGAATTTGTGCTTAATCTCAACGTCCGTTTGGATTTTATTAAGAGTTTTAATAAAAAAGAAAATGTTCAAAGATTTAAAGAGAAACTAAATAAAGAATAAAACACAAATTTTAGATTAATTTCATATTTTGGGGTTTTTTAAACTCTTTAATTTTAATTATGTGCTATTTCTTTTTTCCTAAAATTTGATTAAAAAACTCAAATTGATTAGAACACAAATTTTAAAATTTTTTCTTCTTAAATTAAAGCGATTTACAAAATCAGGGCGTTTGTAAAATATAAAAAAATTTATTTATAAATTGTTCAACTGTTTTTTTAAAGTCTACGTTTTAAATAATTTCGTTATATTTGATTTAATTTTTAATATTTGAATTAAAGTATTAAACACAATTACGACAGCCAACTACACGAACACCGACTACAAAAGACGTTGGCTACAATCGTCGCCTAGTAGTCAGCTGCTTAATTATTTTTAGAACGACACCACCAATTCAATAACCATGAGTTGTTTTTTATAGTAGAGTTCTCTTCATACGCCAGTGTAGCCGTTTTTATATATTTAATACTCTTAAATAGTGTTATTACAATAATATATGTATATATATATGTATATATATATATATATATATATATATATATATATATACATATATATATATATATATATATATATATATATATATAAAATCCACAGTATATGACGAGAAATCATTCCATTAGCTTGGAAATATAGTTTGATGTTTCTTTTTGTATAGTAAAACTGTATATTTTCAAGTTTACGATAATTGAATTTATTTATATTATACTGGCAACACTGCATGTACTCATTGTCGCTCACCAAAATGGAAAATGAGTTTAATTTGGCTACAACCACAAAAACAGCATGGACAACAACCAGTATCCATGTTGTCTGTAGTAGTAAAGATAATCATTCTCACATGGGTTCTATTTTTGACAAGTTGTAGTCTGTAGTCTGCTGTCGTTATTGTGTTTAAGGCTTAAAGCAGACTACAATGCTTAAAGCATTAAACACAATAACGACAGCAGGCTACAAACTACAACTTGTCAAATATAGAATACATGTGAGTATATGAGAATGATTATCTTTACTACTGCAGGCAACACGGCTACGGGTTGTTGTCCAGGCTGTTTTTGTGGTTGTAGCCAAATTAAACTCATTTTTTATTTTGGTGAGCGACAATGAGAGTAGATGCAATGTTGCCAGTATAATATAAATAAATTCAATTATTGTAAACTTGAAAATATATTGTTTTATTATCAAAAGGATATAATAAACTATATGTCCAAGCTAATGAAATGATTTCTTGTCATACACTGTGGACTTTAAATATATTTTATTGGCTGAACACTATTTAAAAGTATGACATATATGAAAGCGGCTACACTGGCGTATGAAGAGAACTCTACTATAAAAAACAACTCATGGTTATTGAATTGGTGATGTCATTCTAAAAATAATCAAGTAGCTGACTACGAGGTGACGATTGTAGCCAACGAGTTTTGTAGTCGGTGCTCGTGTAGCCTGCTGTCGTTATTGTGGTTAATGCTTAATTCTTAAATCATTCTTTTAATCTTCTTCTACTCCATTTCAGTTTGCCTGCTTAAGGAAAACACCAACCAGCATGAACAATTTTCCAGCAACAGCATGCGATTGTGTGGTTGGAACGCCAACGGGGCCTACACTGGCCACCACCTGTGGAGGCGGTGCGTACTTATTGTTCATGGGACTTTTGGAGGTTTTCATACGTTCGCAGTGCGATCTGGAAGATCCTTGTGGTCGTGCTTCTTCAAGGGTAAGCAGCCGGCCAGTTAGAACTGGCAAAAAAGTTTCTTTTTTTTTTAATTCCATAACATTTTCTAAAGCAAAACTAGTAACAATTTGCTGGTGTATGTGTGTGTGTGTGTTAACGTTTACACTCTCCCTATTTACAGTTTCGCACAGAGCCCGATTATGAGTACGATTTCATAGTGATTGGCGGTGGTTCAGCTGGTGCTGTCGTCGCCTCACGTTTATCCGAAATACCGCAGTGGAAGGTGTTGTTGGTTGAAGCCGGTAAGAAATTTATTTGTTTAATTGTTTTTTTTTCATAGTTTTCATGCACGTTAACAAATCGTTTCGTGTCTGTTTTTACGACATGATTTTCTTGTTTTTATTTGTCATTTATATTGGCGGTAGGCATTTGCAACGGACTTATTTCATTGATTTGGAAGCTGAAATTGAAGAGTTTTTAATAAAAATATATTTCTTTGAATAGAGAAAATTTCTCTCCAGAAAAAAGTCATGATTCTATTCGCAAAGTCATGATTTTTTTTCGTAACAAAGTAGTTGTTGTATTACGTGAGAGTTTGTAATTTCATGGAGAGAAAACTCGAGATGTTTTTTTTCTTTGCCTTGGCCTTGGACCAGCATTATGTCCCAACTAGAGAGGACAGGGGATAATGTTGGCGTCAAATTAATGCATTCGATATGGATTGAAATTTTTATAAAAAACAATATGAAAACTTGTAACGGAAAATTTGAGAAAAATGCTTCGGATGGGCATTCTTGAAAAATTTGCTCTCATAATTACAGTGAGTGATAGCGGGCAGGGTTGCCACATATTTTTTTTAATACTCAAAACAGGTATTACAAATCTTATTTTTTCTAATTTAACTTAATATACAATTTTCGAAGTTCAAAACACTTTAAATATACTAACTTTAATTTAAATAACGTCAAGAATAAAACCTACAATATTCAGTGCGATTAAAGTGCCAACAGCCTTTGGAATTCAACGTGAGACGAAAACTTTATTTTGAATTTTTTATTACAATTTTTAGCCCTCCGAGTAACTCCGAGTCAAATTGAGATTTAGTTGGAGTTGCGTTAGAGGCTCTCGTTTGTTCTATTTGGAAAGAATACGGCCAGAGTTGCCGTGTTAAAAATTTCACTATTTCGCCGGAACATCGAAATTTGATCACATTATTTTTTTCAATATCTCAAAGACCAGTTTATACACAACCATTATTTTTATGTCCTTTTAAACTTAATATTTAGGGCTACAAAATAAAAGAAATTATTTTTATTTATTGGCAAAATGTAATATCTTCAAAGTTTAAGTAATTAAAAAGTGCATTTATTAATAAAAAAAATTTAAGTTTTTGGCTGATTTGTTTTTAGTAATACCTTGAACTGTTTTTTTTAATATCCTGAAATATGGAAAGATCTTGAAATTTTTTTAATATCCATAATATCCAGTCATAAACCGGTTTTTGTGCTATTCTATTCTTTAAAGTTATTCGAGCTGAAACGCTATTATTTTAATTTTGAAATCAACCGATTTTCCCATGATTGGTGGTGATTAATGTAGTTTCGATTACTATCGAAATATATATAATTTCGGAGTTTTTAAAAAAAATTCTTTCGGATTATCCGATTTTGGACCGGTTTAGGATCATCAACATGATTTCTATTCGTCAAGAGCTGAAACCGTTTTAAGGTCATTCAAAAAAATCACTGAGAAAAGTGCTTTTTTCTAAATTAAGAGATCTTGAAATCTACCGGTTCGAATCGGTTGAAATTAACAGGTTATCAGAAAACTTTTCAGAATGCTACCAGTTTGATTTGATTCGGTTAAGACGTTCAAAAGTTATAAGCAGATACTTACACACTCACACTTACATACAGACATATTAAGGTACCCTGAGAATTAGTCAAGGAAGCTTTTTGGATCTCAAAACGTGCAGATCTGATGAGAATTCTATTTTTTCAAAGAGGAGTAAAACTTTCAGATTTTTTTTAATTTTCTATTTTTCTACATGGAGGTTAAAAAGCCCCCGTGGGATTGAAAACAGGGATTCCTTTACCATTTTAAAGGCTGCGAAATATAACAATTAATTTTAATTTTTTACTAAAACGTAATAAGTGCAGAGTTTTGAAATTTAAAAAATTTAATTGATCAAAATATAATATTTTTCCTGGAATTTCGAAGATGTTTTTTAGAACATGACTTTTTTCTAATTTATGTAAAACCATCAAAAAATCAGCCGTCCATTAAATGGTTTGAAAATACCTGAAAATTTTGTTTATCAAATTTATACAACTCCTATAAAAAATCGTATAAAATAAAAAATAACATGCAACTGAAACCGATATTCAATTAATACAGCGCGACGTAAAATTTGCATCTATTAAATAATAATTTTTTATTTTTAAAATCTTTTCGATCCCACAAAAAGACTTCAAAATAAAAATAATTCTTTACATATGGCAACACTGCAGGGCAATCATATGCTCACATCTACAAAGCAAGTGTAACAGAGATAAAGAGAGAGAGAGAGAGATAGTCAGAGAGATACAGGGGGAAGAGAGAAAGGCAGTCCCAATATTTATAGAGCCACCCAATATTTGTGTAGCCGCTGGTGATTTTTATAAATTTTTAAGTTTTACTAAAATAATTAACGATTTTGTCAATTTTATTTATTTAAGGCGAAGATAAGCTTTTAAATTGTACTTTAATAAAAACTAGTGGCTTCTTCTTTTTGCCATTTAAATGCACTGAAGTCCACTTAAATTCAACGGACACTCATTTGTCGTCTTATGGGCCTTAAAGTTGTACTTTTTTCATTTCATAAATTATTTTTAATGCGTTGAAAAGCAAAAGCTACAAATTCCAAACATTATGACGATTTATATGTTTTATTTCTCTTTTTATATAATTTCATGTGAGTTGTACAACTTTGGTCAGGACGTGTTCAGTGTTTTGCAATATTTATTTTGTTGAAAATATCTATAATAAATACAAGTTGCAACTTGTGGCGCATCGCTGACCCCATTTCAATTGAAATGATATTAAAAAACATCTGCGACACACAGTTTGTTTATTTAACAACTATTTTGTTAGTAGAATATAAAATGTTAAACATGTACAGGCATGCTGCAGATGTTGTTGTAAAAATTCTTTTTAAAAATATGCTTGAGAATAAACAAAAAAAAGGTCAGGAAAAAATAAAATATATTTTATTCACCGCTTTAATAACATTTGCTTGGAATAAACATGAAAATTGAAGATATAAAACAACGGTCACACTTGGCAAATATTTGATAAAATATAAACGTAACCCCTAAAGGAAAATATTTTCATTCAGATGCTTAACTAATAGACAGTTTTAATAGAATCCAAATACTATTGGAAACTGTGTAATTTATTAAACACTCATCTGAATTAAAATGTTTTTATTACCGTTTAGTGGTTACGCTTTTTTTTTGGCAAATATTTGACCTACTGTGACCTCAAGTATTTGTATTGAACAAATTATTCCTAGACTTGAATCCAATTAAGATTATATTATTCGGAAGGACATGAGAAATATTCGAGAGCACAAGAGAAAGTTACCAACAATTTGAATATGCAATTTGCAAGGCACAGCAGAATAGATGTTTTCGAAAGCCGCTACATTTTTGTCATCATGTTTAATTTTTTGCTTAGTTGAATGTGTCAACAATTTTGATTTATAATGAAATAGAATCCAAGAGTTGTAGCGGACCGGTGGTAACATATTTTAAATTCCAGTGTTGCCGTTTGATTATTTTATTGTTGTCCTGATTTTTGAATGTCAAAGAAAGAAGAAACGGTTAATACAAACTGGGGAAGGTTTCCAAACCGCCTGCAGTTAACTTTCGCATCGCTGTTGTCATTCACAATAGAGAATTTTATATATCAAAAATATAAGAAACGGTTAATATACACTGAAAAATATTTCCAAGCCGCATCCAGTTACCTTTGACATCCCTGGAACCATTCACAATAGAGAGTTTTAAATGTTAAATATATAAGAAACGGTTAATACAAAACTGGGAGAGGTTTTCATACCGCGTGCAGTTAACTTTGACATCACTGGAGTCATTCACAATTGAGAATTTTATATATCAAATATATAAGAAACGGTTAATACAAACTGGGAAGGGTTTCCAAACCGCGTGCAGTCAACTTTAGTATCACTGGAGCCATTCACAACAGAGTTTTATATATCAAATATATAAGAAACGGTTAATATACATTAAGAAATAGTTCCAAGCAGCATGCTACCTCTGATATCACTGTAACCATTCACAATAGCGAATTTTGAATGTCAAATATATAAGAAACGGTTAATACAAACTGGGGAAGGTTTCCAAACCGCCTGCAGTTAACTTTCGCATCGCTGTTGTCATTCACAATAGAGAATTTTATATATCAAATATATAAGAAACGGTTAATATACACTGAAAAATATTTCCAAGCCGCATCCAGTTACCTTTGACATCCCTGGAACCATTCACAATAGAGTTTTAAATGTTAAATACATAAGAAACGGTTAATACAAACTGGGAGAGGTTTTCAAACCGCGTGCAGTTAACTTAGACATCACTGGAGTCATTCACAATAGAGAATTTTAAATGTCAAACATATAAGAATGGGTTAATACAAACTGGGAAGGGTAACCAAACCGCATGCAGTTAACTTTGGCATCGCTGTCGTTATTCACAATAGAAATTTTCAAAAACCGCATGCAGTTAATTTTCACAACTTGTATATCCATCCCTGACTCAGCTAAAAACTTCAAACCTCCCTTTACAATAATTAAAATTTTCACTCAAAACTATTGAATGCTGTACAAGTTTTTACTTGCAAATTATAGTATTTCGTTAATTAGCAGTTCCAGCCCTGTTACAATATTTCAAAGGAAACTTTTAGCAAACTTTTTTTAATAGTTTTAATTCTTAATTACAATTGCAGTGGCAACTTAAAACATCACCTTAATAGCATTTTATTACTTATTATTGTAATTACAAAACAAACACGTGCTAATGAAATCGTGATTGTTATTAAAATGCAAATAATATTATGGAAAATAATGAATTTAAAACGGATATAAAAAAACAAAAAGAAAACCCTAAAACTAATTAAATAAATAGTAAATAAATGGCCCTGACAAATCACAGGCTTAAGACAAACAAATACTTTAAATTAATTATGTTAATTGTATAACACATTTGTTTTTTATATATGTTTTTTTAAGGAAATTTTCATCAAATTAAATGCATTCAGTTACTAATAGGCCATATAATTTGTGTTAGCAACAACAATAACAACAATAATAATAATAATAACAGACAAATGGTTAATAACTTTTGACATAAATCTGACACTAATGGTGTGCAACACCAGACACACACACACACACACACACACATACACACATACACCGCAGATTGTTGAATTATTAAATTGTGTCAAAGTTGTGCGGATATTCATTAATAGTCAATTATTTTTAACGATTTCATAAAACACGCAACGCACTACGATGGCAATTTTTGTTGTAACATTTCTATTATGAAAATTTAATAAACTTTTATGTGAATACGAAAAAGCCTTAAAGTCTTTTATTGCCGCAGAGCTTATCGCCATACAAAAGAAACCATTCAAAGGCGATTTATTTTTTTATGTGCACTGATTAGAAATGTTTAATCTGATTGATTGCATTTCATATCTCAAACTCTATATAAAAAAAAAACGGAATAAAAACTTTCAACAGATAATTTTTAAAAGTGTTGTTGTAATAATAAACCCAACGCATCGAATAAACCTTGAATTTTGGGCATTAAAAAATGTTTTTATTAAGAGAGCAAAGTTTCTTGCACAACATGCAACGCAGCAGACTACACTGAAAATAATAAAAAAATTTCAAAATACTAAAAGAAGCGTTTTTTAAGAAAATCCAACTAAAAAGTTAAAAATAAATTTTAAAATAATTTCAAAACAATAATGACCCAAAAGACAAGTGTTATTGTGAACAAAAGCGTGGGGCACTCGATGTACCAAAAATAGGGCACAAAGCGCTTGCACCTTTTTTCACAATAAAATTATAATTTTATTTAATTATTATTTTATTTTGTTTAATTATTATTTCAAACGTATTTAAAAATGTATTTTTGACTTTTTGGTGCGATATTGTTAAAAAACTTTGTTTTTGAATTTAAGTTTGAGTGTAAAAATACTTACACATTATGAAAAGATAAGAACATAAATTGCACCATAAATTGTACGATTCGGATTATTCAACTTGTTTACGGTTGACGTTTTTTTCGCCTTCGAATTCAACAATTCAAAATATATTAAAGAAAATTCCAACTCTTGCGTTTAATTTATTACAAACGTCGAGAAACGCCAACCGTAACCAGGCTGATTGACTTAAAATCAAAGCCTACGTATAAAAGTGCTCTTACATAAATATATGTAGGCCCTGTTTTTATACATCACTTGGCGTTAGTGATATTTTTTTACGTACAGAACTTCAAATATAATTTTCTCTCTTGACTCTCTTTTACTCTATTCAATTTTTTTGGTAAAATTTTAAAAAATTTGTTGAAAAATGTTTTTAAATTCTTTTCTGCTTTCTTCCAAATTCTTTACAGCGAAATGATTAACAAAATCACGGCCTTATTTTCTATATAAAACACATCAAAACATTTTCACCAGAACCAACATTATTTAGGTCGGGTTTTTCAGATCTCAGTTAAACCAGGTTTAATTAATCCAGAAATATATTTGGACCGAGATTAGCAAATTTATATAAAAAATTTTGACGGAAGAGCTGCATTTTTACAGTGAATTAATAAAATTAAAAAAAAAAAAAAAACTTTTCCCTGGAAAAATCAGAGTTTGACACTACGTTAAAGGAACTTTAAATTAAATCCACATCGCATAAACGCGGCCTTAAGCTCAAATTAGAGGTTTTCTAGAATCGAGAAGTTATTGGCTTTAACCTCGTTTTGCAAAAAATCAACTTCTCCTCAGATCTCGACGTTCTGAGTTCCCACAAAACTTCCCCGACTACTGCTGAGAGGGTGTCCGATGTCTGTATGAGTGTGTGTGTGTGTGTGTTGGCATATCAGAGCTGCTTTCATGAATTGGAAAAAAACATAATCGCCCATATTATGAATGACGACAGCAAAAAGTTGTCATTTGTTAATTAGTTGTCGACAATAATTAATTATTATTAAGAGCTTTTTGGTATTCTCTAAGACGTCTAATACTAATAGAACATGTTGCCAAAAGTCACCTTCTATCGACAAAGACGAGGCAAGCGACAATTTTTTGCTGTCGTATTGATGTGACGTCGTCGTCGTCACTCATATGGGCGAATAAATAAATTAAAAAAAATTTAAGCACTGATAACTCACCTCGTTCTTTGGACAGGCCTCGTTCATTTACATGTTCCTCTTCATTTACATGGTTTTTCTATAAGCCCAGATTGATTAAAAGAAATATTTGAAATTATATTATCCTTGGAAGCTGCAGCTTGTGTTTTATATATCCTTTTCTTTTAAT
Source organism: Linnaemya vulpina (assembly GCA_963675445.1). Lineage (NCBI taxonomy): Eukaryota > Metazoa > Arthropoda > Insecta > Diptera > Tachinidae > Linnaemya > Linnaemya vulpina. The sequence continues at coordinate 99,306,994 of OY776277.1, forward strand.
AACTTTTTGCACCAACTCCTGCCGGCTTTACAATATTCAGTTGCTGCTGAAGCATGACTTTTGAAGCTTTTTGAATTAAAAGGAAAATATTAACTTTAATAGAATTTCGAAATAACAATTTATTAATTTTTTTATAGTTTAGTTTAACGGGCAGCATGTTTTTGAAGTGCTTTGAAATAATTTATCTCAGTTTTCTTTTCATTGAAGTTAATTTTCTTTAAAAAAAAAATTTTAATAACAAAATTTCTGTTGTCTATTAATTAAACATTTTACATATTTTTTCATACTCTTTTCTTTACTACAAAACTTTTATTAAATGCATCATTGAATTATATTTGAGTTACAAAATTTTTTTAGTTTTCCTTACAAAATTTCGTGGTGCATTAAGATTTTTGAAAGTAACTGCCGTTTCAGCAACATTTTCATTGCAAAAGTTTCATTTAATAGTTTTGAAAATATAATAAATGATTTATTTGAACTATAATCGATCAGGGACTAGGTTTGACCGCTTGAGATATACAATTACGGTTGCTGAAATTTCAGATATATATCAAATGACTTTTCCTTTATCGTTTTACATAATACATTTTCAGAGAACAAAGCGGTGCCCTTTTTCCGATAGCCTGTTTATAGAAACATTTTTAGTTGTTTATATTTAAGTGCTTATTAAAATTCTATTATTTATTTTTATTGTGCTCATCTTCATAAAAATGGCTTTTATGCCACAAATGTTTCATCAATATTGATGGACAATAAGTTACTTAAGACTGCACCAAATATATATATGTGTGGTATGTTCGTATATAAAGTTATTTATATTGTGCATATCTATGATGAAATACCTTTCAAAAGATATATATTTCATTAATATTCATAAACGATAAGATATCTAAAATATTACCACAAATCATGTGCCTTCTCTTGCATATATTATTTCCAATATTTAAACAGGGAGACAACAATGAACATGAACATGCCAGTACTCAGCTAATAAAAATTCGATCGTGAGTGTGTAATCGAACTCATTTAAGACACCAACACCGACCACATACATCGAGTTATGGAAAGAGCAATTTAGCGATGATCTGACTTCGAGAAATGGACTTCTCAATTGAAAACTGTTGGGGCCACATGAAGTCATCAGTTTATGCTGATAAACCAGAAGCATTATTCGTATCTTTCGCAACACACTGACAGCAACTGCTCGGAAAAGTGACCCAAAAACTGTTTGGCAACAACAACTGCAATGGCCAATATGGCCTTGTATTGATCTTTCAAATAAGGAATATTTTAAAATCCATCGGGCTTAAAAAATCATTTCCAATATCCGGCTGCTTTCTAATAGAAAATAAGAAAAATCCAAATTATTTCTTTGATTTTAAATAAATTAATTAAACCAAAGAAAAGATAAAATAATTCTAAATTGCAATTTACTCGAAAAGATGTTACCGATTTATTTTGCTCAAATAACAATAATTTAAAACAACGGAAGCTTTTTGTAGAAACTCATCAATTACCCACGACAGACAGACAGACCTGCTTGACAAATTCGACTAAAACAACAAATTCATTTGAACACCTCAAGCAAATTTAAACAAAATAAAACAACAATTTAAATAAATTAGACATCCATCCGATTAAATTTATGGGGAGACGCATATCGTGGGATTTTGAAACGAAATTAAAAAAGTTAAAGTTAAAAAAATAAGATAAGCAACTCAGTTGCCATTAAAATGAAACAAAAAAAAAAAACTTGAAACTGAAATGCAAAAAAAAAAAAAAAAAATTGCAATAAAAAATAACACTAAAAAGTCAGTGTCACTTTAATACGAGAATTATTATAATTGTTTTGTTGACAGTAAAAATAGCAAAAACCGTTTTGTTCATAAGAATTCTTTATGACTTTTTAAGTTTGTTATTAATAATTTTATCAGCTGTTAATTATATTCTGCCAACATGAATATTAAATTATTATAATTATTTATTTTTATAGCTAAAATATCACAAAAGCTATGAAATGTTCTTGGAAGCATTTCATTGTTGTCGGTTAAGATAATCCATAATCCATATGCCTGCTTACTATTGAAAGTTACTATGAAAAGTTTCTAAACTCTTATTAAAAAAAAAAAAAGGTCAACAGAAATAACAAGCATAATGGCCCATAGTGACATTCAAAATAAAATATACTTTAAATTATATCAAGATTGATAAGGCCATTGTTCGTAACGTGTTTAATTCCAAGAGATATGATAAACATTACGAGCTGCAAGCGAAAGTCAATCTTTAATTATTTAATTTATACAGCAGATCAGCCGTTTTCGAAAGCCACCACACTTTTATCATCGATGATCACCAGTATTTTTGCTTATCACCAATTTTTCGTTGGTTGAGTTGAATGTGACAAGAAAGCCAACATTTAATTGTTTGAACTGCGCACCAGAGCAGAGCAGCTGTTTTCGAAAACCACCACACTTTCATCATTAGTAGTCACAAGTATTTCCTTTTAACTTTTTGCGCAGTTGAAAACGATATAATGTAGAAAAGAAAATCAACACTTAATTATTCAATTTACACAGCAGAGCAGAACAGCTGTTTTCGAAAGCCACTACACTTTCATCATCGATGATCAGAAGTATTTTTGTTTATCGCCAATTATTCGTTGGCATAGTTGAATGTGACAAGAAAGTCAACACTTAATCATTCAATTTACAGAGCAGAGCAGAACAGCTGTTTTCGAAAATCACCACACTTTCATCATTAGTAGTCACAAGTATTTCCTTTTAACTTTTTGCGCAGTTGAAAACGATATAATGTAGAAAAGAAAATCAACACTTAATTATTCAATTTACACAGCAGAGCAGAACAGCTGTTTTCGAAAGCCACTACACTTTCATCAGCAGTAATCACGTGTATTTTTGCTTATTACCGATTATTCGTTGGCTTAGTTGAATGTAAAAGTTTTTATTTATATAAATTGCATAAAAAAATTCAATACGACACTTATATTGAAATTAACTGAATTGCCCAGTGTTACCGTTGGGCAATTTTTTCGCGTCCCATTTTTTTAACTTTTGCTATAATTCAATTAAGTCAAGCTCTTTTGGTTTGATTTTTGTGTTCAAGCATGTATGAGAATATTTTATATTGGAAAAGAAAAAAAGAAGATTTTTGACTGGTTAGATGGACCATGAAACGCAATGGTCATATACCGGAAATCTTAATTGGAAATAAATGCCATAAAATTGCTTTAATATAAGAAAGTGAAAATATTAAAAGAATTTTAATGAATTCATTTATGTTTTGCAGGCGGCGATGAGCCAGTCGGCTCACAAATACCCTCCATGTTTTTGAACTTCCTGGGTAGCGACATCGACTGGAAATATAATACCGAACCAGAAAAATCTGCTTGTCTATCGAATGAAGGTCAACGTTGTAATTGGCCCAGAGGCAAAGTATTGGGTGGCACTTCCGTATTAAATGGCATGATGTACATACGAGGAAACCGTGAAGACTATGATAAATGGGAGGCTTTGGGCAATCCGGGCTGGGGTTACAGAGATGTTTTGCCATTCTTTATGAAATCTGAAAATAATTTACAAATCGATCAGGTGGGCAGGCAGTTGCACGCTACAGGCGGTTTATTGCCGGTAACGCAATTCCCCTACAATCCGCCAATGGCGTATGCAATTTTGAAGGCTGGCGAAGAGTTGGGTACGTCTGTTGTACATCTTGATTTGAATTTTGAATAATTTATTTCAACATTTTTTTTTCGCACTGACAGGTTTCACTGTACAAGATTTGAATGGTTATAACGCCACTGGCTTTATGATTGCCCAGATGACATCGAGGAATGGTATACGTTATAGTTCGGCACGTGCCTTTTTGAGGCCGGCGCGTGAGCGCAGTAATCTGCATATACTCTTGAACACCACCGCCACCAAAGTTCTGATAGATCCCAAAACCAAGTCCGTTCATGGTGTTGAAGTTATCGACCAATTCGGCAGCATGCGCAGAATTTTAGTGAAAAAGGAAGTCATTGTAAGTGGCGGAGCTGTGAATTCACCACAAATTTTATTGTTGAGTGGTGTGGGCCCGAAAGAAGATTTAGCAAAGGTGAGACTTATTTTCATGTGAAGGTCATTTCACGTCGACACTAAATATTTGTTTTTCTTTTTGTATAAAATTGTTGATCGAACAAAAATTAAGAAATTCCCGAGATTTTCTAATTTCAAAATTGTTGAAGTTTGTATGAGTAAAATTTATCAAAGAGATATTTGCAATTTTGTTGTTGGGTATACATAAATTTCGCTGGGGCAAAGTGATTTACAAAATTGGGTCTTATATAATTAACTTTAGCCATTTTGAGGGGCCCTCAGTGTACATCGATGTTGTTTTTCTCACAGGCATTTTACAATTATCTCGAAAACGTGAAGTTTCCCAATTAAATGTGTACGACAGTCAAGTTTGTCATCATGGAAATAAACATATGAAATTTGAAAAGAATTGGTTAAAAAGAATGGCTTGAAATTCGATTCAATTGGAAAAGCTATTATTTGTTTTAACTTCTAGTCAAACATTTGATTTCTCTCTCACTTTCTTCTCTTCTTAAAGGTTGGTGTACGTCCGGTACACGATTTGCCAGGTGTTGGCAAAAACTTGCAGAACCATGTCGCCTATTTTACTAATTTCTTCATCGATGATGCCGATACAGATCCCCTGAATTGGGCCACTGCTATGGAATATCTTTTATTCCGTGACGGTTTAATGTCTGGTACTGGTATTTCGGATGTTACCGCCAAAATGGCATCACCGTATGCTGACCAGCCTGGTGTGCCAGATACACAATTTTATTTTGGCGGCTATTTGGCCAGTTGTGCCCAAACTGGCGTTGTTGGTGAACTCCTATCGAATAACTCACGCAGTGTACAAATATTTCCTGCGGTATTAAATCCAAAATCCAGAGGTTATATTACGTTAGCCTCCAATGATCCTTTGGAAAAGCCACGCATTTTTGCCAACTATTTAACAGACCAAAGAGATGTCAAAGTTTTGATAGAGGGCATAAAATTTGCGATTCGATTATCAGAAACGGCACCGCTAAAAAAATTTGGCATGAGACTAGATCGTACGGTTGTCAAGGGTTGTGAGAAATTCACTTTTGGTTCAGACGACTATTGGGAATGTGCTGTGAGACGAGAAACTGGGCCCGAAAATCATCAAGCTGGTTCCTGTAAAATGGGTCCAGACTCTGATCCCATGGCTGTTGTAGATCACGAATTGAGAGTGCGAGGCATAAAGGGTTTAAGAGTTATGGACACAAGTATAATGCCCGAAGTTACATCCGGCAATACACACGCTCCTGCTGTTATGATTGCCGAAAAGGGCGTTTATATGATTAAGCGTGCATGGGGCGCCAAAGTTTGACGATTGGACGCAACATGGACACTGCATAGAGTAATTTAAATTAATACAACAAAAAAATAAATAAATATAAAAAATAAAAAACGAAAAATTTTAACACAGAAAATATTCTACAAAAAAAATGTACTTAAATTTAAGTTTACAAATCAACAATTAATTAATTACCTTTATTTCATTTGCAATTATCCCTTCCCGGCTACATTATTATTTTCACACTGTTTTGTTTATAATTCTTTGGTCCTGACACTCTTTGCCTTGTAGTTCACTGTTGCGCTTTAATATATATTTTCTATTTTGTAACTTTTAGATGATTTTGTTCCTTAAATAACTATTAACGATTTGATGGCAGCTGACAATTATTTCCCATAACGTCACTTGACTGTAAATTATATCTTTATTAAGAAGAAGGAATTGCTTTATTCACTATTATCGCTTTTAATTACAATTAACTTTAATATTTTATTAATATTTCTTAAATATTTAACTATATATGCCCACTTTTAATTAAATAATTATCTATTTAGCTATATCTTTATAACAACAACAATACTTAGAGATAAAGAAACGTACAGTTAATATTATCTTATTGATATTATTATTGAACTATAAACCATATTTATAATCGGAATTTCATAGTATAAAATTTACTGCAAGCAGCTTGCCTCAGACCACTAACAGGCGTTATTATAGGGGTGGGAAAAAGGGATAGTTCATCCCACCCTCCTTCTCTAAAAATATCTAATAAAATTATCAGAATAAACTGCAATTACACTGTGCTCTTTAATATACATAAATAACGCGTCTGGCAACTGGTGGCGAAGTCAACGGGCTTGAAATATTAATTAACGTAGATTTTTAAGAGTTCTTCATAACTTTTTTTGACAACACTTTTTTGTTCGGACGCTTATCAGCTTAAGAAATTCAGAGTATAAATATGGTATTAATTGGAATCGTGCGTTACCTTTTCAAATGTTCTTGTGGAACGTGCCAAAAAGTTGTATGTATCCTCATTTTGCTAGACGTCTCAACATACTGCGGCTCGTTTGTGCTTTGAAATTCGCATAAAAGTTTCATTCTGTTCACTACAATAACAATAAAAAAAATTAAATTGTATAAAAATTATAATATATAATTATGGCACAACTAAATTGTATAATTTGAAATATATATTTGTAAACTCTTTTTTTTGCTCTTTTGTTCGCACAAACAATTTAATAGTTTCTACTAAATTGTAACCGTAATACACTGAATTAAATCAATTATACAATTAAGTTATTTTTTGTATTATAAAATAATACGCGTATGAATAAAGTTACATATTAAACACCCATAAAAATGTTGAAGCCATTTGTTTAATTTTGCATGTCCAATTGGATGAAAGAAAGTATCACATCGACAATATAAAACCATCAGCTTCAAGACTCTAGTCCGACAGTCGTGCAGCAAATATTGCACAGCGTAATGGATCGTTTAAAATTTTACTTATTGTATTCTTACTTGACTCTTTTTGAGGCCACTGAAGCGTTACAAAAAGCCAAAGATAATGGTGATATATATATAACCCAAGAAGACACATTCATTAAGGATATTAAGCAAAAAATGCTTACAGAGCCTGCCAGTTGGGAGGAAAATAATAATTTCGTTGCTACAACTCGCATTCCGGAAAACTCAAATATCGTTAATTTCGATGAACTTATAGCTACCTGCAATTCCAGTTTCTACATTCCAATGGGTAAATAAATAATTCTTATATTGCTAGTTTACAAAATGTTAAAATAATTCACGTTAAATTCTAGATTATTATATTAAATTTAATAAAACGGCGGAGCTGCCAGATTTGGTGGATAAAACAGGCATGGTGAGTATCATGATGTTATAATATAAGGTGGTATCGCTACAACTGCCAATACATCATAACAGCAACCAAAGGAATTGTTGATTGTGTAAAGTCATGATCCACATCAAATATAATAGCAATAAAACACATTTGACTGCTACACACATTCGCAATTGCAAAAAATGTTCACATTTACCAACACAACGAGGGCTTGTAGTACACAGGACTTGAATCTCTTTAGTGAAATAACGGTCGCGCGAAAAACCGTCATCTGGCGTAGTGATGCCACCTTATATTAATTACATCATGGTGAGTATCTTTATATATTAAAGACTACAGAGGCCAACATATGTTACAATAGGTTTAATTTAAAATTTGTTTAATATATTGCTAGCCAAATAGGCTAGTTTATACTAATTTTATTAAAATATGTCTTTTATTAAAATATATCTTCAGTGTTTTATACGTTGTTTATATGAAAAGTCTGGTTTCATAGAAAATTGGAAGATAAATGTGGAGAAAATACGTGCAAATATGTGGCCAGCAACGGGTGATACCGTTGAAGTTTGTCAAAAAGAGGGAGGTAAGTAAAGTTTTAGTCCTCACTTAAAAATATCAGTGTATGACAACGATCTTTTTGTAATTATTGAAAATAAAAACAAAGTTACACCCACACAGTTTACCCCACGATATGATTTCGTTTATATAATATTTACTCATGTAATTGTTTTAATTTCATTTGTAGCTGGAGAAAATAATGCCTGTGTCAGGACTTATGCAATTGCAAAGTGCTTGAAAATACGGTCACTGGTCGATGCGAGAAATTAACCGGTTTGAATTTCTGCATGTGCTTTTGGAATGTCAAAGCCTGCTTTATGGACTGAGATTTATAAATATGGCAATGAAATTTCGAAAAATAAATATTTTTTTAAGAAAATTTAACTTTTATTGACTGTTACACAAAGACTCATTCTGTTAATCTGTCACACAATATTTAATACGGAGAGAATAATTAGGAATATATTTTTAGGAAGAATGCACGCAGTTGATTTAATAGATACTTAAACACCATATAGTATGTATATATATACATAACTATGCACATATTTTTATAACCAGCACAGAAAACTGTGTATACAAATGTGAAATTGTACACATTGAACTAATAAAAAAAAATTTAATTATTATTGTTATTAATATTATATAATCGATCAGTATTATGTTTCACGTATCTTGCATATGACAATCGGAGGCGGTGACATGCATTGGGATTTCATTAACCTCTGGTCTACAAATCGTACTATAATTAAGTAAGCGATTAAGACGTTTGCCAATTTGTTTAGGGTATTGATTATTTTTTATTCTAAATTCTTTGGAGTGATGTTCAACAGCACCGTTTTCCAGCTGATATTTGCAGAGTGTATGCAAAGGTCGTACAAGCAGCTGTCGTAATTCTGGTCGTCCCTCCAGTACTGCTAATGACTGCGCTGCCGTCTCTAAAGTACTTAGACAGCCCTCCGTAGGTTGGGTGCGTATAATATAATCACTTGTGCCCGCAGCTATAAGTTTAACCTGTGTCATATGATGCAACGCAGGACTGCTGGCGTACATGGCTTTTGCTTGTGGCCAAGTACCATCTATTAGAACTAACGTAAATGGTCCAATGGGACCAGATTGTTTTTGAGCTTTTTCTTTTATTGTCTCTAAAGGCACTGACTCTCGGCTGGGATAAAGTAATAATGAGTTAGGTGAGTTTAAAATAGGATCCAGTTCTAAAAGATTTTTTGGCGTCGGAAATTTTTTCCCTTTGTAAACTGTGCACTTGCCGGGTTTCAAACCAAGTTGCAGCATTAGTGCAGTACGTAATGAACGTTTTTCTTCAGCTGGATGCTGAAGAATTACAACTGAACTTGCAATATCAAGTTGAGGATTAGGAAGTGACAAACACCAGCACACAATTTTAGGACGTCTGTAAAAACTCCCAATCATATAGTTGTAATATAGAAGCATTAGTTTCTACTCACTTGCACTGTTCACATTTATCTCTACGGTGCGGTGGATCTGCAGTAATTCCTAGTAAGTCCTGCCAAGAGTCTTCATTTTCATGTTCTTCATTATTTGTACTTACATTTTGATCATTTGTTACCATTATTAAAAATATAGTTTTCTTGATTAATTATTAAACGTGAAAAGCAGCTAATTTTTATCAGCTGTTAAATATACAGGGCGACTGGTCAATATCGAAAATTACCGTAAGAGTGCAGAGAAACATTGTAGCACATGAAACATGTATTACTCTACTTAGGAGCACGATAGTTTTACACCGCCATAATCTACAATATTATATTTTAACACAGCGTTATCTGACAAAATTTCATGTCATATTGTGTGGACAAAAACAATTAGTTCCACTTGTATTGTATCATTCTGGGTATTAATGGACCACAAGAGCTGATATTTTTGTTGCGTGAAGCATATATATAAATATACCAATTTATATGTGTTATCACAACGACAACAAATACACTATTACAACAGCCAGATCAACTGCAGAATACGCAATGTCACGGTGCATTTCAAATTTGATAGCAAAAATACACATTAAAACACAGCTTACATGTACATTTTCAAACAACCGTCACATCAGCATACACATCAAAGGCTTGTTGTACACAATAACTTAACATCGAAGCAACCAAGCAATGTTTGAGCGAACATGCCTCACATAAGAAAACACTGCGAGGACGTGTTCTACACAATAACTAACATCAATTTAATCAGTGTTTGAGCAAACAACCATCGATGCCACCTTGCATGTAATTCCACCATCCATTCAGCTGGTATCCACATATATGGACATTTCTTATTTATGTTCCACATTTTCAGCTGATTGTCCAACATTTCAATTTGGACACTTTTTTTTGTTGCCTGTGAAATGATTTCACTTTTGTAACATAAATGTATAAATTTTATTTCATTTACAAATAAATTAGGTTTACTTTTATAAATATTGATACATTTGTGTGCTTTTAAGTTATACGAATTTTAAAACACTCGCTATATAAGACAAAAATGAATAGCTTAGGATGGGCTCTCATTATAAAACGAGGATGCTTTTGCTCTAAAGAAACTCTAACAATAAGTGGGACCAAATATACTGTAAAGGACAGACTGGCACAGGGGTAAGAAAATATGGCAAATATATTTTTAAGATCATACAAAATACCACCTGTTTTTGTTTGATAGCGGTTTCAGTTTAATTGACCTTGCGGAAAATAGTATTACCCGGAAATTGTATGCCGTTAAACGTATCACATGCCACAGTATAGATGATCAAAATATTGCAATGCGAGAAATAGAAAATTGTCGACGTATTGATTCCGAAAACGTTATTAAGGTGATTGACTATGAACTGAAAGGTTCTGCAGATATTGTGATAAATACAACGAGTACATTATATATTGTTTTACCGTACTATAAACATGGATCGTTAGCTGATCATTTGCTAATACGTTCTAAAAAGCAGGATCACATGCCTGAGGCTCAGATAATGCAAATATTTTTGGGAATTTGTGAAGGCTTAAGGGCAATTCATGAAGCGAAACCAGTGCCTTTGGCTCACAGGGATTTAAAAACGGCCAACATATGCCTTTCGGATTCCTTTGAACCCATTATAGTTGATTTGGGATCAATGACGGAAGCGCGTTTGCAAATTTGCGGTCAGTCGGAAGCTCAACGACTGCAAGATGAAGCCGAAGAGCGTAGTTCAATTGTATATAGAGCACCAGAACTGTTTTCCGTGAAATCATATTGTACTATAGACGAAAGAACGGATATATGGGTATGCTTAAACATTTTTATTTTCATTTTATGCTTGATTTCTTTTTACAACTTCGTCCAAAATAATTACAGAGTTTGGGATGTGTTTTATATGCCATGTGCTTCTTTCATTGTCCATTCGATCCTATTTATGAGAAGGGCGATAGCGTAGCATTAGCAGTTTTAAGCGGAAATGTTAATATACCGGAAAGTTCCATTTATTCGGAGGTAAGTGCTTCAATATATCTATTTTAAGTGCCAGAGTAAAAATTTCTTAGTCCTATTCAATTTAAAATATACAACATAGCTAAAAAAAATTTACATTTCCGTAAAACTAAACCTTTAAACTTCTTTGCAGGACATGAACGAATTAATTTACTATATGCTTCGCATGGATCCAATGGAAAGGCCATTTATATATAGCGTCATAGAAAAATGTCACGATTTGATACAAAAACTAGAAGGCCGTGTCTAGCAGCATTCCACGGATAATTTCTTCATTCTTTTAATTTTTAGTTTCGATCTTTGACAATTTTACATGTTAAGCATAAGCATAATTAGTTTAATTATATAATATGTATGAAATTGTTCTTTTTAAAAAACTGCATTTGCATCTGTAAAAAATCTTAACTACCTATAACAGTCAACTGAACTCACTATTAAAATATTCAAATTGTAAGAAATAAAAATAACCAATAAATAATACCTGAAAACTTTTCAATGGTCATCTTTTGTTAAACCTGGACAATTTTCTTCCAAATCTTTTTCGTCATTATAACGCACGCCACACCAATAGCAAAACAAATACGATGTCCGTACGTAACTTGTTAACATTTCTAGTTTTTCTTGACTAGAAAAGTCATCCACTTCCTCGCCGGTTCCTTCCTCACCATTTTCATTATCTGGTTCGTTTTTACTGTCGTCTTCGTTCGTTTCCACTAATCTCTCTGGCCAAAACTGTAGTATAAGCTACACTTGTGTGGCTAAGTGCTACCCTAATACATTTATAATGTAACGAGTATCACCGGTACTCGTTATTGTGCCAAGCTAATGTCATGGCTTTTTTTCCTTCTATTCATTCTTCTTTATCTTGTGCCCAACACGTTCAGTCGCAATAAAACTTAATTATAATTTAATATTAAAACAACGTTTTTTTATTTAAAAGAATACTTGACCCTCCTGGTCAACACTACATGGTGGCAGCGGTAAACATTTAATTAAAGTGAAGAAGCTTTTACAATTGTGAAAGAACTAAGTTTTTTCATCACGTTTTTTGTAAAAAAAAATTTTTTGAGGTTAGGTGAAAATAAATTAATTTACATCAATCTATGCCTCAAAAAGCAGACAAAACTGATAAAATGGAGAACATTTTTGTGGCAAACATCGCTCCTCCTGAACCATTTAATTTTTCGCACCCAGATGATTGGGCCAAATGGCGGAAAAGGTTTGAGCGGTATATGAACGTGTCAGGGCAATCAACTAAAACAGAAAGGGAGCAGATTGATTTGTTATTTTACATAATGGGGGAGAAAAGTGAGGAAGTCTCATTACAATTTGGATCCGCACCAACGAACGTGGCGGATGCCTTAAACAAATTTGACAACTACTTCAACCCAAGAAAAAACATCATATTTGAACGCTTCAAATTCAACTCAAGGGTTCAAAAGCAAGGCGAATCTGTGGATGATTTCATTACTGACCTACATGCCCTTGCCGAAAAGGGTGCGTACGGAAATCTGAAGGAAGAGTTAATCCGAGACAGAATCGTGGTGGGTATGCTCAACACAAAAGTTAGTGAACAGATGCAGCTGAAACCGGATCTAACGTTAAAGGTAGCAATAGATACAGCTCGACAAGCTGAAATTCAAATTAAACAAACAAAAGTCATCAAAGACGACAAAAACGTGTGTAACGTTCAAAAGGCAAGTGGCGGCATGCACGTACGTAACCAAGGTGGAAAAAAATTTTCAAATTTAAATGGTAATGGTAATTATGATAAGAATAAATGTAATTATTGTGGATTTAAACCACACAATAGAAAAGAGTGCCCTGCCAGGGAAAAAAATTGCAACATTTGCAACTTACGTGGACACTTTGCGAGTGTATGTAAAAAGAAAAATGAAATTAAAGCAAAACCAAGTAAAAAGGTAAATTCGGTTGATCCTCGCTAGCATTGTTGTCGAAATTGTTTTCAACTATACAATTTTCATTTGGATTATAAAATTCGTCTGAATTGTCGGAATTACCAGTACCGAAATTTGGCACTGAGATTAGATGCCATCTGTTTCGCCTGTACGTCTCTCTATCCGCCTTAACCAGATATGACCGTGGTTCGTCTAGTTTTTTTAAAACCCTACCATATTTTTGTAAATCGACTATCCACACCCCATCCCCTTTTTTTAATTCCGGAAGATCTCTAGTTCTGTGTCTTGTATTATAATTTTGAATCTGTTTTTCTTTAATTTGACGTTCCTTGTCTAATACTTTCTGATTATTCTCTGGTTCTAACAGACTTGGCAACATTGGAACCAAAGATTTGATTTTGCGACCCATCATTAATTCCGCGGGCGAAAATCCGTTTGCTAAAGGGGTTGAACGGTAGTTAAGAAGACCTTCGTGAACATTTTCACATTTTTTTATCAATTTTTTTGCAACTTTCACCGCTGCTTCCGCAGCACCATTAGATTGGCTATAATAAGGGCTACTTGTCACGTGTGTAAAATTGTAATCAAAAGCAAATTGTTTAAATTTTGACTGAAATTGTGGACCATTGTCACTCCTGCATATGGAACAAATACCAAAGCGTGAAAAAAATTCTTTGACTTTGTCGATTATGGCCTCTTCAGTCATAGAGGTTAGTGGAAAAAATTCGAAATATCGCGAGTAATAATCAGTTATTATAAGATTCCACGTGTTCCATTTGAAAAGGTCTAAACCAATTTTCTCCATCGGTCGAGTTGGTGGATTTTCATACTTGAATGTTTCCCTGTTGTTACATCGTTCCTCAATGCAGTTAGGACAGTTTTTTACTAAATCTTCCAACTGTGAACTAAGACCTAACCACCAAACCGAAGTTTGAGCTAATCTACGACACTTGGCAATTCCTTGATGGCCTGAATGAATGAAGTTGATTACTTCTCTTTGTAAACCTGGAGGGATAATTATTCGTGTATCCTTTAATACTAAATTTTGTGAAAAAGAAATATCGTAACGATATTGATAATAGGGTACCATTAAATCTGGTAATTTATCACGAGTTGGCCAACCATCTGCCGAATACTGAACAAGTAGTTTGCATATTGGGTCCTCTTTTTGAGCTTTTATTATTTTTTCTACATAATAATCTTTTACTGGAAGATGTTTTACGATAAAACGTACAAAAGCTTCAGTTTCTATCCCGAGTTCTTGAGGCTCGTCCTTTTTACAAGGAACTGGACTACGAGATAAAGCGTCGGCTACTTTCAAGTCTTTGCCTGGTACGTAGACTATAGAGTAGTCGTACCTCATAAGGCGCATTCTAAAACGTTGTAGTCTTGGGGTCAAGGTATCTAAATTTTTTGACTGTAAAATTTGCACTAAAGGCTTGTGGTCTGTTTCAAATACTACTTCCACACCTGTTATATACTCGGCTAACTTTTCTGCTGCCCAAGTTATGCCTAGGGCTTCACGTTCAATCTGAGCGTAATGTTTTTCAGTATCGGTCATCGTTCTGGATATATATGAAACCACTTCCCTCTTACCGTCACCGTCCACTTGAAAAAGACAGGCACCAATACCATAACAGGATGCGTCTGAGCTAATGATAATTTGTTTAGAAGGGTCATAAAAGGCTAAAGTTGGAGTTTGTGTCAAACTGTTTTTAATTTCCAAAAAAGCTTTTTCCTGTACCTTATCCCAAACAAAATCTACCTTTCCCGTTAAGACATTGATAGGTACTAATATTTTAGACCGATTGGGGATAAACTTTGCAACAAAATTCACCATACCGAGGAAACGTTGGACTTCTGTTTTATTTTCTGGTTTGGGAAAGTCAACAATTGCCTTGATTCTTTCTGGATCAATAGAAACACCATTTGCTGAAAGAACATAACCTAAGTAAGTAATTTGGTCTACACCAAAACATGACTTCTCTTTGTTAATAGTTATACCTTCTTTGTCAAGGCGAGCTAAAACTTTTTCGAGAGCGGCATCATGTTCATTACGATTTTTCCCAAAAATTAGAATATCATCAACATGCGAAATGCAGTTATTTATTCCTTCTAGGACTTTATTAAACTTTGAGACAAAATATTCTGGCGCGCAAGAAATGCCAAAAGGTAATCTTTTAAAAATAAACCGTCCGAATGGACATATAAAACAAGTCAGTAATTGACTTTCACGACATAATTTTATTTGATAAAATCCTTTGTTCGTGTCGATTTTCGAAAAAATTTTAGCTTCCTTAATGTTAGCTAAGGAGAGCTCAATTTTCGGCATAGGATAATATGGCCTAATAACCGCTTTATTAAGCTGGGTGTAGTCAACACACAGTCTTATTTCATTGTTTGGTTTCGGAACAACTACTATGGGACTGACCCACTCAGTAACATCGTCCATACGTTCAATTATGTCCAGATCTATTAATCTATCAATTTCCGATTTCAATTTTGGTAATAAAGGGATTGGAACCTTTCTTGGTACTGTTTGTACAAAAGGAGTAACATTATTTTTTAATCTTATGTTAATTTCACCTTTAAACTCCCCGATTTCACGAAAAAGTCTGGGAAAATTTTCCACTAACTTAAATGACATATTCTCACTTTCACTTTTTGAAACTAAAAAATTTTCGAGAGCCGGAGGCTGAAGAATATTCAATTTTACGATAGCATTTCGCCCTAAAATAGGAGTACTAAGCCCCTCAACAATGTAAACGTCTACTTTACATTGTTTCCCACGATAAGCTAAAGTTGCTTTAGCAATTCCTAGAACGTTCAACGAATTACCATCCGGTCCCTTTAAGCCTGTATCTGTATTTATGATGGTTAGATTATGATGGTTCGAAATCGAATCTTTTGGGATGCAGACACAGTCTGCCCCAGTATCTATAAGAAAGTTTAAACTATTTTTCAATTCGGCTACTTTGCACTGAATGTACCACGAATCTACACATTTACGATTATTTCCCGTGAAAAATTTATTCACCGTGCCGATCATATAGTCAAAATTTTCCCGATCTTCAGAATTTGATTTTAAATTTGCGGATTCAACCGATTTGCCTTATACTCCAAAGGAACTACCTTCTGAAGAAACTCCAGAAGTTGGTCCCTCAACAAGAGTTGGTAGACATAGAACTACACCAACTTGGTTTAAAGATTATGTAGTTTAAGAGATTGATTTAGAAAATTAAAATACAATTTTAGAAAAAAAGTTTATTATATTTGTTACCTATAAAAACACATTCATTTAAAATAAAATAATAATGAAAATACAAAACAAATAAAATTGTACAAACATCTTTATTTAAAATCAAAAATATCAAAACAATTGTAAAACTGAAAAAATAATATTGTAAAAATACTTTAATTTAGTTATCAAAATTATAAAAAAAAAAAAAAAAATGTTAAATGAATTTAAAAAAAAAAAAAAAAAAAAAAAAAAAAAAAAAAAAATAAGTATAATAATTATTACTTATTATATTTAAAAAAGGGGATGTAGTATAAGCTACACTTGTGTGGCTAAGTGCTACCCTAATACATTTATAATGTAACGAGTATCACCGGTACTCGTTATTGTGCCAAGCTAATGTCATGGCTTTTTTTCCTTCTATTCATTCTTCTTTATCTTGTGCCCAACACGTTCAGTCGCAATAAAACTTAATTATAATTTAATATTAAAACAACGTTTTTTTATTTAAAAGAATACTTGACCCTCCTGGTCAACACTACAAAAACCAGGGTAACTCAGCTTTTTCCACATTCGATTCCATATCCAGATTTTCACAAGTTACTTGGCAGCGTCTTAATGCATTTAGTACAAATTTTTCTTCATATTTTTGGTTTGTTCGGCGCCGAAAATCTTCTATACTTGTTTCGCCACCCATTTCCTTTTTCAAACGTTGTTGGCGAATTTTCCGTCTGCTTTCATTCAATTCCTGCAGTGCTGCTTCTCTACCCAAACCCTGGCGATCCGTTTTTAACACAATACCTATTGGTTCTATTAAACCTCTGTCATGGCAGCTGGAGCTTTCATCATTTCCAGTAGGTTTTCCCAATGCTTGCCCTGGTTTGTATCCCATTTTCGCTAAAAGCTTAAATCCCTTATTTTCCTGCGCTAATGGTTTACTTAAGGCTATCTGAAGACTTTCATTATTTACTACAGCAGACGTTTGTTTCTTATAGTCCTTTTGTTTTTTTATATTCTCACGGCTTTTAGTTTCCACATCTATTTGCCTTTTTTTGGCGCGACTGTGAATGAGGCTAGGCTTTACATCCTGTAACCTATTACAATTCCTTTATTAACTACATAAATTGTTTTCTTCACAAACTTACCCGTTTAAGAATTTGTCAGACATGTAGTCATCCTCGTCATCGGACATGTTTCTAAGTATTCCGTAATTTCTAACAAAAAAGTTTCCAAAGTACTTATAGTTAATGATTGAAATTGTTAAATATTGTTTACATGGAAGTCCAACAGGGTGCCTGAAATAATTGCAAATATTGGAAAAAGTACCGCAAAAGAGGTGATAAATATTTTTAGAGATCTGCGCAAGTTCTACTTTACTACACGGTATTGAATACACATTCAGCAATACATTCATATTGTATATACACACTCCTATTGGTGTAGCACATAATTTTATAAGGAATAATATATATAAAAGTATTGAAGATCTATCTAGCTTGGTAGCGCTCTTAAGCCTTTGGTTCTGAACAATAAGTTCGAAAGGGGTGCTTAATACATGATATACACAAGAACAACATATTCTGTCTCTTATAAGAGAACACTATGTGAAAGCCTGCCATTAAGAGATTCTAGCGTAAACAGCACACGTAGGGGATTCAATGCAGATATCTTATACTAATATTGTGTTCACATTCTTTAAACTATGTAATTGCTATGGGAACAATACACATATTTGTAAGTCGAAATATTTTATTTCAAATTCGAGCTGTCGCCTCTATCTGCTACGAATTTTTATTGTAGCTCAATTCATATGCATGCGAATAAGGTACCATATGAGATATATATATCCCGTAGCTGAAAGAAAGATTATTATAACAAATATTTTAAATTTGAAAATATATGCAGGTAACTTAAGACCAAATAACTCATATACGTCCATACCCCATATATATATATATATATATATATATATATATATATATATTCTTCTTGTATCGTTGATTCTCATCCATTTTATGAGTGTATTTCATTATAGTCTGGCAACTTATTTGACAACATGTGCTCGAAGGAATGTCATTTGATTTGTTGTTTTTTTAAGAGCTCAAATTAATGTTAAAATATTTGTTTTCAAAGAAATTTATGTAAATTTTAAAGTAATTTATAATGGGAACGGTAAGTACATGTATTTGATTCTCTAAAGTATTTACCAAACATTTCTTTACCAATTAGAAAAAAGTGAAAATCAGTTCAGTCAAGCGATCGGCCCATTTGAAAAATAAAAAGGCTCCGCTAAGTAAACAGCAACAACATAAATTAGCTCAACAAAAAGCTGCCAAGGAGAGAGGAGCTAATATTTTCATACAGAAAGCCCGCAAAAAGGATGAAGTGTTCCAAAAGAAAAAACGAGACAAACGCGAAGCTTTAGGTTTGCCTATGAGCGTTGATGATGCTGAACAAGATGAAGATGATATGTTAGACAATGTTGCCGATATGTTAGATGGAGAAGATTTGGAATATCTGCAGTTGAAACGTGGTGTTAAACCAAGAAAGCGCAAACATGCTGCCGATGATGCAGAACACGAAGATATGAAGCATTCTGTAGGCTTAGAGAAGCAATTCACTGTGGATACGGCCTTAGAAGAAGAAACCAAGAAAGTTAAAGTTGACTTATTACCAATAAAAAGTAAAGATGGTGAAATTATAACCCGCACAGCAGAAGTTGATTACAAACCTAAACCTAAGTTAAAAAGAACCCAAGATCCTGTGGAGGAATTGGCAGAAGTTGAAGAGAATGATGCAGAAGAAGAATTTGAAGATAGTGACGATGATATTGTCAACGACGAAGAGAAGAGTGCTATTAAAGCAGCATCTGAAAAGAAAATGATATCCACCACCGATTTGCTTATTGCTCGCCAACAAGAAATAGAACGACAAAAATATCGTATCGGTATTATATGTTCGGGTTTACTGGAAAAACCTGAAGATAAAATGCGTAATTTTAACGCTCTTTTTGAACTAATGGATGAAACCAGCAAAGATGGGGTACCCAATCTTCTTACCGTACGTAAAGTGGCAATTGTTTCTCTTACTGAAATCTTTAAAGATATCTTACCTGAGTATCGTGTGGGTCAGATTGATACCAAAATGCAGCAGGTACGCAAAGCCACGTTAGAGAGAGTAACTTACGAAAACGCTCTCTTGCAACAATTCAAAAAGTTTCTACAGCGTTTAGAAAAACTTACAGCTGCAGTGAATCGTAAGGGTCATGGACGTATTACTCCTCAATCAGTCAAGATGGCTGAAGTTGCTGTACAATCTATGTGTGATCTTCTAATAGCACATCCTTATTTTAATTACGTTAAGAATATCGCTCAACTGCTGGTTTACATGATAAATTCTAATTATCCTCGCATGCGGGAAGCTGTAAATAAATGTTTTCGGTTTGTCTTTGCCAATGACAAAAAACTTGACATGACTCTTTTCATTATACGGCGCATAAATCACTTGATAAAATCCAAAAACAACAATGTACACTTGGAATCTATAACTTGTCTTCAAGACCTTAAAATCAAAAATGTAAATTTGGATGCTGAAAAGGAAAATGAATTGAAACAAAAGAAACTGGAGGCTCATAGGCAGCGTTTGCTCAGCTTGTCCAAGAAAGAACGTAAAAGGCGCAAAAAATTGGCAGAATTGAACAAAGAATTAGATGAGACCAGAGCTGAGGAGAATAAGCAGACTAAACATTTTAAATTGACTGAAATTGTTAAAATGCTATTTAATATATATTTTCGAGTCTTAAAGAATGACCCAACTTCAAAGGTTTTGAGTGCAATTTTGGAGGGTTTAGCAGAGTAAGTACTACTTTGCTATATTGTCTTAAAAATAAGAAAATGGGCGCAACACCGTTCTGCTACTGCATAAAATTATTATAGTTATTTAAAGGATAGAAGTAGCTTGCTGAAAACAGATATAGAGACTGTTGTCCTAATTAAATGCCTCTTAATACATAGAAAATCCAAAATATGGCGTCTGAAAGTTTTATTATGACGCCGATCACTTTTATATTAAACGAATGAAAAAAAAATATTTTTACTTTCCTCTTATAGATTTGCGCATGTTATCAACTTGGATTTCTTTTCCGATTTAATCGAAATTTTAAATAATATCTTGGAGACTCAAGAAGAACTAGGTTATCGTGAACAGTTGCACTGTATTAAAACAATATTCGTCATACTCTCTGGTCAGGGTGAAGTTTTAAATATCGATCCCATTCGATTCTATCAACATTTTTACAAAAATATGCTGTCAGTTCATGCAGGTAAAAATCATGAAGATTTTCGAATCATCTTGGAAACACTTGATGAAGTTCTTGTTAAAAGAAGACGTAATATGAGTCAGCAGCGTTTGATAGCATTTGTCAAGCGCTTGTTAACAATTAGTTTGAATTTATTACACCATGGAACGTTGGCGTGTTTGGGTACTATTAAAACTACATTCCAACTGACATCAGTTTTGGATATTTTACTTGACACGGATGATAGCATAGGTTCTGGTAAATACGATCCCGAATTGGAAGATCCTGAATATTGCAATGCCTCGTGTACGGCTTTGTATGAGTTAAGTACGTTGATGAGACATTATCATCCAACCGTTCGTAGAATGGCGATGCATATTGCTAATGGGGTACCAGCATCCGGGGAGGGGTCCTTGCCTTCAGAAATTGGAAAATTGTAAGTAAATATGGTAGCAAATTAAATTAATACTAATAAACCAAGACAATTCTTCAAAATGCTTTGAAACGACTGACCTACATAATTGCTTACATTTTTATAACGTCATGTTTTAGGAAAACCTCCTAATATTAAACAGAATTCAAAAAGATTTTGATCGATTGTGACGAATTGTATTAAAATATATGGTAGTGCAAAATTTTGTACTCTTACTACACAAAATATAATCATAATCACAGTTTTATAAAATTTTTCATATTAGAGGTTTACAATATCCCTGTAATATTTCATCAAACATGGACAAGTTAAATCCACATTGGATTTAATATTGTTACGATTTTTATTTAATACTAATGGTTGACAGAAACATATAACGCAAATGGGCATGTAATTGTCTATATATACACCTTATCAAACATCATCCATGTTTAATTATATTATAAATTTTGTTTTATTTATTTCAGATCAGCTTTTGACTTGTTTGAGCAATTTGATAGTACTGAAATGGTATTCAATCCCACCATACCTCTACCCAAACAATGTGAACCTAAATTGAAGAAGGGGCGCTTCAACTTCATTAACAAGAATTTCAAACCATATTGTCAGTCGATGATAAAACGGAATGTAGTTCGTAGCAAATCTAAAGAAAGTGAAACATATTTTAACTTTTATAACGAATTGAAATGTAAATAAAGTTGTTGTATGTATGTAAATGTGTACATAGTAAAAATAATATAATGAAATTCGAAACAAATATATAATGACCTTCATTAAAATAAAAATAATAAATTTTTGTTAAGAAGAAAAACAAGAAGAGTGATTTAGGCGGTTCTTGCTGCAAGTATTTTAATTTTTAATTTAGCTGGCATCATTTTCATAACTGTTTATCAGCGTTGCCAATGATCCAATAGAACGACCAACGAAACATCTTTGCTCTTACAATTCGCTCCTCGTTGATAATATTTCCTGTAATCTAAACAGGATATATGTTATGTAGGGTAATTGCAAGTGAGGACTGAAGTAACATGTAATGATCTTGGTATTGCAACTGCCATGTAAAACATCATTCAATCTTCGTTGCAATATGGCAAAACCACCAGACTAAACAGCAGCTTCCTCGATGCTTATCGAACACAAAAATTATAGAGCCAATTTCAGCTTCTGAGCCTAAGCTATGCCGGAAAATTTAAAATGTGATATGTAAAAGGTGAAACCTTTAATTTTATATGTTATACGCTATATTTTCCTAACGTTAGTTTCACTTTTAGTCCAGATGAGCCTAAAATTAGGCAACGTAACGGAAACTGCTATACGTTAGATAAAATCCTATATACATATCTCGGTCATAGAGGAAATGATCCCCACTATCGATCTGGTAAGCAAACAAAAACAATGGCAAGGCTGTCCTGTATACTAAAAATAGTGACGTCAGGCATCACTATTTTTAATGAAATATCGGGTGCCGTTATTGTAGTTAATTGTAAGCAAAGTTTGGGTTGATATTACAAAGCCAAAGTTATTATATTGTTAAACTTATGTAGTTTGCACGGTACATTTATGATTTTAACTATAGTGATTATCAAAATTATAATCGTGGTTCGTAAATTTAATTGATTAAGTGTCAAACAAGGTGAAATGTGTAAGTGGTAGAAGAAGGTACATTGATACCATTTTGGAAAAGTGTTACACAGTCTCCAATTACAATTGGAATTAAATTTAAAAGCAAATAATCGTAATAAAGCTGACAATCAAGGAAATAATATTGTAATTGCATAGCAGATGCATCTTATAGTACAATACATACAGCTAATGTTTACTTGCGTTCTAAGGCGATTCGGGCCATAAAGCAGATTCACCAGGTAAGAATATATATTATGATTAAAACATAAAACGATTTAAAGTAACAATTTTTCTAAAATTTTACTTTACTGGACTGAGATGTTTACATGCCTACTTGATCTATATCTTGTATGACTACTCTCCCTTACTTATGATTATAACCACTGAGGAAGAATATTTAAAAAATGAAACAATATTCCTCAACATTATTTGTAATGCATTTATCAAAATTATTGGCATGTTTATTTCGATTTCTGGCAGAATGATAGAGTGATTAATTATAAAATGATGGTACTGGCAGAGGAAGAAATACATGATTATAGATACAGGCTTTGTTTGTGCTTCTCGCCGCTTATTGGTGGATTTATAAACAAGAAGACTTGTAATTAATTCTGAAATTTCCAAACAGGGACAAAAGAGCTTGAGTTATTTTTGTTTTGTTAAAATTACAACAGATCTGAAAATTATTATTGATGCTTTAAATATTTCTAAATCGAGTCGCTTTAAATCAGAAAAATAGGAACTTTAAAAATTATTTAGAGAAGTGCAATACGTGCGGATCATTTCCTTTAACTTCATCGAGGTTCTGCTTTATATCTATTCTATGTGTGAGTTTTGACTGGGACAGTCTTGCTGAACAATGCTTTTAGAAGCCTATTAAACTTCATATTTACATACTTCTGTTCATAAAATTAATTTCTTAATCGAACACTTCATGTCCTGAATCCATAAGACGATTTAAAGCCTGCAATTGCAAATTCAAAACAACGGCTACACTTCGTATACGATCTGCTCTGCTCCTTTCATCATCAAATACATGAGAATCTTTAAAGTTTTTATCTGAATCTTCCATTAATTTTTTACCTTGCAACTGTCTATCCAATTCATCAAGTTTTTCGTAAATGTTTTCACTCACTGTTTGGTTTTTTCTTCTCTTACGAAGAGGAAAATGGTTTCGAATAAATTCGTCTATAGAAGAGTATTCCATAATTAGAAATTCCAAAAAGGTTAGTTTGTTTGCTGGTTCTCGATCCCTTTCTTCGCGGGCATTAGCAAAGTGATCGCAGATGAGAGTAATAAACATATTTATAAGAAATATGGCGACTACAAACATCAGAATTAGATAAAGAAGGAAACCAAAAATATTGCTGCCATGGCTCAAATCATCTGGGCTAGTGGCAGAATTAAATCCAAAAGAAAAACTCATTATGGATGTTATACTCTTTAGATAACGAGAAAAAATTTCCGAATTGCTGCCATTCAGGATCTGGCCCGATTTACCAATTGCACATACAAATATGTGAATGCCCAAAATGGTGGAGATAAGCGAAACTCCCGATGTATATAGAGTGCGATTAAATATACGAAAAATACTGGAGAATTGTAGAACTTTCCACAGACGTATGGAAGCCAAGCAAATGAGAAGTCCCAATATAACGTTCGTCATATAGTTGAAGACACAAGCGATGCGAAAATCCACATAATTCTGCTTTTGAGCCAACACAAATAATTCCATTACATGCCTCACATAGAACTCACGCAGCACTACAACACCAAGAAGCACAATATTTAATATGACTATAACAAAATCCACACAATTCCAGCGAGATTTGAAAAATCCAGACAAACGCCATGAACGTGAAATCATCATCTTGCAAAACTGTAGCATTTGGAAAGCGTACAACACCATAAGCAACCACCACCACATCGATATTTCATTCATATTCCACAACAATTCGGCAGACTGTACATTTATTTGCCACAGTAAACTTCCAAATGGAGTTTGTTCCACTAGTATTGAACATATTGTAAATATATTAGAGTCCGCATTGTACAACGTAAAGTCTATGATTACGGCTGCGGTCCGATCGTCTAGCCAATGATGTTCTTTTAGAAAATTTAAAACTTTCTCACTGTTTTTTTGGTCACGTGTCAAAAGGGCCACATAACCATGCCTTTCGGAATAGTTGTAAAGCGAACCAATACTTAAATGGGACATTAACCAGTTCTCTACACCCTCGTAATGTATCGCCAGCCATGGGTAATAAATGCGCCAATATTTGTCCATATAAGGCAGCGATTTATTTAACTTCAGCCATCCTGGCAAATAGTCTTGTTCATCAAAATTGACCTTGGTCATGCTTTTTTCTCTTTTGCCATGTCTGGTTTGTTGTAACCGCACAACACCCAATAATTTTGATTGATGAAAGTTTAACCAGCCAGGCTCCTCAATACGATTGCCATCATAGTCACAACCCTCGTTAAGAGGGGCGGTAAGAGATTCTTTAATCCAATAATATAAATCGCTAATAACCAATACTTTTCTCATTTTGTAGCTGGAAAAATAACTGTCGTTTAACAGCCGGCGTGTTACGGCCGTATTGTAATAAGCATACGAATTTCGAGTGTAAACCACCACAAGTAGCAGCAAAATGAAGTACTTGCCAAAAAGCCAAAGATCTTCGGACAGTTCCTTGTATTTCAAATTTAATGACTCATTTCTGTGTCTTGCATTCAAGTCCAGCTGAGCCTTTAAACTATTTAAACGTAGTTTGGAAAATTCCATATCATTGAATTCGTCATTAACAGCTTCATCTGTACTTGCAATATCATTCTTTTGGCCGTTCAAGGTTAAAAATAGAGCGTGCAGAAAGAGGACAATATGTTCCAAAACTGTGTAGCGTATGAGCAAGATGGCAACCAAAGACAATATGAATTGTTTGAATTTTTTGAATACGTAGCGAAATCCTGACAGCATCGTTATCAAAATGAGACATATTGCGGTGATTCCGACAAACAAGCTCAAGTTTAAAATAGTTCTTTTGGTGATCTTCATATTGAAATTGTCTGTATAGTTTGATTGAATATAAATTATTTTCGATGATATTTCTAATTATACATATACGACAGTCTTCAATTCACAATCTCCTTTTGTGGTTGTAATATTAAGGGCATTCACGTTTGGCAGTAAACGTAGATTGTCCGACTGATGGATCTTGTGAATATGGTAGATGTAAGACGGTTGACAACACCACCACAACAGAATGCATTGGGTTTTATTCTATCACATGGTTGTTAGAGTACTACAGCAAAAACTGTTGTAAACTACCTGCATAACGTTATTTAGAACGATACCTTAACCTGCCAGAGTGTGAACTTGGCTTCAACTCATCGCCACATATTCAAATAAAATTGTAACAATGAAATATGAAGTTGCAATAACCGCCGCTATTGCAACTTCATATTAGTGAAATGTAGATCAGTTGGTTTGGAGCAAAAGGATTCCCCTAGTTTTTGTAATTTCATATGCAAATAGAGTGGAGGTTATTTCTCCGCAATTATCGAATGAAAATATGGAAAAGGAATCGAAAACAGTAACTGATCAGATATATAATCTTGAGATTTTTCAAAATAAATTATTTCTTTCGGATTTTTTCGTTCACGATATTTAACGAACGGATTAACCCATTTTGAACCGATGATAATTTAAGGAATAATCATTACTTTCTCTAAATTTGCAATCATAAATAGTTTCATAATGAAATATAATTCTTCTGATCGCGATTTCTGTTTATTCGATAGATTTTTCACTATTTTCTTCAATTTATTCTCTTTATTTTTGCCGAGAAATATGTTTTTGGTTCTGCATGTATTTTGAATACTATTTTACAAAATTTATTATAAGAGTCAGGTCCGTCGTGTTGTGTTTCGAAAACACAATCAAAATACTCCTACAGTATTGAATATACATATATAGTTTTGTTTTTATTAACTTTTCTTTAAAATATTATAAGCGCGTATATTGATTTTAATTTTTTAATCTTCATTCTGCCTTCACATTCACTGAAAACTGAGAGATAAACCGCTTTTTCGATGGAAGATTCGCGGTAGCATTTTCCCTTTGAGGGGAATAAAAATAATAAAAAAAATTCCATTTTACATTTCATGAGATGATCCCTAATCGATCGTTACCAAGTAGATCGATATAAATTAACGTCATAGTATTATTTTTGCATTTCAAATATTAATTTATTTGCTATAAAAATATATTGTACTAAAAAGTAAATGAATGAATGAATAAAAATTATAAACAGGCATGCCTACAAAATTTAGTTTGATAATGAGATAATTGAATTAAACTACGTGTAGTGATCGCTAAGGAAATCTGGATACATATTATTCACCTAAGATAAGTTCTAGATGGGGTTAAGAATAATTTCCCATAATAATTAAAGTGCTAGTGCTATAAACAGAAATGTCATGAGGAACATTTTAACCGGGTACGAAAGCCTAGAATCGTTATCAAAGCGGTTGAGGGAATCTAAAAAGAAAATGTTACATTGATCTAATACAGCAAACAATTGAATTAAAAATTTCATATTTTATTGTCTGCGGGAAGGAGGAGGCAAGTATTCCCTTGCTTTAGTTGTTGGCGTAGCAATTGCAGCATTTCCGAATGCAGTTTCCGGTATGTTGGCATTGAAATTATTTCCCCCACCACCGACACCGGGTGTGGTTGCAATTGCTGGGTTAGCTGGCCGTAATACGGAGCCAAATGGTGCCGGGGTGACTGGAAATGGTTGAGGACCAGCATTACCTGGTGAGGGATTAAAGCGAGCAGCGTTTCCAGCTACTCCTGTCAGAGAAGATGATTGAACTGGAATATTTCCACCGGCACCTGTTACCGTTGGTTGTATGCGCTGAGCAGAAAATAGACCACCTGCATTTTGGGGTGCTCTAGCGGCCGCCGATGTCAAAAGATTTGTTTGTGATCTACCGATTTGTTGTGTTGAGCCTGTTTGATAGCCAGCATTTGTGGGTATTCTCTCGTTGCCGTAATCGTAAATAAATGCGTTGTTGGCATATAAACTGGGCGCCGATGCACAGTCGTATTGATTCCACCATATACACACCAAGACTTCTTGACTAAAAATGGTGCCGTTGGGACACAAGAAGGAATATGTTCGATTCAGGGCACAAATATGAAAGACCTGACATTGAGCTTCAATATCCGAGTAATAGCCGGGCAAGGCTTGTTGAGCACAATCAAAATTTGTTTGCGGCACTTGGCTATAGATGGGATAATCGACCCCTGGCACTCCTGGTATGGCCGAAAAGTCGCCGTCATAATCATCATCAATAGTATTGACTGTGCCAGGACTTGCTCTTCCCGTAGCGGTGTTTTGAAATTGGGAATTGGGTGCATAAATACTAGCAGAACCGGTACTACCGGTTCCAGCTGGTCGTTGGGATAGATTGGGACGTTTTGGTAGATTAGTGGGAGTTCCACCATAGGCACCAGGTCCACTGGCAGCTAAACCACCAATTCCTCTTTGATTTTGTGCCTGAAAACCGCCAAATGGCCCCGAGGGATTTGTCGCTGCACTATTTATTCCAGAAAATGCTGTGGGCGAGGCGGGAAAACCAGATGCTGCGCTTGAAGCTGATGGAAAGCCTGCGGTTAATGGCCGAATGGGGGCAGCTGCAGTAGCCGGTATATTTCCTGCAGCTAATTCATTGCGACCATAATTGTAACCAGTTTGAGCCTGAAATAAATCAATTGATTTTTTATCCTTTATTTTATTATAAAAAGTTATTAAGAACAATTGAAACTTACCCAACATATAGAACTAAAGAGCAAAAGACCTGAAATAATAAAGGAAATATGAAAATATTAGGCGCGTTCGAGAACTTTTTACAAAATTTTATAACATTTTACTGGGGTCAACTTATGTCATACGGTATGGACTTAAATTTGTTTTTATCGTTCGATTAAAATTTGTTTTTGTTTCAGGTTTTATTTAGTCTATCAATCGATATCTGGCGAGATCGGCGAATATTTATTTTATTTGTAGATACTAAAAATAGCGCTCAAGGCACACACGCCTTGTTTAACAATAACACTTGTATTTTGGTTTATTATTGTTGTAAGATTAATTTAAAAGTTACTTTTAACTCTTCAGTGCGACTTTCTTAAAAAGCGGGTTTCTAAGTTTTTTTTTACAATATAATATTTTAAGTTTTAGCTCAATGTGCTTAGAAGATGAACCACACCATCAACCTTGTACGACTATAATGTGACGTATGAGTAATATTATTAATAATATTAAGTGTACGCGTGAAAGCACTTCTTATAGTTTCCATAGTTCGTTGTAATCAAACGCTGTAGTAAACGTGTTTCTATAACTATTTTGTGTGGTGTATTACAGAACATTAGCTGCCAAATAATTCATATTCAAACTACTGTGGCAAAATATTTAAGGCCAAGTACACATGTCTCCGGTCAATGATAAAAATCATATTAACAGTTTTCAATTTTATTTATCATCTACCTTAGACTGTTTCTCAGTTTTTATTTTGAGCCAACTTTGGCCAAAAGTACAAAAATAAAACTAACTGTTAGTAAAGCTTTGAATAAGAGTAAAAGCAAACAACAACAAAAAAACCAAAAAGTTCTACTCATACAAAGAACGCGCCAAAAAAGGAAATACTCTCGGTGTTGGTGAAGCGTAAAAAGCAGATGAAAAGTAGTGAAATTAGTGCGTTTCGTCTTAAAAGTAATCGGATTTTTCGTAAAATTTTTAAATATTAACATCACAGTATTTATCATACATACACATAATAAAGTGCATGTATGTATATAGTCACCTAAAATGCAAAAGACCGTGACTAATGAAATATTTAAAATATACTATTTCATTAATTATGATGAAAATTAACAAGAAACAAAAAATAACTTCATAATAAATAAGTAACTTTATTTTGAATATTTTGACAGTTAAAGGCTTTTTACATTTTAGATTATGATATGACATATGCAAAGTGCATAACTAGAGTTCCAAAGAATTACACAGACTGATTCGGAACTCGACGTTGTAAAGACACTTGTGTAATACATATCGTCGGTCTGAAGTAGAAAGGCCTCAACTCAAATCAGTAACTTTACTGTGCAGCACAATATAAACTGTAATTATAAATTCCATGCTAAATCTTTATTTTTGTCACTAAAGTATTAAATTTGTGACAAAATGCATTTATATGAAATGTTTTGGCATCACAGAAAGCCTCGCATTTCGTAAAAAGTACAAGTTGGGGCCTCTCAACTTGAGGCTATCATCCTGCCTTGTTAATAAAGAAACTATAAAGGAAATAAAAATTCTAGGTTAGGTTTGGATAAAAAAAAGGTGCAATTAAGTTTCCCAATCCCTTGCGGATTACACTTATGCCTCTGTAGCATGTTTTTTATTCTCTCTCTATTTTCTCAATGCCTGTATGAGTTAATCTCATACTTCGAGATTGAAATATATATCTTAGGACTTTGGTGACTTTCTTATTATCCGCATATATACGGATTCCTATTCTGCTCTCAGTTTCCTTTAGCCACTTAATATCTTCTGTAATAGCAGTGATCTTTCTGTGAAATACTGTATCATGATGCGAGAGCCGAACGCATTAACGAATGTTGCGACACGTATTGCATAATCAGCTACCC
Source organism: Linnaemya vulpina (assembly GCA_963675445.1). Lineage (NCBI taxonomy): Eukaryota > Metazoa > Arthropoda > Insecta > Diptera > Tachinidae > Linnaemya > Linnaemya vulpina. The sequence goes on from OY776277.1 coordinate 99,337,517, forward strand.
GTATTAAGAAAAAAAATTATATCTTAAAAAAAATGTTACCTTCAAAATCAGTGAAAAAAATATGTTTTTTGATTAAATCCTTTTTAATTTGAAAACTTTGCAAAAAAATTAAAGTTGTTTTTCTATATTGTACAGTCCCAAGCATTTCCTTTAAAATTACTTGATAATAATTTTAATGTATGAGATATTTTGCTTTTCTTTAGTTTAAGTGCCAAATACAACGACAGTGAGCCTCTAGCCGAACTTCTTCCAAATCGAAATGGGCCGTGTCAAGTCTCCTTTCACACATATCAGGTTTTTGTGATTAGTTTTTCTTCAATTGTCTTTTAAACCTGCATTTACGTTCATACATGAACATTTTGTTTCATCAAGTTTCATTGTCTGTGCTTTCAACTTTATATGCTTTTTGATATTCTGCAGGCAACTTCAAGTGTGAAGTTTACTTAAACTTGATGGTACAGTCAGGTTTGTACCTCTTTCCATTCTCTTCTCCCCTTTCTCCATTAAACTCAAGACTTGATGATGAGTCAAACTTGCTGAGTGTGAAAGGGTACTAACTCTTTCTTGACTTCCAATGGAATCACCCATATATTGAATGTGTAGCCGTGCCTTCATGGTTAGGTATGTACCATTCATTTGGTTTTAACCCGGTTTGATTGTTTTCATTCCAAATTTGAAAAGTGTGGATAGTTCATAAAAACTCTTAAATTATTTTCTAGCAAATTAAAAATTAATTTCCTTTACTAAAACCCTAGTTTTCAAAATAATAGAGTTATTTATTGCTCGAATAAACGCTTATAATACGTTAATAAAATTTAGATTGTTTTTATAAATGTTTGTATGTATTAAAGACCTTGACCTGTATCAAGGTTTTTATTTTAAAAGTTTTTTTTTTATTACAGGATAATAAACTTACCATTTATTATTAAAACAAATAAATTGAAATCCATTTAAAAAGTTAAATAGCTGGCGTTTTAAATCAAACCAAAAATGTAATATAATTCACAATTGTTTCCAATGGATCGAAAATTTCTCTTCACCGAAAACCAAAAAAATGGGTTCAGTGGTTAAAAAAAATGTGCGCGTGTATATTTTTTCAATGTTGGAGTTCACACTAACTAGAGAAGACTGCAACTTAAAATCATAAAGTTCTAACGTTTTATACCTGGATGAGTTTTTCTATTTTTCCACCTTCAATTAAAAGCTTCTTGATCTTCTCACTCAAGTTGGGTGGCAGTACTCTTGAACCGTATGCACTGCCCTGCTCAACATACGAGTTTACATGTGTGTAAGAACGTTGCATATTATTTCCAATCAAAGTTGATGCTTTCATACAAGTTTGTCTGTTTGGTGGTGGTTGCAATTCATTCAGTTTCAAATTCTTATTGCGGATTTGTTTTGCTTTTGCTTTTTAAAGACTCCCTTTAGTGCATCTTGTTAAAATTTACGATTTTCGATGCACTATCAACTATTTTTTTCAGTTTATTTTTTTTATATTTTCAGTCGGTCTCTCAATATCAACTCAAACATTATCGTTTTGGTGTGTTGCTAGTTGCTCATATTTGTAGGCTGTGGTAGGTGGAATCAATAAGTGACCATTTGCCAATTAACAGATGCCAGATTTTGCTTTAAGAAGAGATTTTGAAGGATGCAAAGAGGTTCAATATTTGATTCTACAATAAATAGAAGTGCTGGAAATCTGTTAAGTCTACTTTATTTTCTTTTAAATTCTTTCCCCAAAGTTTTAAAGTTATATTTTTATGTAGTTCTCAAATAAATCTTGAAAGTTTATGTATGAGGCAAGAAGTTTCAAAACTTTTCAGTATTAAAAGTTAATATTTTGTAATAAACCCTTTGTTCTAGATGATATAAATGCTTCTCAATAATTTCAGAGCTTGAAACAAATCATCTCTATTTAAGCACATCACGAAATAATTAAAGAAAATATTTCGCTGCATTAAAATTCATTTTGACTATTCGAATTTTGATCCCTAATTGACTCTCGTTTTATATTAAATCTGTGGCCACAGACATTTTGAATATGAAAACTTTATAATTAATACATTCTGCCCTTTACTCAGCACTCATGTTGGCTGGCATCACATACATTTAACTCAATAAAAATCAAAAGCCAATAACACATGCAAACTACTCTAACAATATCATTCTTAAATTAAATTTTATGCAAAAGTTTCGAGAGATTTATTACCAGGGATTATCTATTGTTCGTTTGTTTGATTTTGCTGTGAATGAATAGACACCCTATAATAAGCATTTGTTTTAAGTGTAAAACATACATATAATATTTATTTACGAACATAATCTGTTGGTCATTGTTCATTTCTTTAATTCTTCTTTATTCAAATCAATTCTTTTGCACAATTAAGGTCAGATGGTATCCTTAACTGTGAACATTTATATCTCTAGTGCGTTGTAAGAAATATTTAAATTTGTAATTTTATTGATTTGCCAATATAACCTTGTTCTTTAATCCATGCCATCATTGGTTGGCTGTGCTGCTTGTTAACCCATTTCGTTGGCTTGTGTGTCATAATGCTAATCAAATATTTTGAATACTAGAAAAAGAGAAGAACAATTTATTCCATTTATTTAATATACTATTGTTTTCATCGTTAATGCATTGTTTGGCGTTAAAACATTTAATGACGGTTTTGGTTTTCTAATTTATTTTTGTTAAATAATATTCATTAAACGGAGAGCCTTGGATTTGAAAATTAACTTTGTTTGCTTTGATTTGTCACTAAACTTGGGTGCATACAAATTCTTTACAAGAAAATGTCATAAATTAAAGCGGCATAAGGTAGATCATAAAAGTTGGCATCTAAAACATCTATCTTACAACTGAATATAAATAAATACTTGTTTTTACAAATTAATATCTAGTACTTAATGACAAAATTACCGCTTTCAAACTTAATTAACATAAAAATTATCACCAACTAATAGAAATTATTATTTGCAAATCTATGCGAAGTTTTAACTTACATATGCATACATACAAATATTTTGGACCTACAAAGTCATATACATACATAAGATTTTCTTTGTAGTCATGTTTTATAAAAGTTTAATTCTATTTAATCATAATCGTTTAATTTTTTAGTTTTAAATATCTTAATCATTTGATTTATATTTAGTGAAGATAAACTGCATTAAATAATGAATATATAAGCAGAATTATACGGAAGTTTCTATTAAAATTCAATTTTATTAGGTAAAATTAAAAAATTACATCGCTACATGTACAAAAAATTAAATTTCAAGCTTAATTCATACCTTATCCAAGACTTATATCTAATTAGAAGAGTATCGTATAATATAGTATATGATAACGAAAAACCAATATGTGACACTTATTTAAATATAAGTAGTATGTATATTTGTGAAATTACTACATGTTATTATGTAAAAACACAATCCTTTCGACTTCATTTGGTTCCAAAACGGTACGTCTGTCGCTTATTGATTGATAAGTTGAAGAAAATATTTGTGCGGATGTAACAGAAGTTGGCACAATGCAGAGACGCTTGAGGGCATAGGAATAAAGTTTAGGGTAAATATCTTTTTTGTTCTTCCACCACGACAATGCATCACTTTTTCGGTCTAAATATTCCTCATCCAAGTATTTATCTAGTTCGCAAATAGATGCATCATTATTATGTTTTCCTACTGTTCTCAAATATTCCAAATCATATGCTTCCCATATACTATCTCCTTCCCCAACATCTGTTGAGAAATGTTCCACAGAATCGTTTGGTAATTTCACGTTGTTCAATTTGTTTCTTAGATTATTTAATGCCTTGTCATATGCAACATAACCTTTAAAGCCTTTACGTTTGAAACGAGGATCCAAAATGGTACTTTCTGCATATATATATTCGTTTTCTAAATTTCCAAAGTAAGAATCGAAGTCTCGCTGAAGATTTCCGACTATTGCGATAACTTTTTTATTGGAAGGGGAACATTTTTGTATGCAATTCTTTAGAAGGTTGCATAATACAATTAGTTTTGACAGAGGAATATATATTCTTCTGAAATTTCCATTATTACTTGGTAAAATGGCTTTAGAACATAAATTGTTTCTGCTATTATTTCCCAGTCTTCAATAGTCAATAGTAGATTTTTCCTTTTTGTCGAAAGTATTGAAATTACTTTATCTTGTAGATCTTTTATGCCCCGAAGCATTTTATATGTTGAATTCCATCTTAGGGGATCATGTTGCTTCAATTCTATCTCCGAAAGAGTGAACAGCTTTTCACATGATTGCGTTTCCTTTAAATCATACAAATAGTCAACAATATTACTTACTTTGTTAATAGTTTCTTCAATTTCCAATGTTGCAGTTTGTACTAATAACCCTAAAGAATAAGCAAAACAACCAATTTCTAACCATTCCCCTTGACGGATTCCATTAAGTATGTCGGGCGAGTGGTTATTCACAATGGCAATTATTTTATTGCTTATTTTAAATTCTGAAATAACGTTTTTTAGGAAGTTGCACAAACTTTGTGGTGCGTCAGTGTGATCAAAATCTTTACAATCAAGTAAATGTGATGTAAGTTCTGTGTCAGCGTTTATATAATATGCTGTTGCTGTTACATAACAGATATTCTTAGTGGATGTCCATGTATCTATTGCAAGTGAGACGCCTGTGGCGGATTCTATTTTTGATTTTATATCTTTTAAAAGCTCCGTGTATATGTTTTCAGCCAAATCAATTAATGTCTTTCGTGATGGCAGAGTATAGGAATTATTTGATAGCTCTCGAAAGAACTCTTTAAAAGCGGGTTCTTCGACAAGTCGAAATGAATGGTATCCTTTAGCAACCATTTTTAGAGCTTGCATGTCCAATTCTTTTGCATCTTTCACATGCTTTTGTTCCTTCACTGTTGGCTTTCTAGTCTTGGATGAGCATGTTGCATTTAAGTTTGGATCTATTTTTATTTTTTTTGTCTTCGCATTTCTAGCTGATATTAAAGAATGTTGCATTTTTAAATAACGCGCCAAGTTGTTTTGTCTTCCTCCAGAATTGCCTAACGTCGGTTTACAAAATTTGCACTTGGCTTTTTTATCCTTTTCCTCAAAGTACAAACACCCAAAGCTATATCGTCTCTTGGACACGGTGTGCACTTGATTACACCTGTGCACTTGATGTAACAAATTTAAAGTGGTATCGCTACCACAAAATAAGTATATAATATACACAAAATAAACAAAATAATATAACCTGTGTCGCTACGCCAGATGACAATTTTTTTTGCTTAATCCCTGATATAATTGCGCATGTGTGCAGCATTTCAATGTGGATTGTTTCTATATTTGGCTTGAACCATGACTTTACACAACAACAATTTATTGGTGGTGTAATGTTGTGTTCGAAGCGATACCACCTTATTCATACATACATGTGTATATATAATCCTCTTTTTTTGCAACTATTTGTCAACGTTACTATCAAGAAAATGTCAAAAATAGGACACAACTATCCCTTGTGGATAACATTATACACTTTGTCTGTGAATTTTTCCAAAATATTCAGGAATTCTTGGAACATAAATGAGCCTGTAATCACAGAATACTCAAAAGGGACCATTCTATTTCGCCCAAATATGAAAAGTTTCTCTTTATGGACTCTTTATGCAATGATTTGTCCCAGGTTAAACAAATTATTGATAATGTAAAATAACTCAACAGATGCGAGAGGGAGAAAGTAAACATGGAAAATATTTAAACCACTGACCACTTACTAAACTAAATTAGAAAATATTCCTTTGGAGCGTTTGAAATATAAACGGCAAAGGAGGAAATTTACTAGAAACTAGCCAAGTTAAGATATCAAACGTACTAAAACGTCCTAGAATTTGATTTTGAATTAAATACATTTGTTCTTCCAAATAAACCGAAGCAAAAGTTTAATCACCTTTTTAAGATTGTTAAAGAGTAGTAACATTTTCTACAAACTTCTGAAATGTTGGAGCAATTACATGTTTCAAGACGTCACCACTCCCCAGAATTAAAGTGAATCTGGAATTGCTTAATCAAATATAAATTGCAAGAAAAACTTGAAATTAAATGTCTATTCAACAACAGTGGGATGAAGTGCTATTTGGACCACCAGAGATTTCCAGGATTTTTTTCACCAATACCTTCAAGATATTTATATCTACTTCTTATTAAGAATATTTCAGACAAATTTGGAAAGGCGACAAATACCGATTGTATTGCAATACAAATGAAAGGCTGCTCTATATTTCCAATATTATTGTAGTCATATATTATTCAATAGGGTTTTACTGAAAGAAGCTAATCGATTGCCTGTGTTCAGGAAAATCCAAACCTCCGCAATACATACATACGTGAATAACAAGCATCACACACATACATACATAGATGGATATCTACATTAAAGTTAAACAAAAGGAATCTGAAATTTGTTGACTTTTCAAACTTTATTTTATGGAATTGTTGAGAACTTTTAATAACTAAACACAAAATGCTTGCTATATAATAAATTATGATGGATTACCGTATCTTATTCATAAACCCAATCTACTGAAGCTGGTTTCCAGTCAACGAGTTCTTTCTCATTAAACCACAAGGCTATTTCCTTTTGGGCAGACTCAACAGCATCAGATCCATGAATAATGTTGCGACCTACTTGGATGCAATAATCGCCACGGATTGTACCAGGCAAAGAATCGGCAGGGTTAGTGGCGCCCAACATTTGGCGACCGGTCTTGACAACATTCAAACCCTCCCACACCATGGGAACCACTGGGCCAGAGCTCATGTAGTTGACCAAACCGGGGAAGAAGGGACGAGCAGATAAATCGGCGTAGTGCTTTTCAAGCAAATCCTTGGAGGCCTAGATGAAATGAAAATTGTTTTTTATGCGTACATATATAAACAGACACACGTTCACAATATTTTTTTACATAACCTCAATCGATTAAATTTAATTAACTGTTTTCATTATACAATCTATGCAGCAATTTGCTTATCTTTTATTAGCCTACTATCTATTCACTTACCCACATGAACTTCATGGCAACCAATTTGAAGCCTTTTTGTTCAAAACGTTCGATGATTTTACCAACGAGTCCTCGTTGGACACCATCGGGTTTAACCATAATGAAAGTACGCTCCGTGTTGCCAGCCATTGCGCTTGATACCAATGAGAATAATGCCAAAATTGTTGCGATCATGAACAAAAATTTTTTTCCGCAGTTGCCTTCTCTGCCAACTATGTTCGCTGCGCCGCCGGTAAGCAATGACGTATGTTGTACCGCATGCATATCCTATTGTGAATGTTGTCTGATGGCAGTGTCGTTTGGAATGTATTTATAAGGCTGCTGGCGATGCTGCCATGCTAAAATATTTTGAGTGTAGTGCTAAATTTATGTTTATTGTATCATCAATATATGTCTTGACAGAGCTAGTTATGTTATAGCATATATGTATATTGCAAAACGCCAGATCTATACAGACTAAGAAATCAGTGGAGATTTAAATGTAGTTTCACTTAATTTCGATGAAAATTCAAACTATTAAATACGCTTTAAGTTTTACAGTCAGACCTAAATACTTTAATTAATTTATGTGAAAAATGTGGTAGCACCTTGAAATGTGTAAACCAAAATCGCAATTGGAATTATATTAAGTTTTTCAATTGTGTGAAGAGCCTATTTTTATAATATATGTATATTCTTTTATTGATTTTTGACTTTATTCTATTGAATAAACTTTTCGAAATATCTTAGCAAATATTTCTCAACATCACAATATTTTCTTTTTGTTAATAAAATACTTAATAACTAAAAAGTTATGTTGACTGGGTTGTAAATGACTATTGTGAGTATAAAAGGGTAGGTTTCTTAGGGTGATTTGAATAGAAGTTGATTGCCAATTTGTTTATATGTACTGAAAATTGTTAAATGTGTGCTATGATTCTTTTATGGGCGTTTCCATAGAAATTAAGAAATGTATGTAAATTGATGGTATTGAGCTTAACTCGGGCAAGATAGTAGGAAATGCGCTAAATGATGGCTTAACGAACGTGTTATATATATGGTGGCAAAATGTATACATATTGTGAGAAAACTACTTAAATTTTCATAATATCACTATATTGTTTAGATATAATTCGGTACGATATCTTGTCGCTGCGAAAACTAAAATAATATCAAATTTAAAGTAGCTACGTGGCAGCATGTTAACAGCAGTCGCTCTTTATTAAAGAGTCTTTAATAATCAAAGTTGAAATGGTAATGCTGCCAAGTTCATAAAGCCAGATTGTGTCGTTAATCTTGAATTTATTTTGAAATTGGTACTCGAATAATTTGCTACATTTAAGCGAATTTGAGTCGAACTGATTCATTAATTTTAAACGGTTTAATCAATATTGTGACTTTTTTGATTTAAATAAAGTTTTGTTGTTTGCAACCTTATATATATATATATATATATATATATATATATATATTTTTTTTTTTTTTTTTTTAATATATTTCAAGTCTTATATATTATTATTATTATATTTTCTATATAAACTGTGTTAAAAAAAGAAAACAAATTAAAACTCTATTAAAACCATCTAAAATATGATGAAATCCAAATTCTGGCTGATCTCTGAAGCAGTTAGTTGCGTGAAAGCCCTTTCGGAAACGTGTAATTCAGGCAGAAGTCGGAAATCGAGAAATCCTCTTATCAAACTTCGGGTAAAGTACTTTTTTAACTGCATTGTAAACGATACTAACGATTCATTTTAATGAGAATTATGCAGCCTGATAACAGCTGGCATTTTGTCACCTTCAAATTCGACAGTTTGTAGGCTTAAAACGCCAGCCGTAATCAGACCCATGGAGTCTATTTTTAAGAGAAAATGAAATCCGAGTTTATTTTGTATATAATATTTTGTTTTTTATTTAAATATAAAATAGAAAAGTAATAAAGTGGGAAAGATAAAAATATTTATAAATATTTACAAACAAGATAAGAAGGCTTTTAACGAAAGAATTATAATTAAAATAAAAATAAAAAAGTGTAATTAGAATGAAACAAAAAGTAATTGGAGGAGGGGAATTCCTCCCTCTCCTAAATATATTTGCCTAAATCGGGTGCAATTTTTGTGTTTTGTGTTTAATATTAAATACTTTTCTCCGGCTTAAATTTGCGGCAATTTTATTCCACACAAATTTCGTATATATACAGATAATTTAAGGCAACTGTGTGACACTTAAAAATTACACAAACAAGAATAAACTTAAAATGATAAAAAAGAATACAATTACAAATTTAAAACTAAAGGTTTTAAATTTGTAATTTAGAGTTTCTTACAAACTAATTATATTTGATTTTTTATATTTGCAAAAAATAAAAATATTTCAAAGAGAAAATTTTGACTAAATATTTGCGTTAGATTTCTTCTATGTTTACGTGTAATAAAATCAAAATATTTCTATTTAAATAAGCTTTCTGGTTTCTTGGAAAGTGGCAACACTGGCTTTTGTATTGTTAGGAATAGTGTTGAGCGGAAAGCTCTTCGAATGTATTTATTTATTTACTTGTATGTGTATGTAGCAACACCATGAATAATGTTAGGAATCGTTGTGTGTGAAAAAGCTTTGTCTTTGACAAAATAGCCTTTCGCTTTGCTAATAGCAGAGTAGCAAACAAAAAAAAAAAAAACAAAAAAAACAGAAAAGAACAAAAAAGTTCAATAATTAGTTTTTACCGTCTACTTGAAAATTTGGACGCTAACGAATACAATGACTTTAATAATTCCAAAGCTCTTTTATCCGAATTCACCTCACTGGCTACAGCTACGGTTGTGAGGGTCGAGGAAGAAGCTTCCTTTTCGTTGTCCTCTACTTTTATGACGAACTTTTGCGTTGTGGTTGATTCCCCGCTAATGTTGCTGCTGGCGTCAGTAGTACTAGATGCAGCAGTGGTGGTAGGAGTAGGCAGGTCTGTAGTAGTGGGCAGATAACTTAAGGTTGTGGTAGTTATTTCCTCTCCACTGCCGGTTTTTCTATAGGTCGTTATAGGCAACTGTTCTGTGGTGGTTGAAGCTTTTTCTTTGTGATGAGGACTCTTCCCTGTATTTGTATCCTCCGTAATTTTGCCATCCATATTGATGAGAGCATTTATTAAATGTTTGCGAGATCTCTCCAAGGCTCTGCCATTTTGATCGTCACAGGTTTGTATGAGCAGCAGCAATAGACGCAATACTTGACGATTGTGCTCTGCCTCAGCCATGACATTTCTCAAGTGGTAGGCTTCATGTTCGTTGAGACCACCGAACAGTTTGTTGGCAATGCGCTGCAGGCCTGTGTTTGAGGGTAAGGAATCTCTGGGCAAATCATATGAATCGAAGATGCCTTGCCAAGGATCTGATGAAGTTGTTATCTCTGAGCGCAATCGAGAATTGTGTCTAGCATCTGATAATTCGGAACTACCACGGCGTAGCTTGGCTCTCTCTCCATCTCCATTGCTGTGTTGGGCTTTTGATGTGAGAGCCGCTTCTTTGGGTAAGAAGGCATGTGGACTCAGAGTTGTGGTCTTAGATTTCATTAAACCATCATTTATCTTGAGAGGATCCAAGATATCATCTTCTTCTATGAAAGACCAGGGCTTGACTGTGGTCAATTTTCCAGATTTGTTTTCGGCCTTGAGCAGCTCATTCCTGGGCTTAACAAATGACTGGGTCTGCTCTCTTTGCAAGAACTCTTCACCTTCTCCAGACTCTGGCGTGGGAGGTTCCAGTTCTGCCGACAACTCCAAACTGGTTTTTTGTTCTGCCGAAGCTCTGAAAGTTGTTACATCGAAATATTCTGTGGTACTGAACAACGAATCTGGAGCGATTGTGGAGGTTATAAGATTTGTATTGATTACGGCGGCGATATTCGATTGCGTGGTGAAATCTCTGCCATAGGGAGTTGGAGTTGTAGGCAAATATGTGGCTGCTGTTCCCTGATTGAAAAGCGAACTGTCTGTTGCTGTTACAAATTTAGAGTTCTTATCCTCTGAGGGATCTGTGGGTCTTACAGCCACAAGACTTTCGCGGAACTTTTCAGGATCATTGAGATAATTGGTCAAGGCATTGGAGAAGACTTGAGCAATTTTACGCGACTCGGGCTTTTCAGCCAGAGACTTGATGGTAACATCTGAAGTGGTTGTTTGAGGGAAAGATGAAACTACTTCACGCGTCTTGGCATCGTTGCCATCAGCTAAGCCTTGGGAAGGATTGTTGGTGTTGGAGTGGTCAGAGTCATTTAAGCCGAATAAGTTGTTGTATTCCTTTACAGTTTTGTTGCTCAATAAACTGAAATGGATGTCATCACTGTTTAGGGCCAAAGCGGGTGTGGACTCTGTAGTTAAGGTGGCTGTAGTATCAGAGGGCTTCTCTTTGGGAGCTAAACTATTTGTGGGTCTGCCATTTCTGTTTGCAAATTCAAATCGAATGTGCTCGTCATTGGTTTTCCCATTAATGGGGCCACTTCCCTTAATGCCTTGGCCGTTACTTTTTCCAAAACTATTTTTATTGTTGGTCTTATGCTTCGGATCGTCTTCTAGTGAATTGTAGTTTTTGGATGTGTTATCATTGTGTTGCTCGGTGGCAAAGTATTGAGCCAAAGAAATCAAAGCATCTGGTCCCGAAGAGGGTGGAATATCCAGACCTAAACGATTTTTGCCATTGACTTTAATCAGCTCCACATCGTCGATGTTGTGCTTCAAGATATTTATTGTTTTCAACATGTTATTCACATTGCGCGAAATTTGATCTTGCGGCACAGTTATGGGTGCAGCCAAGAAAGAGTCTCCGGCAGCTTCCACGGAGCTGACAATAGGAGCTGACTTTGATTTCGGTAAATAGGTGGGCCCAGTAGTTGCTGGTGTGGTCGTTAGCAACGAATCATCTGCGTCATATTTCTTATTCGACTTTCTTGCAGAAATGTCTGCGTGCTTGTTGGTCTTGCCTTTGAACTGCTCAACTTCCGAGGAAAAGTCTTTATCGAAGTGGTGACGCATGCCAATTATGACGGGCCTAAGAGTAGTGGGAGCTGTTATCTCAAATTCTACAGGCACGGCGGTGGTCTTGGAGCCTGCAGACTTTTCCGAAAATATTCCACCGCCGTTGTTGTTTACACTGAAGCGGTGGTTGGACGGTGTGGTGCCTGGATTTGCTTTGACATAAAATATTCTGCTTTCAGTGGTCCTTGATTTACCAATCGAAGGCACTGTGGGTGTATAAAATGGGGTAGTTCTAGTAGACTCCAATCTTCTGGCCGTAGTGTATGTGCCTGAGCTATATGAAGGAGTTGGGCTATTCACGTTCTCATGGCTGCTGTCCTTTTTGTTGAATTTAGCCTTTTCGCTGTGATCTTTTATTGCCGATTTGCTTTCACCACGATAACGTTGTTGTCCCCTTTGGCCATTGCGGGCTCTTTCAGTAGTATCACTGTCTATATCAGAATAGCCTTGTCTTTGATAAACACGATCACTATTTGATCTACGACCACTCTCAGGCTTAATTAAACTGCCGCTGCTCTTGGCTGCATTATAAAATTCTTCTTTGTCATAATTGTAGTTGTTGCGATTACGATTGTTGACAAACGAAGCGGATTCGGCAACTACTTGGGACTCGTTTTCATTATCGTTGCTGTCAATATTTGTAACCTCCGGCTTGGCTGGTGTTGCTTTTTGTTTCTCAGCCGACAAGTCATCAAAGTCTACATTCTCCAAAGAAGGAGCCTCATCGGAATCAATACGTCTATCTGATTTGCCTCTGTTGGCGCTGGCGCTTATGCCGTTAATTCTAGAACGCGACGTTACTTTTGTAGCTGTTCTTGGCTTAATGTTTAAGCCACCGCCCACAATATTAAAGCCCTGCACCGGTATGGACGGTTTCAATCGTTGCACTTTTTGTTTATTCAACAACTCGGTGCTGTCAGCATAGAATCCGGAAGAACCCAAACAGTTGACTTTGAACCACCAGTCGCAGGTTAATTCGCTTTGCTGGAATATGGTACCGTTGGGACATAGGAAAGATATTTTGCGTCCCTCTTCGCATATATGGAAGACCTGCGTAAAAGAAAAGAACTCTTTTATGTTGTTCCAATGAAATCAAGAAATTATTCTCTTTAAATCTTACCTGGCAGTCCGTTTCCATATCAGCGAAATAGCCATTCCCATAAGACCTACAACTGAATGTTGTTTTGGGTATCCGGGGGTAAATGGGAAAATCAATGCCCGGCCTTCCCACCACGCCTTGATACACTTCATAGTCAACATCTTCGTCCGAAGCTCGCTTCTTAAGATGATGCTTGTGATCACTGCAGTCTCCATGATTTTCGTATTGTTCCTCTTCGAATTGTGTAGCACCGGTTTGTTTCGCCAATATGCGGGCTGGTATATGAGTCTTCAGAATATAAAAGAATTCAATTAAATAATTTGTTTTCTAATTTGTTATTCGCAAATATAAAATGAAGATCAACATTTTGTTAAAGGTCAAATAAACTACACGGGCGGTTGCACTCTAACGGGTGAAAATCGGTTAGTCCGTTGGTGATGGGTTTAGGTTAATGCTTCTCATGATTTCAGTAAATCTTTTATATTATTGAAAGACTTTTTTTTAAATCGATAACGTATTGCCATTCAATATGAAAACTTGTTCTGATTGTTCAGCGTAATTGAGGCCATTTCTTATATTATAAGGATAAAATACTATTAAAATAATTGGCTGGTTCAAGCAAAGCTCGCCGAGATAAGAAATAATATAAAAGTATTTATTGAATGCTTCTGTAGAAATACCATTCTTATATTCGAATTTTTAATTAGGAACTGTAAGACTCCTTCCAGTTTCGTAGGCAAGACCTTCAGCCTAATACAGCAACTGTAATAAAGTGCATCATTATCTCTTCCTAAATCCTTAACTTTATTGTCTAAAGGCTTAAAAGTCTTATTTTGACAGACAGTATAATTTGGGTTCAACTTGAAGCCATTTTAGCATTGGTTTTGAGTACGTTTTATGAAATGCAACCCTGTTCTTGTCTGTGCTAAGTTGTGTGCTGCCAAGTTATGTGTGGAAAATATCTGATAATATTTGAAGAATGTTAAAAAAATCCAGCACATTTGAATTTTAAAATATTAATTTGCAAAATATAATAGAATTTATATTTTAGAGATTTCTTTTTATTTCATAAAAAAACAAAAACAGCTGTAGTACAGTTTGTTAATTAACACAATAACGATAGCAGGCTACGAGCTACAACCTGTCAACATTAGAACACACGCATTGAAATGGGAATGACTATTTTAGCGACGACACAGCCACATGACTACCGACCACCATTGTAGCTGTAGCCAAAATTAAACTAATTTCTATTTTGCTGAGCGACAATGAGTAGATGCAATATTGCCAGTATAATATAGATAAATTCTATTATTGTAACCTTAAAAATATATTGTTTTATTTCACAAAAAGAAATAACAAACTTTATTTCCAAGCTAATGAACTGATTTCTTGTCATATGTTGTTGACTTTAAATATATTTCATTGGAATAACACTATTTAGGAGTATTAAATATATGAAAGCGGTTACACTGGCGTATGAAGAGAATTCTACTACAAAAAAGAACTCATGGTTATTGATTTGGTGGTGTCGTTTTAAAAATAATTAAGTAGCCGACTACGAGGCGACGATTGTAGCCAACGGCTTTTGTAGTCGGTGTTCGTGTAGTCTGCTGTCTTTATTGTGTTTAATGCTTTATACAAAGTAAAGAAATGTACAATGTCAAATACGTTTATTTATTTCTATGAGAGATTTTATTTACTATGATTAAATTTATTGGACAAACTGTGTGTTAATACCTGAATTTAATAAATCTGCAAAGTGAACATAAAATCACATGTTAATGGTTTTGATGTTAAAACCAGGCCTTGACTTTCACAATAATAACAACAATAACAATAATAATAATAATAATAATAATAATAATAATAATAATAATAATAATAATAATAATAATAATAATAATAACAACAATAATAATAATTTAATGCGATATGGGTAACATTTCTATCCGCAAGATAAAATTTCCAAAAATACTTCAAATCTAAATGACTCTGCTCAGATAGAAGTCCATTTGGACCCACAACTCACACAAAATATACAAAAACAGATTTAATATGTAAAATGGAAACAGACTTACCCGCGAATCGGCGTATGTAAAAGTAAACAAAACCACGAAAGCAAAAGCTGAAAAGAAATAAAATAAACAATCAATTAATATCTGCTGGCAACTGTAATTGAAACATAATTTATTTTACAATAATTATTAGTAAAAAAATAACCCTGTACGCGCGTCACCATTGGAAGATTCACAAGAAACCACTCGAAGATTGACACGTTCATTACCAGACTTGTGGCGTCAACCTCTTTCTAGCTTGGCCGGCTGGTGAATGAAAAAGAGTGATAAATGCTGCTGCCATCCGCGAAAGAAAGATGGGATATTTAACACTTAATTCACGATTACAGTTTCCATTATGATTTTACCTTCTGCCCTAAAATTACAATTATTTGAGTCAGGGCCCTTCTGCCTGAGAGCAGCGATACACATCCAACAGAACTAAAGTGTAGAGGTGAAAACAAACACACACACACACACACACATATTTCATGTTGAGTAACTCAATTGTGAGTGCAATTAACATGGGTATTCTGGTTTAATTATCTATTTAATTACACACACACACACACAATCGCATGTTATTCTTTGTATCGCATCTACAATTTAAAGTTTATCTCAATAACGTATGAAGTTTATCTTTTTTATTGCGATCAAACACAGTTTAACAAAGAAAATTCAAATCCCTCCAAAAAGATAATTGTGTACTTCTCTTAAACAAATTTTAAGGCCATTTAACGTGTATCAAACGTGTGAAGAAGGTTATTACGATTATTAAATTATATTTTTGTTTTATTTAAACTACAACAATTTACGAAGAACTGAAAATACAGAAAACATAAAACATTTTTTTAAATGCCTTAAATACGCACTCTTAAAAAAAAATTAAACATCTGTTCCCCATAATTACACCAGCTGCCGTGAACCATGAACTTGAATAGACTTCTAAGAAGTCCATGGCGGGAGGTTTGTGGCTACATGAGATACGCTCTCTGAGTAAGAAAATTTTTATATATGAGATTATGAAAATTGTACCCTCAAAACTCATAAATTGTACTTTTTCGACTTCAATTGTACTTTCACACACATCAAGTTTGACTCATCAAGTCTTGAGTTTAAAGGAGAAAGGGGAGAAGAGAATGGAAAGAGGCACAAATCTGACTGTACCATCAAGTTTAAGTGAACTTCACACTTGAAATTGGCTGCAGAATATCAAAAAGCATATAAAGTTGAAAGCAGAGACAATGAAACTTGATGAAACAAAATGTTCGTGTATGAGTGTAAATGCAGGTTTAAAAGAAAATTGAAGAGAAACTGATCAAGAAAACCTGACGTGTGTGAAAGGGGACTATCAATTTAGTTAATTCTTCCGATTATTTTTCTATTAATTATAGAGACATAATTTGTAACTTCCCGCTAGGAAAATTGAAAACTTTCACAAATCGGGAAGTTATTGGCTTAGCCCGTTTTGAAACAATCGAGTTCTAATCGGATCTGCACGTTTTGAGGTCATAAGAAGCTCCCCTGACTAATTCTAACAGGCCGTCACTATGTGTGTATGTGTATGTGTGTGTGTGTGCAAATGTGTGGATCTGTGTGTGTGTATGTGCCCCGCTTATAGCTTTCGAAAACTGAACCGAGTCAAAAGGAAGTAAAAGCCTTCTGAAGAGCATTCCTAAACTTAGATTCCTTGTGAATTTGAACCGATTCGAATCGGTATAATTCAAAATACCTGAAAAAACCTGGAAAAAAATAATTTTTGAATGTCGTTCTTCTTAACAACTTTTCAACCACTTCACCGATAAATTTCACAAACTCATCAGCTCTTAAAATCTAAAAACCACGTCGATCACAACAAACCGGGTCAAAATTGGTTAATCCGTTAGTGAGATATTCTAAATGAAAAAATTAAAAAAAGAGAAACTCCGAAATTATATAACTGTTCAATTAGAGTTATCGATTATTTTATAGTAACTGAAAACACTACATCACTCACCGCTTATCACGTGGGAATCGATTGATTTCGAAATTAATATAATGCTGTTTTAGCGCGAAAAGCACAAAAACAAAAAAATTCAATTTTCATAAAATTCATTTCTCTTTTAAATAGACTGTAAAAATTAAAGCATTAAACACAATAACGACAGCAGACTACAGACTACAACTTGTCAAAAATAGAATCCATGTCCGTATAAGAGAATGATTATTTTTACTACTATAGACAACACGGCTACGGGTTGTCCCTGCTGTTTTTGTGGTTGTAGCGAAAATGTTTTTTGGGTGAGCGAAAATGAATAGATAAAGTGTTGCCAGTGTAATATAAATAAATTCAATTAATATAAATTTAGATATATATTGATTTATTATACAAAAATAAACAACAAACTATCTTTCCAAGCTAATGAACTGATTTCTTGTCATATACTGTGGACTTAAAATATATTTTATTGGAATAACACTATTTAAAGGTATTAAATATATGAAAGTGGCTACATTGGCGTGTGAAGATAATTCTACTACAAACAACAACACATGGTTATTGATTTGGTGGTGTCGTTCTAAAAATAATTAAGTAGCTGACTACGAGGCGACGATTGTAATCAACGGCTTTTGTAGTCGGTATTCGTGTTGCCTGCTGTGGTTATTGTGTTTAATGCTTTAATATACAAACTATTTTATCCAACTATACTATACTATCCAACAATAATTTGGTACTTTTAAATCAAATCATAGGATTGTTTTTTGGAATTATATTAATAAAATAAAACTACAAGAAAGAAATTGAAGTTATTTGTGAATAAAGAAAAAGCAACAGCCTGTTTAACATTGTCGAAGGAGTTCTTTCTTTCGTACAATTATATATGCAACAAAAACAAACTTTTAAATATTGGTTTTTAATCGTCCGACATCTTGAAATATACAGTTAATCACAAAGAAATGATAGCCAAGAGGAATTGACACAGTGAATGAATTCTATAAAACAATAACATCAGCTGAGAAGCACCCTAAATTGTACCAAATAATCAGCTCCGTAACAAATATCCCTCTCCACCCGTCTCTCTTCCGCAAACTCATAGATGTGCAGCAACAACTTCCTCGTGTGGACCTGTACTTACAATTTTACTCGATAAATACTCTCAACAAATTGAAGGTGGCACTGCAGGTTTTTTTTTTGCATCAGAAGTGCAATTTATGGACTATTTATTTAAATATTTTCAGCTTTCAAATATGATCAAATAACGACTGCTCATCTGCAGCGTTATATTTCATTTGTCTATTTAAAAGATCGAACTTGAGCCAGATTAAATTATTTTAATCTGCGGCTTAAGGTCATTCATGTACATAAAAAACAATTCAGATGCATAATTTTTATTTTGTAATTATTGTTTTATTATGCGTTTGAATTAATTTGTTTAGCAGCTGTTTTGAAATGAATTAAATTTCCCATTCACTTACCACACAAAAATAATTTCCCTTTCCAATTTCGTATCGCCATCATTTTGTGCGTAAAAATACCTAAAAAAAATATAAAAAATAAAATTTATATTAAAATGAAAAGTAACAAAAACTTGACTGAAATTACATAATAATTATGAAATCGAAAAACTAAATCTAAATAATTTAAGTGACATTTTCACGTATTTTTGTCTCTGCTCTTCGGTGTTCATGTGCAAAACTGCTTTATAAAAAACCTACAAAATTGCCGGCCAGCAGAGAAAGAGAGAGAGAGAGAGAGAGATAGACACGGTGGAAATAATTTTGTATTCGCATATGACGTTTGGCAATAAAAGGAGTGTTGGGTCAGCTGATAGCGATTTGATATTTTGTTCATGTCTTTTGGCTTTTCTATTGAAAATTAATTTTATATGAAATGTTTCCTCAAATATTATTTATGGCTTGTGATTTATTTTCATTTTCTTCTTTCGCTGTTCCTGGTATTTTTATTTAACAAAGTGTGTCATTGTTAAAGAAATTTCTATTCAAATATTTGCAAATGTATTGTTTTCTGCGATTTCTTGTGTCCAAACACTTCCTTAATGTCAGCGTTTAGAGATGAAATAGAAGAAATATGTATTGCAAACTGTTGAAATGTAAAGGTTAAGTGGCAAGTTGGCAAAAGGTTAAAACTTTTGTTTGCGTTTCTTTTGGGCTTTACTTTCTGCACACAAACACTGCACAGTGGCTTGTTGTTAGACTGTTTCTGAAAGGATTAATTTTTTTTACAGAGAAGTGTTATTATATGTTGTAATTAATTACTTCTATTGGTTCCCATAATTTCGCTTTTCTTGTTTTTATTTAAAGTTTTCTTACAGAGCTGGGCATGTTATACATCGTATGTAAATATGCTAAACTTTTTTTTGTGGTACTTCTAAATTATCTCATCGTTCACAAATATTAATGAAATATATATCATTTGAAAGGTGTTATTATGTAGATACGCACAGTATAAAAGTACTTTAAAATTTGATTAAAAAGATCTGTCTATTTCGTCGTTACGTTGTAGTTGTGAAAATAAAAGTTGAGTGCTGCATAAATTTTTGTTAGTTGCTAGAACGACTACAAGTGCTTTTTAATATTCTATCAAAATATTAATTTAGAAACAGACATCGGCTATTATATTCTATATAACCTTGCAAAAGTCTCACAACTAGAAATTTTGAACAAACAAACTGTTCTCTGTGGAGCTCAATACCGCTAAGAATGGAAGGTGCTGTGAGTTGAAATAGTTGAACACATGATTGCGATGCCATAGATCTTGAGTTCCACTCCGCACTCAGCCGTGAATATTGTGTGAAAATTTTTTTTCATCTGCACTAGTTCAATTGTTGTCGACTGGTCTCAATCATGAAGGCATAGCACTGGTCAATGAGCTCTACCAACTCTGTAATAACACTGTCATTTAATAAAAGACCAGTGCCTCGTTTCTGTAACTGATGTGAGAAGATCTCACATCGAAAAACTAAATAATTTTGGTTGTCATGCTTTTTATTGCAGGGTTATCTATAGAATAATATATTTATTATTATAAAAAACTAACAAAATTTTAAAAGCATTCAGAAATATATTCTGACTTATCCTGTGTTTCACAGAGTGACGACAATTTTTTCGATGTGAGAAGTTCTCACTTCAGTTACACAAACGAGGCACAGAATACATCAACCGATTCCCACGTGATAGGCGGTGAGTGATTTAGTTTTCGGTTACTATAAAATAATCGATAACTCTAATTGATAAGTTATAGAATTTCGGATTTTTTTCAATAATTACTTTTTTCAATTTTTCATTCACAATATCTCACGAACGGGTATACCGATTTGATATGGTTAGTGGTGATCGATGTGAGAAGTTCTTACATCGAAAAACTAAATAATTATGGTTATCAAAGAAAAATAGCTACAACGAAATTCTCTCTTCATTTGTTATCGTAACATTTTCCCCTCCTTTCCCAGTTCCAGCTCAAACCGTTGTATATGTAGGGGTCGTCCCCTGACTGCTGGTCCTACTCATACAAAAAAATGTATTGTGCAACGAAGGAAACACTAAAATTTTTTACAATAATATTTTGAAGATTTTCTCTTTTCCTCTCTCTTTCTCTATTCGTTAATTTTTAAAATCTGTATATTTTCCTTTTGCACAAACAATTTATAAACCACTGAGAATTAGATCACAATGGAAACTATTACTGCCAAGCAATTCACAATAGCAACTCTTATTTCCAAACTATTCGCTAAGTAAGAAAAATTCTATTAAACATAAATATTCATGTATTATTTTGTTAAGCTTTAGCGATTCGTTAAAATAAAGGCACACTAAAGGATCTTAAATTTTATTAATCGATATATATCGAATAACCTACATAACCCGAATAGTCGGGAATGGGAATAAAAACTTGCCCTCAAACAACTCATTCCCATAATACAAGGATGGATATCTCTTTTAGTAGATTGAAGGATAGTCTTCTAAAACTTCAATAAATATTTTTAATCTGCTCTATGGTTTCCTATGCGACTTAATGTTTGCTTTTGTAAATGTATCCCATTTAGATTTTAAATAAAAATAATTTGCCATATTGAAAGTAAAAAATAAATTGAAAACAATGCAAATTCAAGATCATCTATAACACCCTTGGTAGTTGAGATCAGTAAATTTTGCAAAAAGTTCCATAATTTTTGATATCTCCCAGCCATGGTGCCAGTAACTTGACAAATGGCAACAATATTTTTTTTTGTTTTTAATAAAAACTTGCCACAATATTTCACCAATTGTTCAAAGGGAAGAAGACAAAGAATACAACAACAACAACAAATAGCAGCGATGACAAGAAGATAAGACAGACGAAGAAAAAAAGTTTGTTTATCGTTTGGTAAATCGTTAACAGATGCTGTTAAACTTCAAATAAAATTAAGAAAAAACACTCATAGAAAAACCTTTAAATGCTGGCAGATAAATTAGAAAATAGAGAGGGAGAGAAAAAAAGGAAACATTTAATAAATGACGTGATGGTTAAAAGCAACTAACTGTTTGCCACCTGCTGTAGCCGGTGTCATTGAATAAGACACACACACACACACACACACACAAGTAAAGACTAGCATAGGACAGACTTGACAACACCAGCGAAGATTACCAGCAAACAAATAAAAGTAAAATATATTCAAAATTGTTCAAGATTCATGTTAACTGGCGGCTGGCAAAAGAAATAAATAAAAAATAAGAAATACTTCCTTATTTGCTGCAGCGGTGCCAGCATCTTTCAAACAAACAACAGATGAGCGCCACATTAACTGGGGGAAAGACCTCAAAAAAGTCCTGTTTTTTTGCACAATATCTTTTTAAATGGTTTACATACTTACTGACTTACAAACAAACGTGTGTGCATGTCTACAAAAAAAAAAAACACAGACCGCTAAAAAAAAACAAGTAAAACCGGAACCGGATGCCAAATATGAGTTTTAACATTAAAGATCTGATGAGATAATTATTTTTGTTTTTCTTTGTTTTATTTCTTGTTTTCATACTTCTTTATTTGCAGCGATTTATGGAGCATGTCAGAAGGAAAATGTAATTGAAAAATATTTCAAATGATTCACACAAACTCGCCTGATATAAA
The DNA here is from genome assembly GCA_963675445.1 of Linnaemya vulpina. NCBI lineage: Eukaryota > Metazoa > Arthropoda > Insecta > Diptera > Tachinidae > Linnaemya > Linnaemya vulpina. Next base: position 99,359,838 of record OY776277.1, read on the forward strand.
TTCTGTTATTTTTAAGTTAAAAATCGTTTGAATTGAAATTAACTGGAGAGCTTTAATGTACATGAGCGTTAATGGTTTAACCCTCCAATTGATTGATTACAATAAATTGATTAATTGCTGCTGATTCAAATTTTTAGCAACTCACTCGTTAAGCAACAGCAGGCATAAGTGCGTTTAGCTTTAATTCGAATCCTTCGGCTAATGATCCAGCAAACTATTATCCAAGTCAATCACTGATTTTGAAAGAAGCATAAACGATTTCGTTTTAATAAGAGCTTAACCTTTTAAGCGCATTGAAATAATTTGTGTACAATATTTTATCTGTTACACCCCTTCAAAATAGTTAACGTCGGGTTATTATCTTGCAATCAGTCAATCAATCAATCAATCATTAATTTAACTACAGCTTTTATATGGTTGGTTGTTATATTCAAGCTTTATTAGATATTACAGAGTTCAACAATTTTAATTGTTTGTGATTTTTCTACTCTTCTCAAAAGGCAAAATACTTTTAATGCAAATCCAACTTTATACCACTTGCATTTTCAGCTAAACTGCATTTCATTGAAGATCCAGCAGTGCTCATCACTAGTTGATGGTCGTGGTAACGTCTTCTTCGTTTTTGCTGTGGATGTTGTTGTTTTTTAATGTTGTTTTTGTTTGTTTCTTAATTCCATAACTTCCTATTTAGATTGCACTCGCATTTGTGCTGTTTACTGGCAATTTAATGGTTTTATTTAATGTGTTTTTCTTTTAAGTAGAAAAAACACAAACTTAACATAAAAGTGATAAATATTAAATGGGAAATAAAAATATAAAACTTATACAGTGTACGGTTAGAGCCAGGCCTGGAGACTTGAAATTTTGAATGTGTTCTTAAAATCATTGTATGCAAAGAAAATCTATTGTGAATCACCGCAATGCGACAACATATTCATGACTGAGTCAATCTCGAGATATGAGGCGTCGTGTCAGCTACTGTAACCTCGTAAATACAATATTGTTTATATTGTCCCATTTTTAATAAATTAAAAGAACAATTTTTCAATTGAAAATTATTACTATTATATTAAATTCTGTGAATTTTATATACGCATCAGGATAAAATAATAATTAAATATATTGATTTTTCGAACAAAAATCATACTGATGCAACAGCATGCAAAAATAAATTGCCAACCGAATTTACCTTTAAAAACTCAACTTATATTATGAACCGACCTCGTACAAACTCCCTTCTTGTGCTCACAAAAACTTAAGAATTATATTCCTTCAATAATATTTGGGATTAAGCAGCGGTGATGCCCCATTTTTAAGTTTGTGAATTCGCCAAAATGTTTTGGGAAACATTCACAATAGCGAAACTGTAGAATCGATGAGAAAATAATAGATAATTGTGAATACACAATTCAAATTATTCAATAACCCTAATTTCAATATATTACTGGTACGAAAATGCAAACTCTTCGTAAAACTTTACGATATTAAAAATAAACTTTGCCAATCTCGTATTATGGTACACACTTCCACGCCCATACCTACTGGCCTCCACTAACATTTGGAAAAATTTAAAAGACGTTGTGAATTTACCCCAAATACTTCTACGACCTGGAGCATTACAAGTCATGGTACAAATTTTTACAAAATTGGGAAGTTATTGGTTTTAACCCATTAACCCATTTAACCCGTTAAAAAATTCTAGTTCTCTTTTGATCTTTACTTTTGAAATCTTAAGAAATTTCCTTGTCTAATTCTGAGAGCCCGTCACTGTGTATGTATTGATGTGTGTGCGTGTGTGGCCCACTATAACTCCCAAACTTGGATATGCTATGAAATTTGAACCGATTCGAACCGGTAGACATTTGAAAAAAACTTGTTTTTAAGTGGTTTTTTGGAGTAACTTTTAAACAGTTTAACTGATCGATTGAAAAACCTCGTCGACCTCTGCAAACCGGTTCCAAAGCGGTTAATTGGTCAAATTATATATCTGATCAAGTTAGTGTTCCTGACTATTTTATAGCAATCGAAAACTGCATCAATCACCGCTTATCAAGTGATTCGAAAAAAATTTTTTAATTAAAAAACCAAAGAACAGCATAACAAAGCGTTAACGTTATAATACCTTTGCGGATAAAATAGGCGGAAAGTAACTGGGATGTCCTGTAGGGTTAACCATTTTCCGTATTTATTTTTATTGTGGTAAATGTTATTTATGTTATACAAATATTTACACAAACTATTAAATAAATAACGTCGTAAGTTTATGTATTTGCAAATGAAGGCGTGTACAGAAATTCTTGCGCCTTTTGTAATCTTGCGGTTACCTAGTAAATCATTGCACCATGAGTAGCAGTCCTACATACCCAAAATGTCCAGGCACTAGTTAAAAATAATGTGATAATAACATGACCACCATTAACTTCATGCTACTGAACTTTCCATCTCTGCCCGAGTTTATGGTACAAACCACAACCATTTGAAGCAGCCACACATGCATACACACACACACACACACACACACACATTATATGTAAGTAGTTAAACATGGAAATGCATCAGCATACTCATCTTTAGATAAGCCTACGTCCCACTGTGGTTTTCTTCTTCAACAGATGAACTCTTCTTCTTTGTCCATTTCATTTTGCTATTTATTGTACATAATTTTTTCACTTCTTTTTTCTATTTTACTGAAGCACTTGCAGTGTTGTTGTGGTTAATTTATTTATTTCTCTTTCCGATGTTTTCAGATTTTAATTGTGACAGTAGCGAATGAAGGCAAGTGGTAAATGAACAAACCATTAAGTGAGTGACTAAGGCAGTGAGTGACTGAGTGAGTGAGTGGCTGTTTGAATGAATAAATAGTTGAGTAAATGATTGACTGTATGAAGACAATGCCAGCTAATGTAGTAAATGGGAATCTTTTCAATGAAAATTTATGTTTTTCTGATGTGATTGTTGTGTTATAAAAGTGTTGTATATCGATACAAATGAAAAGGTGTTAAAGTTGCTGGATAAGATTCGTATCGTTTTATGCATAAATTAGATAAATAAAAAAAACTACACACAAGTTATAAAAAAATCTTGAAAGAGATTGTTTGATTCTGATATTTTTGTGTGATTTGATCGGGCTTATACTTAATTATAATAAGCAGGGAAACCAGAAATAGTTGACTAAGTGTATGAGGCTTTGAAAAACATTTCGAGGATTGAATGAAAACTCTCAACTAAATATATTGTGAATGCGAACTATTTCATTTTAAAAATGAATGGAAAATCGTAAAATTATGGAAAAGTCAAAATCAGAAAAAACATATGCTCAGCTGTGAAACGGAATGGCCGCCTACATTGCCACCTATTGAAAATTAGCCGACTTTTCTTAATTTCTAAATCTTCGTGTAGCAATTAAAAACAAAGTGGCAAGAGGAAGTAACCGATTCGCTGGTCCAATCACTTTCAAGTCTTAAGCGACCAAACAAACCACAATCCATTTTTTTTATATCTGCAGAGCCACTGTTGTTCTTTCCCGAGGAATAGTTGGTGGGTTTGAGAGAACATATTTATTTTATAGGACATTTTAACCTGCGCGAAATCTGGTACAATCGAATACTGATAATTTTAATGTATTTAATGAATTGTTTTGCTGGTCTCTTAAAAAACTCGTTAAATTGAAGGAAGTCCCTGTAATTTGGCTCCACCGTTAATACGAATTTAGTTCAATGGCCTCTTGATCGACGATGTTGCACAATTTTAACTATTTTAATCGGCTGTTTCGCATGCAAAATAAAACAAAGAAATAGTAACAGACGAAGCTTAGCAGCTACCAGTTCCAGTTTCTTTCAATAGGGCCAGGGTTTATCTCTTTACTTCATCCAGCTACGTCCTCAGAACGAACAATTGAAAACTCATTGAACAAAGAAGTTTAAACTCTAATATTTGAAATGCTTGTTATCGAGGGCCAACTGTACAAGACTTCCAGCGAAATAAGGTAAATTTTTATTAAATATCCCATACAAAACAAAGTCTAATTGTTCATTAAATTTGACCAAAATAAAACAAATACAACTGTGTTCTTCATTCCTGATATACCAAAATATACTACGCTGTTGGAGAAATGTTCTTGACATGGTGTCAGTGAAGAGGAGGTGAATTTGAAGGAACATTTTTCCACATGAAAAGAAAAAAAAATACTCTCAACTTGTTTCGTTTCGGCCTGCTCGCCGATGTCGCAAGTTGTCGTCCTTTCAAATGAACAATTTTTAATTGTTGTTTTTGTTTTAAATATAATTTATGAGATATCGGCGAACTATCAGGAAGTCTCGACATGAGTAAAAGTCTTAAATGTAAACGGTCCAAGATTTAATGCAGATTTCCATCGAAATCGACTGGATTTCGCGCGGATGCAAATGCGCCATTAGGAAGTTCAGATCTTTGCAACCGACGAATGAGGCAACGATGTAAAATTAAATAGTTTCTTGTTTAAATATTTTCCTGTACTAATTTGTAAAGATTTCAATTTGTTTTTAGGAAACCAACCGCCAAGAAAAGTCTGCCAAAAGAAAACAAAAAACGTTCCGCCAAAAAAAATCTGAGACAAACGACCTTATGAACTCATAAAATTGTATTTGTTGTTGTTTGTTTTTCATCAAAACATTTTTACAACCGAGCAACAAATTGGCAGCTGTTGATTTAAACTCATGCTTCACAGTTTTCTGACATTAATTTCTGGTCAAGAATCTTAAGAAAACAACAAATTGGACTGCAACCGAAAATGTTGCAAAAAAGAGAAGATGCATCCAAACAATAACTGCAGCCACGAGATGGAAAATTCGAAGAACTGCAAAAAATTGTTAAAATATTTTTGCTGGTGGTTTGCAGTTTTTATGACCAGACATGCTAATAGATTTTGAGGTCATTCGTTTGGGGGGCTGCTGCAGCGGCATTTGGGCTCTTCTTAGCCGCGAGCTGAGGTTGTGCGTTTTCAACGATTGTTTATGTAGACACGAATTTTTTGGGGCTTTTTTCCTCGTACTTCTGATTATTCTTGACTGAAGAGGCAAATAATTTTTACATGGTTTTCAACAAATTTTTATTTAATTTTTTGTTATTTTTTTATTGGCCGCTGCCGCTTAGAACATCCGCCATGCGTTTTTGGCAGAATGAATGAAATAAGAAAAAAAGAAGTTTCAAAAATTTTAAATGTTTCTACGCTTTTGCTTTGTTGGCTTTTCAACAAATTGAAAATGTTCAATTAAAATTTTGTAGTTTTTTGAAATCTGAAATTAATTTTTTTCACTATTTTTCAGTACGTGTTTGTTTCTCGAGCCGTTCTTTCCAGTAACTTCATATTTAACACCTTTTTTGCTTACGTGTTTGTATTTTGTGGTTGAGAAATTTTACTTCTTATCAAATTTTACGCTTTTTGAAATCCATGTTTTCTCTAATTCAAGCCAAAATGTTGTGCAGAACTATTGAAGGTTAATGATTTTGCATATTTTTTTAAATTTCCATAGAGGAAAACCTAATTTCCTCAGGCATTTGTCTCCCCGAGCAAATAAATTATGGCGTAACGTTCAATACATAAATATTTGTACGAATATAGTCCCCAGGCCCACAATAAAAATGAAATCAAAACAATTAAGGCGAAAAATACTTGCACAGTTTCAAACAACAATTTTTATTACTTCAATTTATATGATTTTTGCGTAACATTCAATACAATTTTGTAAGAAATAACATAATTTTCTAAAGTACACAGTGCAAATTAAATTAAAAACAATTGAGATGGATGATCTTTGCTCAGTTCAAGTAAACATTTTTCCGGTATCAATATATTTTGTCTATGGGTAACGTTCAATACAATTTTGTAAGAAATAACATAGTTTTCCAAAGTACACAGTGCAAATTAAATTAAAAACAATTGAGATGGATGATCTTTGCTCAGTTCAAGTAAACATTTTTCCGGTATCAATATATTTTGTCTATGGGTAACGTTCAATACAATTTTGTAAGAAATAACATAGTTTTCCAAAGTACACAGTGCAAATTAAATTAAAAACAATTGAGATGGATGATCTTTGCTCAGTTCAAGTAAACATTTTTCCGGTATCAATATATTTTGTCGTTCAATACATAATAATTGTATAAATGCCACATATTTCCCAAGTACGTGACACAAATTAAATAAAATATAAACTCATATCTAGCAAAAACTTCTTATTATTTCAAGTCATATAATCTAAGCGCAACGTTCAATACATTTCTGCATGAGTTTTATATGTTCCCCAACTGTGTGCATTGAAAACTAAAACGATTTGCGGAATTCAAGCAACTTATATTTATTTAAACATAATAAAAGACTGCTAAATTTATTTCATATATGCGTAACGTTCAATACATACTTGCATAAATATCATATGGATTTCAAATACACGTTATAAATTACATTAAAAAAAATTATGAAAAATAATATTTTCTGGCAACCAATATTTACTATTTCAATTTTTTTTAGGCATGTGTAACGTTCAATACATATTTGCATGGACTTCATACATTTATCAAGCACATAGCAGAAGGTATTTTAAAGAATTCACTTGACTTAGGCAATCCCATTTTGATTTATATATAAAATATTGTTAAATATAATACTTCTATGCGTAACGTTCAATACATTCATATATTTTTCAAATGCACATGACAAATTAACTCCGAAATCGTTGAAATCGGTAATATTGGTGAGTTGTAACAAAACTTGTTGGTTTATCAATTTGTTTCATGTACGAATAACGTTCAATACGTTGTTGATTGAATGTTATATTTGTTCTAACCCTACAACACAAAAGAAGTTAAAAGAATTTGTTTAATTCCTAAACGTTTATATATAAAACATTGTAAAATTTATATTATCTATTAGTGACGTTCAATACATTTTTGTAGAAACAGCGCACGTTTCCATAGAAAGCACTACAAATGAAATAAAAACGATTAAGACGAATACTGGTTGCTAGTATTAGAATAATTATTCCTTTAATTTCAATGTATTTCTTCTATGGGTAACGTTCAATACATATTTTCATGCATGCACTGCTTTTCTCAAGCATTCAGAGGAAATTAAAAAAATGTGCCGAGTTTTATATTTACAAAAAACATTTTTAAATTTATATCATGTGAGAGTAACGTTCAATACTGGTTGGCATGAATTTCACATTGTTCTTAAACACACCGTAAAAGTTAAACTAAAAACAATCGGGATAAATAATCTGCTGAATTGGGATACATGATATTTACAGAGTTGTCTTATTTAAATTTATTTGATTTATGCGTAACGTTCAATACAATTTTAGTGAATATCTTATATTTTGCAAATGCGCATTAAAAAAATAATAATAATTGGGAGATATAATATTTGCAGAGTTGTCCTATTTGTATGTATTTCATCTATGCGTAACGTTCAATACAATATTTGTGAATATCGTATATTTTCAAAAAGCATCATAGAAAAGAAATCAACAATAATTGGGAGATATAATATTTGCAGATGTATTATTTGAATTTATTTCATCTATGAGTAACGTTCAACACAGTTTTAATGAATATCATATATTTTGAAAAAGTATCGTAGAAAATTAATTTCAAAAATTGGGAGACATAATACTTGCAGAGTTGTCTTATTTGTATTTATTTCATCTATGCGTAACGTTCAATACAATTTTTGTGAATATCATATATTTTGCAAAAGTATCGTAGAAAATTAATTTACAAAAATTGGGAGACGTAATACTTGCAGAGTTGTTTTATTTATACCTATTTCATTTATGAGTAACGTTCAATACAATTTTTATGAATACCATATATTTTGAAAAAGTATCGTAGAAAATTAATTTACAAAATTTGGGATACATAATATTTGCAGATGTATTATTTGAATTTATTTCATCTATGAGTAACGTTCAATACAATTTTTATGAATATCATATATTTTAAGAAAGTATCGTAGAAAATTTATTTACAAAAATTGGGAGACATAATACTTGCAGAGTTGTATTATTTATACCTATTTCATTTATGAGTAACGTTCAATACAATTAATTTACAAAATTTGGGATACATAATATTTTCAGATTTGTCTTATTTGTATTTATTTCATCTATGCGTAACGTTCAATACAATTTTTGTGAATATCACTTATTTTACAAAAGTATCGTAGAAAATTAATTTACAAAAATTGGGAGACATGATATTTGCAGAGTTGTCTTATTTGTATTTATTTCATCTATGCGTAACGTTCAATACAATTTTTGTGAATATCATATATTTTGCAAAAGTATCGTAGAAAATTAATTTACAAAAATTGGGAGACGTAATACTTGCAGAGTTGTTTTATTTATACCAATTTAATTTGTGAGTAACGCTCAATACAATTTTTGTGAATATCATATATTTTGAAAAAGAGTCGTAGAAAATAAATTAACAAGAATTGGGAGACATGATATTTGCATAGTTGTATTATTTATATGTATTTCATCTATGCGTAACGTTCAATACACTTTTTTGGAGATATAGAAATTCACTATTGTGGGCAACTGAAATTCAAACTGAATGCCAAAACTGGTTCGAATTTTTACAGAAGTTTCCTTCAGCTAAGATATGGCAAATTAAATAAAACAAGGACTTATTGAACTGGCCTCGTACTTGGAAACACGCAGTTGAAATTGTGAATTAACAAAAACATTTTTTCTATTTTTATAAAAAATTTTTGCAAATAAATCTGCAAAATATCGGCTGACTGTGACCTTGTGACGGTGATGTTGTTAATCCATATTTGCATACGTTTCTGTGACGGACTGTACACGACTTATGTATGCCTTCACATAAGAACGTATAGAACAGGTACATTTTATTTTACAAAAAATTTAAAAAAAGAACAAACAATTGGAAGACTTTTGATATCAAACAATAGACAGCAAATGAATATAAATTAATAAATATTTTTGTTTAATAAATAAACAGACGACTTTTACTTTTACTCAACCACATAAATCACAAAAGATCCAGTCAGCCAGGCCACAAACGAGAATTCACAAAACCAAAAAAATCAGTCCACTGAACGTTTGTGCAGCGCCGCAACGATGAACAAACTTGACGCAACACTGGATGAGATGCAAAATACGCGCTTCAGCAACATTTACCACGATCTGATCAAGCAAATGTCAAAGCAGACACAATTCACCGAAATCGAAGTGCGCAGCATACTTTTGGTCTATCACAAGTTTGTGTTGGCCAATGGGCCCAAGGCCAAAATGATGACCAAAAAGCAATTTAACAATCTCTTTTTGGTGCTTTTTAAAATATACGATTTGCAAATAATCGAAAGGATTTTAATGAATCTGACGTCGGATGTGAAGAAGGAAGTGGATCCGGTGGCCTGGGTGAAATTGTTTTCGGTCTTTATGTCTCACAAATTGGAACCGAAAATGAAATTTACGTTTCAGGTAGAGTGGGAGAGTCCCACGATGTTGCGAGATAATAAAAATATTGAAAGTGAATGTGAATTACCCCTATTGTGTTTGGCGTAGTCGTCTAAAGAATTAGTAGTAGAATTGTAGTAGATTAAAGAAAAAATGTTTTGCCGAATTTAAATGCCAAACACGCTGCGGGTGAATGCTTTGTGACATTTTGGGACAGCCCGTTGAACTTGTTTGTTTGTTTCTTTGTTCGTTGTTGTTGTTGTTGTAATTGCACTGATTTAACAAACAGATTTACAACGTGGGCACGACGGGCATGTTGACACGTGAGATTGTTAATTTGGCGGTGGAAAAGTTTTTCACTGGCGACGATGAAGACGAAATCAATGAACTGAAATCGGTGCTTATCTTTTATTATGTAAAAAAAATATATAAATTTTTTTTCAATAACTGATCACGACAGGACATGGTGGAGTTACTGTTTCGCAAATTCGATTTGGATAAAGACGGTTTCATATCGTATGACGAGTACGCCAGCGTTGTGGCCAAACAGCCCATGCTGCTGGAGTTTTTGGGTCAATGCTTTCCAAATGTTGATGGCATGACGGTGATCGCCTATTGTGCCAATATAATATCGAAAATCTCATTTCCCCGATCGAATATTGAAGAGTAAATTTGCTTGTTAACGATTCGCTTATTATTATTATTATTATTATTGTTGTTGTTTCTTTTTTATTTGTATTCACTTCGGCTTTGCAAATAAATTTTAATTTATCAATTTTGTTTAATCACTTCTTTCTACGGTTTTAGTGTCGTTGCAATTAATTAATGCGTCTATCGAGAGGGGTTTTTTTTGAAATATAATTTAAGCTCAATCACTGCTAATCAATGAATAAAGGCAACGCTGCGGCGTTGGCTTTTTAATTGAGATGTTGTTGTGGTTGGCAAAGTGTGTATTTCAAAGAGTTTATGGTTTCCATTAAATTAAATAAAAAAGAGGGAATTTTTATTGTTTTTTTTTTTCAAATAGTTGTGAGTCATGGCGTATCAATTTGAAAGTTTGTTTTCAAAAGATTTTTAGTCTTTTGTTTGAAGCTATTGAGCAGCAAATGAGTCAAGGCCCCACGGGGAATAAAAAAAATATCTAAATTTTTATAAGCGATACTGATCGCTTTCGCTGATCACTATTTAAAGAAGACTGCAACAGCTGCCTTTGTGAATTAGATATTTTTACAAGACGATCCCGTTCCACCAAGTGAAATGGAAAGCAGAGGAAAGTTTTGCAAGATAAGACTGAGAAGAACCTGAATTAATTTTTGCTTCAATACCGCCGAAGTGGAGGTGCTGTTATGCAAAATTTTCAAATCCTTCTTTTTCAAATAAAACTAAAAAATTTTTTAAAACAAACTAAATTTTTAGAAAAAATCAAAAGCGTTCGGAAATTGAAGAACATAAAATAAAATTGAAAATCCGGCATCGGAATCATTCCAATCGGAATGTGTGACGCACCTGACATTTTTTTCAAAATGCCCAAAAATAAAATACACACTGTTGGGGGCAAGAAGAGGAATATTTTTCTCCTTCATTCTCTCTCCCTCTTTCACTCTCTCTCCCTCTTTCACTCTCTCTCTCTCTCTCTCTCTCTCTTTCTCTCGGACTTGCCTAGACCCTGAGTACGGGAGCAGTTTTCAAATCAAATCTTATAATTTCTCTGCTGAATAAATGAAATCTTTTCAATTATATTTTAATTAAAACAACTTGATTTTAATAAAAAAAAATTATTTATGCTGCGGCTGGAGTGGAGAGTGCATAGAACGCGATTCTGAAAGCGCTTGTTATTAAATATTTTAGATTTCCAAACATTTTGCTTTTCGCTGGTTGATAAGCCCCGCTTATACTTTTGTGGTACACTTTGAGAGGTTTTATCGTCAGACGATATTAATAAACCATATATGATTTGAAAGGTATTTTGATGCAAATATGCACAACAGTACGTTTTATTCTAAAAAATTTGATTAAACTCATTTTAAATATATTTGAAAATCGTACAGTGGGGCATTATAGTGATAACATTTGTCACTTTCATATTAGACGTTGTGAAAGGAACATGGTCTCAAAACGCTGATTTTATGGCATGGAATTTGCTATTTTTCTTAAATTTGAGTGCTGCCAAGTTTGTTTGGAATGTAACTTTTCAATTGCCATCACTATGCTTCACTTAGCGGCCGTACAGTGTGGCCCATAAGTTTATAATTGAATTTATTTACATGCTGTTTAAAGCTTTTTTATTTTGTTTTGGCTTTATGAGAATTTCAATTTCAATTTCATTTGGCTGAACATATTACGACAAATCATTGTTGTTGTTGTTGTTGTTGCTGCTGCTGTTTAACTACAAGTAATCGGAGCTGCGGCAAAGTTTCTCATTACAAAATCATCTGCTTAATTCCCAGCACAAGTGTGTGGTAATCGCAACGATAATTTCAGTACAGCTGATGATCATTATGAGAGCAGATAAAATCTATATTGTCTTGCTTTGAGCCCTCTTCTTCAGTGAAAGAAAGTCAAGCAACAGTTTATTCAAAATAATTAAAATACAACGAACCTGCTCAATAAAGCAAAAGATAAAATAAAAAATAAAACAAAAAATAAAATAAAAAATGAAATGAAATAAGTAAATAAATAAAGTGGTGCAGTAAAGCTTAGAAACAAGGCAGGAGCGAGCAGGCCGCTTCATGCATAATTTGGCAAAACCACAACAACCATAACAAACAATCAAAAAATAAAGAAGATTAAATTAACACACTGACAGAGACATAAATGCCGTAAAAATGGGCACAAGAGAGAAAAAAAGAACGTATTCAAAACATCAACGAGAAAACAATTACATTTTGCAGACGCACATAAATTCAGACTCTGGTAAAATTATTTTTGCTAAAGTCGTGTGTTTGTTTGACAATTTGACACCCCACATTGTGACTGAATTTATTTGACTTGGCTGGCTTGACTTCACACTGGATGACACTCATGAATCTAATTAATTTAAGCGTGATTATTTAAGCGGCAGCCAAGTGTTTTATTGTTCAACAAACATTTCTTGTTCAGCTTTTGTTGTTGTTTCTCTTTCAAACAGTTTTGCAACAATAAGAATTGTTAACAGATCTGAAAAGCCATAGAAAAGGTTTTGCTTGGATTTGTAATTCGTATTTAATCACACATAATATTTTTCTATCAGAGTGTGATTTATGCGCAATTTAAAACGCTGTTACATTGTGGCAATTTGCTTATGAATATTTATTTCTTGTGCGAGTCAAAGTTTATTTATTTTTTAATTTATGCAAATTTTATAATAACAGAGTTGCTGCGAGCCAAGAAGTTTGTTGGCTTTTAATAGCATTTTGTTATTGTTGTTGCTGTTGCTGTTGCTGTTACCGTGTCAGTGTGACTTTTCTGTAAAACCAGTAATTAAACATAATTAACAAAATAATTTTAAAACTCATTAAATTCTTTATTATATATTTAATTTACAATCTATTGCAAAATTGCTGGGGGTTCCCAACACAATTGTGCCGGGAAAAACAAACAACTTAAGACAACAATTCGAAGATTTGAAATCATCAAATTTCTCCGCACTTGACTTCAAGTTTATTTTTAGCCAATTTTATAGTTCAATAATAAAAAAAAAGAAATTAATAAAACCTTTGCTGGCTAGTGTCGCCCTGTTAGAGTGATTTAATAACTTAAATATGTTCGCAAAGTTTAAATTCTTCACACGACTTTCCATTCGATTCGGGTAAACTCACGCTGTTGAATTAAAACAATTAAATATTAATTGAACAATTAAATACTAATTAAACAATTAAATAATAATTGTAAATATTTGTATCGCACAACTATTTACAGTAAAACACGCTTAAAGCGAACTCGGCTGCAAAGAACTAAATCCCAAAATCCCTTGTTTTTGTTAATATTTTCTTACAGAAAACCTTCGTTATAGCGAATTTCTCTATAACGAATTGGCGATTTGTAACGTAAAATACTGTGCACATCCGTAAACTTTTATAAATAACTATTTTTTTGATAATTCCTTGCAGTTCGTTATAACCGAATTGTACTGTATTGCTATATTAAATTGCCAGGATAATGTTCTCAAAGCGCTTTTAGTGCAGAAAAACCTGATAAATATTCCAAGACGCAAAGAGAGTCATAAGAAACAGCAGGGCAGTACAGCTGTTTTCGAAAGACGCTGCACTTGCATCCTCAGGTCTCATGTGAATTGTTTTTTTTTTGTTTGTTCATCAAATCTTAATAGAAGTTTTATGAATGAATGACTAACAATTTTTGTATATAAAGATTTTACTATGCAATAGAATACGAGAATTGTAAAGAAGCCATGTGTCCACATTTTGAATCCCTGTACTGCCAGTTGATTATTTTTATTCTTCAGGTATGTTGTTATATTGTATTTCATATCTATTTTATTTTTAATTATTATTTAGGACGTTTTTCAGTTCAGTTTTTTGCTGGTTAAAATAGGTCACTCATATTTTTGTGGTACGCCTTGAGGTTTCTCACCGTCAAGCAATAATAATGAAAAGGATATGCTTTGAAAGGTATTTTGGTGTAGATGTGCACAGTGGATATATATGAAAACAAAAGTGATAAAAAGCATATAAAATTAGGAAAAAAAAAATAAGTAAATAAAAATGCAAATTTTGCCAGTTTTTTACATATTTTGTTAAGGGGTATCGCCTGCCATACTGTGTCGCCACAAAATGCCATAATGTGTTTTCAGTTTAACCAATAAATCGAAATGTAAAAAGCCTTTTGATATTTTTCTTAAACTAAAGGATTTATTTTATTTGCAAATTTTAAATAATTTATAAAATATCTTCTGCGAATGAAACACTGTCCCGTCCTTTCCTTGTCTCCTGGGCTCCAGATTAAGAAATATTGCAATTTTGAAACCGATTTTAATTTTAACTAAATTATTTCTTCTTCATTTTATTGACAATATAAAAATGAAATAAATAAAATTTCCACAAACGATTTGAAATTTTGGTTTCAGCATTGACATTGTTTTTGATTATGTGACTTCAGATACACTTAATTACGCCATCATTTACCAATTGATCTTCATCTTTTTTTGTTGTTGGCTTAATTGAAAAAAAAAGAAAACAAAAAATAGGAACGAAAAACAACTCTTTTTTAGATAAAATTAGCAAAACAAAAAACTGATTATTAAAGCAAAATAAAAGAGAGAAACAACTGAATAGAATTAGGATTTTGACATTTTTCGTATTGAGTCACCTTGTGAAGAGACAACACACGAAATGCAATCGTACGACAAATACCAGCCAAAACGATGTGCAGGGGTAATAAAATAAACAACGAACTTGATGTGTTCACATTTTTATTCTATTTCTTTGTTTGAATGCTGCTGTTTTTTTTTGTTTCTTGCTGCCGTTTTTTCCCATTTCAACGAATTATTTCAGACATCGAAAAGCTTGACGGCAAGTGGTGTTCTTGTTGTTGTTGTTATTATTGTTATTGTGCGCTTGTGTGTATGTGTGTGCTTGTGTATGTGTGTGTTTGAATGCATTGAGAATTAATGTTAGACACTGTTGCTAATGTCTGTCTCATGATAATGACGATGATGTTGTTGATGATGATGTTGTATTTTTTATAAAAGTGGCCACTTTCCGAGATCACACATTCACAAAGCAATTATTCTATAGCTGATGATGTTCATGCCCAGCATAACAACAGTCATTGTGAAAAAAAAATCATTATGATGATGATTTTATTTGAATCGGAATTAAATGCCGGCTTATAAACGGAATTCGGTGGAACAACAAACTCAACAACAACAACAAAAACAAGTTACTGGCTTTTGTTTAAGTGTTATTTTTTGTTGTTGTTGCTGTTGCTTTTAATATTTGTTATTACATATTATTAAATGATATTTTTATTTCGTACGAGGGCGCTTTCAAAAGCAGTTTAAATATCTGTAATAGATGGCCAAGTCTTTACAGTGGAGTTCCCAACAACCAGGAACACCATTTAATTCTTAGAATCTATTTTTTATGGTTTCAGGATCTTTTTTTCATGCCTCTGGTGCATGTTCTGAAAAGGGCATAACGTTTAAAGTTGGCAACTTTGCTTTGGAAACGCCCAGCGATGCTGGCGTTTTTTAATCGTTACTATATACCTTAAAGATCTCGTTTGTTTTATTTTAACTGCTCTATAAAGATAAAATGAAATGTTTTGATATTTTTTTTAGCAATTTTAAATTTTTCACCATTTTTTTTTAAATATTTTATTTTATAGAAAACATTTTCTTAAAATTTGTCCAGTATGTGTCTCTATTGTTATGTTGTGAACTCCTTTTACTTGTAGCTGTTTTTACAAGTCAAACTAAAATTTCAATTTAAGGAATTTTGATTTAAAGCAAATCTGGCGTTTTTTAAACGCCAGTGTTTACTGCTGCGATTTGGTCTATTTTATTTTAACTGCTCTATAAAGAATGAATTCTTTCAATACGCTTTCTTTATAATATAAATTTTTTTACCATATATTTTTTTTAATTATTTATTTTATAGAAAAAATTTTCTCTAAGTTTGTTTGTTAATTGTGTGTCTCTGCTGTTTAGCGTTTTTAAAAGTCAATTAGAATTTTAATTCAAATTTTTTTGTTTGATTTTGAGATTTTTCAAACAAAAATGCAACAAAAATTAAACACTTATAAACTACGCGTTTTTCGTAACACGCTGAAATGCGTTTAGCGTCTTTATGCGGTTGCCATTTCGATTTAGAAGTGATCGATGCTCTGATAAAATTTTAAATTTGACTTTTTTAATTTTCCGATACGAAAATCGAAAATTTGTCTGTAAATTATTGGTTTTACCTTTTTTGAAAAAATAGAGTTCTCATCAGATCTCGACGTTTTGAGGTCCCAGGAAGCTTCCCTGGCTGATTCTGAGAACCCGATACTATGTCTGTTTGTATGGGTGTGAGAGTGTGTGTGTGTGTGTGTGTGTAATTGTGTGATCCGCTTATAGCTTTTGACCGATTTCAATCAAGCCGTTCTACTGAACTTAGACTTCCGATGAATTTAAACCGATTCGAACCGGTAGATTTTAAGAAAATAAAAAAACTCAGACCATTCTTAAAAGTGGTTTTTAAAAAAACGTTTAAACGGCTTTACCGACCAATTTAAGAAATTAATCAGTTTTCAAGGTAAAAACCAAGTCGGCCACTGCAAATCGGGTCAAAATCGTGAGATATCGTGAACGAAAAAATTACTTATTTAAAAAACTCCGAAATTATGTATCTGATCAGTTAATGTTCCAGACTGTTTTATAATAATCGAAGGTTGGATTGGTTGATTTTGAAATTCCCAAAGTAATTACTCGACCGCCTTCGTGTTAATATGGGATTTATTTCGTGTGTTTTATTTTTAGAAGTTTAATCGTATTTGAACTTTTTATTCTTTCAATTAAAAGCCGCTCTCAGCAAAACGTTTAGGCCGTTAAAAGTTTATTATTAAATATTTATTTTTAAATATTTTTTTAAATTCATGTGTTCTTCACTTTAAACGTGTTAATTATTATCTCTTTTTCTTTATTAAGTTAATAACCATTCATTTTTCAAAGAAGAAGTCTATCCAGTTTGTTATTGTATTTAAAAGTTTTCAAAATTGATGTCAGAGGTTTTGAAATAAACATATTTTTCAAATAACAATAATTTTTTTTAAATAAACAAACAATTGTAGTTGTTGCAGTTGCAGCAGATAAAATAAAATATTTTAAAAAATGTTTGATTATTTATAAAATTCATAGAGAAAAATTAATTCATGGTTAATGGAACAAGTATGGAAATATCAGAAGGCCTTAGAGATATGCAAGTGACCTGATTGTGCCACGCCTTAATGGGAAAGAATAGCGGCCAACAAATAAACGAGACTTGAAATGAATTTTGTGATAATAAAAGAGGGTCATCCTGCCAGCCACTAATTTTAACCGAAAATTTATTATCGTAGCATTTTTTTCTAAAACGCTATTATATATATTTTAAAATAATGTGGTTTCCGATCACTATAAAAGAGTCGGGGACGTCAACTGATTAGATTTATAATTTCGCAGTTTGCGGAGTCGATCGGTGAAGCCGCTGAAAAGTTGTTCTAAAATATCCACTTTGAAAAGTGCATTTCTCCAAGTTTTATTTGCGATTTCGTGATATCTACCGCTTCAAATCGGTTCAAATTTACAGGAAATCTAAACTCAGTAATGCTCTCATTCCGATAACTATAAAAAGATCGGGAACATCAACCGAAAATACCACTTTTTCGCATTTTCTCGTTCAAGATATCTCACGAACAGATTAACCGATTTTGACCCGATTTGCCGTGGCCGTCTTGGTTTTTACCTTAAAAACTGATTGATTTCTTAAATCGACCGGTAAAGTCGTTTGAAAGCTATTAAAAAAACCACTTTGAAAAATGTTTTCTTAAGTTTTTTAAAATTTTTTGATATGTACCGGTTCGAATCGGTTTGAAATCACAGGAAATCTAAGTTCAGGAACGCTCTCATTTCGATGACTATAAAAGGGTCGGGAATACCAACTGATTGGAAATAACTTTAGAGTTTTTAAAAAATATCACTTTTTTCGAATTTTCTCGTTCAAGATATTTCACGAACAGATTTACCGATTTTGAGCCGATTTGCCGTGGTCGTCTTGGTTTTTACCTTAAAAACTGATTGATTTCTTAAATCGACCGGTAAAGTCGTTTGAAAGCTATTAAAAAAAACCACTTTGAAAAATGTTTTCTTAAGTTTTTTAAAATTTTTTGAAATGTACCGGTTCGAATCGGTTTAAATTTACAGGAAATATAAGTTCAGTAGAACACCATCAGGTTTAGTTGAAATCGGTGAAAAGTTATAAGCGGGCCACATACTTACACATACACACAGACCCACTAATACACACAAACATAGTGACGATTTCTCAGAATCAGTCAGGGAGGCTTCCTGGGGCCTCAACACGTCGAGATCTGATAAGGCCTCAATTTTTCCAAAACGGGGTAAAACCATTAACTTCCTCGATTTTTTTTCTAGAAAATAATGCATAATTTTTCACACTTTTTAACAGAAAATGGCAACATTTTGACATTTCAAAATAAAGAATTTGTTAGATATGAATCCAACATCTCTTACGAAAAATAATTTCTTTTTTAAACTTTTTTTTTTAGAAAATAAGTGAAAAAATTTTACATGTTTTCTAGAAAAGAATACGCTCTTAGATAAAAAAATATGTTTTAAGCCGCTCTTCTAGGCCGCATTATTTTAATGAATAAAAAATTTATATGAAAAAAAATTATGGGCAACTTTAAGTTTCAGCGGAATGACTTCAACAACTTAATTGCCACACATATCCAGCAGATAGTCTAGATCATGTGACTGAGAACGCTGAGGCATGGCGGGTGGTTTCGTTTTAGGTAAAACGTTGGGGTGTCGTCTGCACAAACAGCAGCAGACTATATAATTGAAAGATATATTTACGGTGGCTCCAATTATAAAAATACTGACTGATTTACAAGTCTCTCATGTTGTGACGACTTCCTCTGTTTGAGCTCCGATGACCCACTAGCACTGAAAATAATTGGTTTCCTATAAATTATTGTTGCAAAGTAATTTGTTTGTTATTATTTTTTCAAGAGGAGGAATTAATTTGTGGTTGCGTTGCTTTATGGCCGCACGCAATACGTTCGTTTAAATTCGAAATTGAAAATAACTTAATAAAAAAATAAATAAAAAAGAGGGAAATTGAAGAAAAAACGACGGCGTGTGTTTTGTTGTGCTTGAATTGCTTTTTAATTTATTTACCACGCACCTACATACACACACACACACACTCGCACAGGCGCTTACTCACTCCCATTGCGGTGATCAGCATAATGAAGATGTGATTTTGTGGTTGTCTGATCTTTCCTTATTCATTATAACCTATGTTTTCTTCTTTTTTATTTTATCTTTTATTTCCAATAAGCCGATATTTTCAATCTCATTTACACAAAGAGTCTATTTTCTTTTAATGCCGCAATTATGTGTTGGCTGGTGTTAAATTGCTGGAGTGAAGAAAAACTTTTTTTCAAACTAACAAAAAAAGCCAATTTTGATGAAGATAATTTTAGTTGTTCCTCCTTTTTTTTGTTGCTATTAATGAAATTTCGTTTAGTGGAAAGTGAAGTAACAAACAAAATGGTTTGACTTTTCAATGGACCTTTTGACTTGACACGTCTTTTTGGTTTAGGAAAAGCAAAGAAAATTTTGCAAAAGCGACAAACGCTGGTGTAGTTTGATTAAAAAGGAACGTTTTCCTCTGCCAAAATACAATTTAATTTTATTTATTGTTATTTAATACACATATCGCTCATTTGCTGAAATAACATCATAACTCAAGAATTCTAGTTTTCCAAAAAGCAAGTTTAAAGTTTTCATTTTAAAACTCAACTTAATGCGAAAAGAAATTTTAGTTCTTCTCTAAAGAAAATAATGATTTTAAAATTAATTCTGCATTATTAAATCCAAAATTCGTATTTTTTGAGTTATGACGTTGTTTTAGTAAACGGGCGATATGTAAGTATGCTTATTTAAAACTGGCTAGTCCCTAAGGCTTCACATGTTCCTCTTTTTTATCTCCCCCGTATGCAAAAAAATGTCACACAGTGCTACACAGTATTCAATATGCAAAAAGTATTTAAATTTTGCTCGAACAGAAAACTATTATTAAAGAAAACGGCAAATAATTCTTGGATTTATCACTATTTTTATAACCACGTCTTTTTATAACCACTTGCAGGCAAGCGGACTGCAAATTGTTTCTTTTTAATTGCCCTGCTTCGAATTAACAACATTTCCAATTTGTGTGTTTTGCTAAACAGCATGTTAATTATGTTCTACTCCACTTAATTTGCACCCGTCTAATCGGAGATGGCATGAAGTGCCTTCAGGGCTTTTATTGCGATGCCACACTTTTCCAGGAAAGAATACAATACGAGCGCATATTCGATGCAAAAGTTAAGAAACATGTTGCAAATTTATGCTTGCAAATTTTAATATAAAAGAATACGTGATTATACAGGGTGATTTTTTAATTGCTGGGTTTCTATATAACTATATAGAAATTAGCTAATTTGTTAGATTACTTTCATATAAAAAGAGTAAAAATATTGTGATTTATGCAACTAAAACTTAGGGCGCATTTTTAAAATAATTTTGGTTTGAGGAAAATTATAAAAAAAATTTAAAAATATTGTTTTTCTGTTGTACACAATTTGTTAAAAACTTTGAAAAATATTGGAAAAGTGATTTGAAAAATTAAGGCCTTTAGTTTTTTTTTTAAATAACAGTTGCATCAATGGCGGCTTTTATAGTTCAGCCTATTTGCAATAAAAATTTTTTTTCAACAAAGATATTAAAAAAATTAATTAAATACGTTTGAAAGTGAAATTAATTTTTTATAATTTTCTGCAAAATAAGAGAAATTTTTTCCTCTTTTAAAATGGTATTTAAAAACAATATATTGAAAAAAGTTATTAAATCTACAAAAGCAAAACAGAGAACCAGCTTAAAATTACACATTTTTAATCATGCATCTCCTAAATAATTTTCAGAAGCATGAGAACTCCCGTATCAAGAACTATAACTCGACAGCTACTAACGTCAAACTGTACTGTCGTGTTTTTTTATGCAAAGTTATTTATGTATTACAAATCTACAGAAAAATTCCTTTCAAATAATTTAATTTTCATCAATATTGAAGAACGATGAGTTACTCAAAAGTGTACCACAAAATGTATGTAGAGTGTTTATCTCTAAGATTTTTTATATAGTGCACATCTATGCAAAAATGCCTTCCAAAAAAATTATTTTACTTCAATATTGGTGGACGGTATGTTACTCAAAAGTGTACCACAATATATATCTGGAGTGTTTATCTTTAAGATTTTTTATATTGTCCAGATCTATACAAAAATACCTTTCAAATTATTTACTTTTCAATAATATCGGAGAACGTTACGGCACTAAAAAGAGTACCACAAAACCATGAGGTAAATGATAATTTTTATTTTGTTAACAAAAATGCATTTTTCTTATCACAGAAAATTTCCCTCCCAGTGTGCGACACTTGAGCGATTATAAACACAAATTTCGATACATAAATTTCACACTTAAAAATAGTGCATTTTGCATAAAATATGACTGCTGTTGAATGCAATAAACCCATAATTATTTACTGCACTACATGAACGAGTACATGAAGTTGCAACAAGAAAAGCCAGAAAGAAAAAACAAAACGGGTGGTGTGGCATAAAACTTTAAGTACAGAGTTAAATTGAAAATCTACTTTTTTTAATAGTTTCTTAATTTTATGCCAGAAAATCTTTGTTTTGAACAACAGAAAGTAATAATTTTATTGCGCTGGCATGAAAAAAGGGCTTAACATGAATGCGAGTGAATAAGAAAAACAAAAGAACACGCTTCATTCAGCATTTTGTGGCAACATTTTCGAGGCGTATTTGAAAGTTCCTTCCACAAGAATTAATATTCTGCATTTAATTGCGATTTCAATTAAATTCATATTAAATAAAATTTCAAAATCTGCTTTAAAGTTGCCAGAGTTTCCATTGAAAATCCGAGAAGTTATTGGTTTGAAAAAATCAAGTTCTGAGGTCTCAGGAAACTTCCCTGACTAATTCTGAGAACCTGTCACTATGTCTGTATGTATGTGTGTGTGTATGTAAGCCGCTCATATATATATATATATATATATATATATATATATATATATCTGATTACTTGGTTGCAGTTTTGATCGGGCGATATTCTCAGTGCAAGCCCAGCTAAAAAATATTTTGCAAGCAAACTGTCATGTCCTCATAAATTAATGAATTTAATTTACTTTGTACATTATTTTCTTAATTTTAAGGCATTAAATCTGTAAAAAACATTGATTTAGGAGATAAAATGAACTCTGTATAATTTTTGCTTTGTTCTCCTCTAACGACAGTGATGCCGATTTGTCGCGTGTGGCATCTTCGCTGTTGATATATTTTACCTGTTCCAACACCAAAAAACGGTAAAAAAAGGTTATTTCCTTTTATTCTTCTAAAACAATAACAAATAGTTCACAATAGCAACTGTTACCCACAAACCATTCACAATAGTAACATTTACTTGCAAAATATTCACGATATCGATTTGTTGGGAATGGGAATAGACGTTTCCCCCAAAAACATTCCCATTCCCATGAATATGGGTTGTGTTGAAATTATCGTGGTGATTGAATTGAACAAACGTCATACTTGACTAAAATTATTCACAGAATTTGGAAATAATTAAAAAATTATTTTGCAAACTTTAGCTTTTGATTGTTTGATTTGATTCGATCGAGTTGCTACTTCTATTTCTTGCTGTTCGCCATTGAGTTGCAAATATTAATTGTGTGCTCTCTTAAGTGTTTTGCTAAGAATTAATATTTAAAATTAACTTAATTAATATTTTTTCTTTTGTTATTAACGTTGAAATATCAATTTTGAAAACTACAGCGTGTATATGAATATTTCATCAGGCGCCAGCGATAATTCGTTACATGCACGTTACAGATTGATTGCATTTATTAAAAATTAGTTTTTCTGCAGGTATGGAAAGTTACATATTTGTTTGGGAAAGAAAATATTTTAAACAAAATTTTATATAAAATTTACTGCATGAGTTGGTAAATCTTAACCACTCAACAAACGAAATTCATTTATAATAAGAGTTTTTAAGAGGTACTTTTTGGAAGGTACTATTTAAAAGGTACTTATTTGAAAGAAACTTATTTGAAAAGTAGCCTTTAGCAGGTACTATTTCCAAAGATATCTTGTGAAAAGGAGCTTATTTAAAACGTACTTTTTTTTTAAAGGTATATTGTTACAAGGCACTTTTTCATCTTTGATGGTACTTTTCTTCTTCTTTTCTTTCTTTGATGGTACTTTTTAGAAGGTTGCTCTTTAAAATTCAATTATTTGAAAGGTGACTTTTAAAAGATACTTTTTTTAAAGGAACTGATTTAAAAGGTTCTTTTTAAAAACGGCACTTTTTAAAAAGGCACATGTATGCGTAAGTAAATTTTTCGGAAAAATCTCATGTGAAAAAGAAAATATTTTAAAAACAAAATCCCTGATGATGTTCAGTCAAGTTGACCGAAATGTTGAGCGTATCAATTAATTTTTATGACCTCAAGCCGAAAGTAAATCATCCGGCCTTTTTGAATAATTTTAACACTTTCAGTCAATCGAGTTGATTTATGTCTTCACAACAACAAAATAGCTTTGACATTTTGAAATGCGAGTGCCACCATATTTTTAACATCAAACCTTAATCGTGTTGACTTTTCCATCCCTGTTTTTTTTTCTGTGCCATTTTAATGGTAAAATCATCTCATAATGACGGGGTTATTAATGACGGTGATATATTTTTTTTCGAATATTTTTAGGTTGATCAACTTTTTTCTTTGTTGAAAATTTAAAATGCGGGAACTTGTTGTTGCTGTGTGTTCTTTGTGATTTTTGGTTTTTGTAAAGGTGTTAATTTCATGCACCGTGTTTGTTTGTTGTTGTTTTTCGGAGTTGTTGACTATTAATGAAGTGTAAATAAAGGGTTTGTAGCTGCTGCTGTGGATCAAGTCTTTTTCTTTTAGTTTTGAATGTTACAAAACTCTTTATTTGCTTCTTATTATTTTAAGTTAATAGAAAAGTTTGTCTGAGGGCCACTAACTCATTATCATGTTGGTTAAAAGGAGGGCGTTATCGGACTTGTGATACATTTTTTTTGTTTTTATTTTTTTGCTTGTAAGAGACAAACTTTTTATGCGTCCCATTAAGTCCGTCTTTTAACCAACATGAAGTTGTATTAGTGGGCTTAAGGGAATTTAAATGTGACTGTTTGTTATTGAATGAATTCATACAAAATCGAATGCTTTACGAAATGGTTTCGAATTTCTGCTTCTAAAAGAGTTCAGAAAACGTAGTCGTTCTTTTTGAAAAGCAGTTATTTTACAAGTTGGGATTTTTAAAAGAATTCCTTTTATTAGGCAATTTTTTTAAAAGGTACTTTTTACTAATATATTAAAAACAGGTTTAAGATAATTCGTAAACAGGTGCGCATTGAAATGGTACGTTTCAATGGCCACTTCAAAAAATACTTATTAAAAGGTACCTTTTTAAAAGTTAGAGACTTGAAATGTACTCTTTTAAAAGATACGTCGCTAATAGACACTTCGTTTAGAAGGTACTTCCTTTAAGAAGTACTCTTTACAATATGTTTTTTGCAAAAGATACTTTTTTAAGAGGTATTTTCTTAAAAAGCGCTTTTATTAAAAGGTACTTAAATTAAAAAGTACTTTTAGCAAAAGTACTTTTTTATAATGTCCTCTTTATAAAAAGTACTGCTATTATAATGTAATTTTTGAAAGGGATTTATTTTAAAAGATTATTTTTAAAGAGGTTATTTTAAGAAATGTTCTCTATATAAAAAGTACGTATATTGAAAGGTACTTTTTTAAATTATACTTAACTTAAAACAAAATTTATTTTAAAGGTACTGTTTTTAAAAGCTGCGGTCGTTAAAATCATCTTTTTTAAATTGTATTTTTCAAAAGTTACTTTTTCAAAATGTACTTTTCAAAAAGTACCTTTTCAAAATGTACTTTTCAAAGCGAACTATGTTCAAGTTAGCTTTTCAAAATGCTCTAAAATTATCTTATTTAAATAGTATATTTCAAAAAGTACTTTTTTAAAATGTACTTTTCAACGGAAAAGTTTTCAAAATGCTCGTTATGTTGAAAAGCAAATTTTTAAAATGTATGTTTTTGTAAAGTACTTTCAGAAAAGATACTTTTTTAAAGGGTACATTTTCATCAAGTACTTTTTAAAAATGTAAATTCCCAAAACTGTACTTGTCCAAGGTATTCGTTTTAATAGGTACTTCTTATAAGAGGTACTTTTCAAATGAACTTGTAAAGGTACTTTTAAAACGTGCTCTTTAGAGGTTCTTCTAAAATACATTTTTGCAGGTACTTTTTGAAATGTTTATTCTCAAAACGCAATTTTTCTAGTAGGTAGTTCGTCTAAATATATTCGTTTTAAAGGTACTTTGATAAAAGGTACTTTTATAAAAAATACTTTTTAAAAAAGGGGCTTTAAATAGCAACCTTTTCAAAAGATATATATTTTGAACGAACTTCCTTAAAATATGCCTCTTCTAAAAAGTGGTGTATCAAAAGGTACTTTTTCAAGGTGTTCGTTTTAATAGGTATTTCTTATAGAAGGTACTTTTTAAAGGAAATTTTAAAGGTACTTGTAAGTTACTTTTAAGTTACTTTTGAGTTACTTCTAAAATAAATTTTTAAAGGTACTTTTTGAAATGTATATGCTCAAAACGGTATTTCTTTGTAGGTACTTCGGCTAAAAGTATTCCTTTCAAAGGTACTTTTATAAAAGGTACTTTTGTAAAAAGTACTTTTGTAAAAGGTACTTTTACAAAAAATACTTTTTTAAATAGGTGCTTTTAATAGCAGTCTTTTCAAAAGAATTACAGGTTTTTTAAAAAGTTTTTTGTTTTTAATTTATTTATTAAAAATTTATATATATATATATATATATATATATATATATATAGTAAATTTTCTATAAATATTTTTAGGAAAGTTTTTTCTAAAATTCTTGGCAGCAAAGCAATTTTTATTAAAAACTATTTTTTTAAGAAGGGTCGTTTTAAAATGCCACGACTTATTTCCTAAAAACTATTTGCTTGTATAGTTTTTTTAAATAAATTGAAAAATCTAAATGGTTTTTTTGTGTATTTTTTTTTTGTATTCAAGGATGCTGCGTTTGTATGCAATGAAGTATTTAATTGTCGTTTTTTACATGTAAATAAATTGATAAGGACGCAGCAGAAGTCCTTGGAAGGAAATAAAATTTGTTAATAAAATTGTGCTTAAATTATTTGTCAATTAAAATATTTATTAAACAAATTTTTTTATATATTCGCGATGAATTTTTTAATAAACAATTTGTTGTGCTGGAGTTTCTTTTGAATTTCTCAGTAACTCAATATGGATTTTTTTCGTTTCGTTGCAATTCTTTTTCTTTAAATGTGAACGTACAAGTTCAACATTTTCAACAACAACAACATTCGGTTGATATATTTCCCCTGTTGTTGGCCACTTCAGTTGCCAAGAAAATTCAAAGTCTTGTTCGATTGAAGTGCAAAAACTTTTGTTGTTTATTTACCTTCTAGACGATGTTTCATAAATATTATTCTAGTTTTTTTAATAGTTTTTTTCTGATATTTTTCTGGTTCCGTCTGTTGGTTTTAATGTCAGACACACACACACACACACACACACACGGGCAGTGATAGAACATCATCATCTCCATCATCATCCACTTCAGCAAAACGTTCATCATTTTGAGTTGTTTTTTTTGATATTTTAAAATGTGTATTTTTCAAAGATGAACTTACAAGCGCTTGTTTGTTTCTAGTTTATGAATTTAATGTGGAAAGGCCAACTGCGAAGTAAATGGAAGTTTCGAAATACTCTGGTTCAACTCAAAAAGAATGTGGACAACCGAAAACGAATTCTGTTTTTTCTATAAAAGTAAAAATAGCAAAATGTGAAGTGCAGTTTTGCTTGAAATGGAAAACATGTTTTGATTTGTTTTGGGCTTTGGCCAACCGTTTAATAGCCAAAAATGCTTGTCAAGATGATTTGGGATAATTTATACATTTTTAACGTTTTATTTGAGTTTAAATTAAAGAAAATAACAATAATTCATTAAGCGCTTCTTATGTCGCATTGAATGACTCATTTAGTTGTCACATATTTTACTTTTAAGTTTTTATTTTTCATGCATTCAAAATAAAGTTAATTCATCCGTTAAATCATCCTCTATAAGTTCTCCTAAATCCGTCAGTAGTATATGAATTGACTTTAATTCTCTGCATATTCAATATAAAATATAATATTCGGAAATGCACTTCAAAAGACCTAATCTATTGCAAATTTAAGTTAAATATTGTAGTGACTCCGAAAAATTGTAAATACTCCGAATTTTCAATATTGAAAACACTACGAACTTTCAATCTCAATGTTTTTTAAGAACCTACAATCCTTTGTGCACTTGAAGTTTCTATAAAAATTAAAACTTGTAAAAATTAGTCAAGGTGCCTCCGAAATTTTTCCATAGTCCGAATTTTCAATACTGAAAAATTTTTAAACACTCCGAATTTTTAATATTAATGTTTTTAAAGAACCTACAACTTCTGAAATACTTGATATATATCTAGAAACGGAGCTTTGAAAAGTAATCAAGGTGACTCCGAAAAAATGCAAATTTTTAGAAATCCCAAAATATTCGTAAAGTAAAAGTTTATAATACTACAAAAAAAAAATTAATAAAATGCGAAATATCTAAGCTATTTCGAAAAAAATCACACAGCTTCGAAAATTCGAAAACGTCTATAATTTATTTAAAACTTCTAACAAAAAAAAAAATTAAAATTAAAAAAAAAAACAAATGACTCCATAAAGCTTCAAAAAAAAAGTAACTCCGAAAATTTTTATTTACTCCGAAATTTTAATATTAACGCTCTTTCTGCAAACGTATATTAATTGCCACAGAAACTGGACGTTTGTCTAAGAATCACACCTTTAAATTTATTTAAAGTAACTCCGAAAAATTTTAATTACTCGGAACTTTCATTCTAAAGAAAATAATTAAATTAAAAAGCTACATATCGAAAAAAGCTTTAATATTAAAAAAGACATCGTGCTACTATTGATTGATTCTATAGAAAGAAAATAATCGTAACTCCGAAAAGTGGCAAATTTTGATATAAATTAATGTTATATAATTTTCCATATGGCTAACAATCCCTATAACCAGCACTTTAATAATTTTGGGCAATTTTTTTTATTATTCATTTTTAAGATATTAAGCGGAAAATAACCTTAAATCCTTAATAATAATGACTCCGAAAGCTTAAATATGTATGGATATTTGAAAAAAAATTCCAAATAGAGTCCTGAATGTTTATAAATCTCAGAATTGTGCTTAAAATAAAAGATATGGCAACTCAGAAAAATGTGACAACTCCGAAAAATATGAGACAACACCGAAAAAATCGGAATTTTCCGAATATTTGATATATTCAAATATGCTTAAAAATTCTTTAAGTTTATTAAAAACTCATTATATCTGAAAGAAAGAGTATGTTTAAGTCAAATAATATTTATTCCGAAAAAATCTAATACTCGCCACAAAATTCAAATACGAATTGAGTCCTTAAACATCTTTTGATGTTATCAAAGTTATCAAGAACAAGTTGAGAAATCATAGAAAACTTCGAATATTCGAAATAAAAAATGGGAAATTCCCGGGCGTACGTACACACTCGCATATATTTATTTGCTTAATAAAGAATACAACTGAAGAGATAATAAAAATAAATAAAAAAGTCCCAAACGTTCCACAGCTCTTTAACGTTTAAAAACTCCCACTCATTATTATTAGTTTTCCCATGTTGATGGCGAACCTTTTAGATGTTTTTCTCTTATTGTATTTAAGCTTTTCCTCCTCAATTCTCGAACACAAATTCCAACGATAATGAAACTTGTAAAACGAAACACCGGGAATAACAAATTTTATTTATCCAACATAAAATTGAAAGAAAAGCCACAAGATAAGTTTAATTTGTTAACTTAATAACCATAATTAAATGGATGGAGTGTAAGTAGTTTTCGCACGCCAAAAACAAAAACAAAAAA
The DNA here is from genome assembly GCA_963675445.1 of Linnaemya vulpina. Classification (NCBI taxonomy): domain Eukaryota; kingdom Metazoa; phylum Arthropoda; class Insecta; order Diptera; family Tachinidae; genus Linnaemya; species Linnaemya vulpina. The sequence continues at coordinate 99,389,170 of OY776277.1, forward strand.
AAAAACACAAACACGGAGAACCGCTAAAACAATTTGCAAGTTTGTTGCTCAAGTCTTTTGTTTGGGAAGAGTTACACACTAAAACAGCAAATAAATGCTGATTAAATTTAACGTTTTTGGATTTATACGAGAAGCCTGTGAATACTAAAAGCGGGCATGATAAATTGTTTTGTATTTAATTTTATTTATGTTTTATTTATTGTTTTTTCTTTGTTGTTGTTTTCTTTATTGTTTTTGCTTTTGTTAATGAAGACATACAAAAAATATATTCTGGCGTGGGTTACCATTTCTGTTAAGGAGGAGCTTTAACATGGTTAGACCTTTTGTTTATTTCTTTAGTGTTGCAATAAAAAGGTTTGAGGGAGAAAGGCAACAGTGTGTGTGTGTGTGTGTGTGTGTGTGAGACAGTATGTGTATAAGTGTGTGTGTGTGTGTGATATAAATATATACTCCTACACTTGCAACCTTCGGTGGCATGAATTAAAATAATTTTTTATATTTTGAATATTTAAAAATTCCTCGACAGAGAGAGAGAGAGAGAGAGAGAGAGAGAGAGAGAGCGAAAGAGAGAAAAGTTTAATATAACAATTAACCGCACTTCCACGATGCCGCTAAATTTCCCTGGTAGGAAATTATTTTCCAATTTTATGAATTTTAAAAATACCTTAAAAATTCCTTAACAAAGAGAGAGAGAGAGAGAGGGAGAGAGAGAGAGAGAAAGAAAGTAAATTTTAATACAATACGATTCCAATATATATCGCAAATAAATAAATTTAAAACAAAAACAAAATTTTATATTTCAAGTTTCTTTCAGAACTACCGTCGTCTTGGAACAGCCTGCAAGACTGACTTTTTTAAATTTAAATCATTTAAATTTTTACGAGATATCGCTGTAGTTTTACAACTATTTTAATGTAAATTTAAGAACGTGCCATTAACTTTTAATGTACTTGTTTCACTATTCTTTTGCTTTTGAAATAGTTACACAACGAAGCATTTTTAGTTTCATTTAAAATCTATATAAACAAATAGTTTGCATACAAATTGTCTTGGATTAGCCTGATTTAATGATTTTAATGCTTTCAAACGGCTTTTCTTAATTTACAAAACCAAAATATTTGTTTATTTAAGTTGCCATTAACTTGAAAATTACTTCGATAAATAATTGTTGGTGAAACCTTGTTGGGGAATTATTAAACCAACCTTAAAAATAAAAATCATTTAAACAATAGAAACTATTCAGTTTATTTAAAAAACGGTCAATAAATTGGAATTCGGTTCGATACACATTTTGATAGAATTAATGCAAACAGTTTCAGAGTCTTGATTGTGATTAAAATAACAAAATGACATCATGGCCTATTTCTTATAAGACTTTCGTAACATGGAGATCATTTGCTTGAATAATAATAAAAAGAAGAAGAAGAAGACGGGTTGACAAAAGGCATTAAGAATATTATGAACTCTGAATTGGGATTTATCAAAGATTTTTATTTCTTGTCAATTCAATGAATTATTTCCCAATAAATTTTGAGTGCGGTTTTTATGGCCGATCAAAAGGAATTCGTATTAAAATATGATGTCATTTCTAGAGCCTGTTGAGCCCATAAATACCACACGCGCCACACACACACATACACATGTACATGTACTTTTCAACTTTTCATAAAAATTTATTTATTCATGAAAAGTCGAGCAAACGTACAACATAATTTGGCAGATCATTAATTCTACTGGTTGTTGCTCTTAATTAAAACGCATTTTGTAGGTGACAGGCCATGAAGTCTATAATTAATTGAGGGCGAATTAGAAATAGAAAAAACTTGTTGTTGTCATATTTAAAAATATCTTCACTCATAAATAAGTTTAATCGCACAGTGGTCACATTGACTGTTGCCAAGAGCCCTACTCTTTACGCTCCTGAACACAATAAATTTTCTTGGTGCCGCCATAATGCATCGAATATGTATTTAAGTAATAGGTATTTTGGTTTTAGTATACGAGGTCTGTTCCAAATTAAGGTAAATTTAAAAAATCAACATTTTTGTGTGTTGGCTACACTCGGAATTTTCGCTTTGATATGCGAGGTCTGTTCAAAATTAAAGTAAGTTTAAAAAAAAATTTCAACATTTTTGCATGTTGGCCATACTCGTCTCAGTTTGGATAGAGAAAAAATCAAATAAATAGGAGTTTTTTGCTTTACTATACGAGGTTTGTTAAACATTAAGATACATTTTCAAACTTCCTTCAACGTTTTCTTTTATGTTGGATACATTCGTTTCAGTGAAACGAATAATAAAAAATAGGTATACATAATTGCTTTAGTATGCGAGGTCTATTTAAAATTAAGGTAAATTTAAAAAAAAACTTTCAACATTTTTGTATTTTGGCTACACTTGTATCAGTGCTGCTACAAGAAAATGAAATGAATCGGAATTTTTATATTCATAGGCGAGGTCTGTTCAAAATGAAGGTAAATTTATAATTTCTTGCAAAATTTTTGTATGTTGGCTACACTCGTCTCAGTGCTGATAGAAAAAATCAAAAGTAGGAGTTTTTTTTCGCTTTAATATACGAGGTCTGTTCAAAATTAAGTTAAATTTTTCAACGTTTTTTATGTTGGCTGCACTCGTCTCAGTGCTGATACAAGAAAATCAAATACGTAGGCATCTTTGCTCCAATATACGAGGTCTGTTCAAAATTAAGATGAATTTAAAAATTTTGTTGAACGTTTTTCATGCTGCTTACACGGACGACAATACAATAAGCAAAACAAAAGTTTGACCAGTGTTGCTGTGTTGAATTAAAAATAGTTCTACCGCTGTTTTTCCGAGGAAGTATCGCGGAGCATTCGCTGTGATGAATTTTGAAGAAAAATAATGATAAATTTTCAAAATTTGCTTAACGTTTTTCAATGTCGGCTATACTCGTATCACGGCTGATACAAACAAGCCAAATAAATAGGAGCCAAATAAATGCGAGGTCTGTTCAAAATTAATATGAATTCTCAAACTTTGTTCTACATTTTTGTGTGTTGGCTACATTTTTAGCTCTTAGCTCCAATATGCGAGGTCTGTTCAAAATTAAAATGAATGTTGCTTAGAGTGAAAATGTTTTCTAGCGTTTTTTACGTTGGTTACAACGGCGACAATATAATAACTATAAAAAGTTTGACCAGTGTTGCCGTGCTGGTTTGAAAAAAAGAGAGCTGCCGCTGTTTTTTTGGGAATGTGCCGGGGATCTTCTAACGTGGTAGATTTTAAGGTAAAAGAATGTAGGCGTTGTTTTCTGGAAAGTAGCGGAACATATCTGGGATAAGGGAGATTTCGGCCAAAGTTTTTGGGAATAAAAAATGGGTTTATGGCTCCACTTTATGGTTGCTTACTATGCTAAGTGGTTCGTATTCGTGTTAAAATGATTTATATTACTGCGTCTTGGCTAAATAGAAAGTTTCATTACGATTTTGGTCGGAAAAAGGTCATCAATATATATAAAAAATTTCAAATATTTCAAATTATGTAGCGTAGAACTGAAAAAGTTTTATATTTTAGTCTTAACGTAGAGTGTCATTTCAAATTATTTCATAATACAAGGAGGGCCAAATGACAAGGACTTTATGTTTTTAATTTATTGGCTGCTTTAAAATGATCGAAATATTAAATTCAATGAGTTTCAATGAGCCGACTGTATAGTCCACTATCATGGACCCATCAAATATGTGTATACGCCTGTCTCTGTAAAATCTTCATGTTTGTATGTCTATACTTTTTGTAAAAAAAACTTAAATTATGCAATTTTAATTGTCACATTATCGTAATTTTGTTGGCCAGGTGTTAATGTTTTTTATATTAATTTTTTTTATTTAAAATAAATTTTTCAAATTTACATAAGCGAATGCTTGCAAAAGTCGTAGTGTCAGGTGGGCGATTCGAATAGTATAAAAATTGTCATACAAAAACTTGTTAAAAATTTTTATTAAAACAAATTGTTTGTTGCCTGCAGGCAGGTTTTTAATGGAATTGACAAATTTGTTAAACATCCTGCAGCCATCCTTTAATCCCATGCAGCGAAAAAATCTTGGCGAATATATTCTGTTAAATTTAGATTTTATTTTTTAAAAGTATTAACTTTTGCTATTTTTAATTGTGGGGTTTTCGCCTATTCAAATTAATTATTATAAATGGCAGCTACTCAACAGCAGCTACTTAAGCAATTGGCTGCGAGATTGTGCTTGCAGAAGCCGGATTTATTTTAGATTCATGCACCACGAATGCAGGCATGCGGGCAGCAGCCAATAACTTGAAACGTCTCTATAGACTGTAAAATGAAATGCCCAATAAATTTTCAATCATGGCTCAATTGTTTAATTTTGTAAAGAGACGTTTGTGGTGATGAAATTGTTGTTATTTATTATGCGACACATCGGCCGTAAATAAAAATAAACGATTTTAAATGATAATAATGCCATGGGTTTTTATAAATTCATAAGCAAAATATTTTTTGATTTTAATATTAAAACTACCGGTTTCTTAAGGCCGCTTTAATTGTCTGGGCTGCTTCAATTGTGTAAAAGTTTTCAAGTCCATAAAAGTTATTAATTTTGCTTCAAAATGGGCCAGAACATAAAATTTGTGTTATTTTAATGCCACACGCATGCACTCACCACCTTTTCCCATGTCAGAGTTATTAAATGAAATTATGAAAAAAGCTATCAAATAAAATATCTGCAATAAAATTATTAAAAATTAATAAAAATCAATAAAATTGAGCTTGAAAAATAGTTAAAAAAGCTGCAGCTACAAGATTGTTTACGTTTAACGATCTTGCACCGGCATGCTGTGACATGCAGTGCTGACAACTTGTAAACTACTACTCGATTAATTAAGTATGCAATTAATAGCAAAAAACAACACGATAATAACTCTAATTAGTTTGAAATAAATGATCGATTAACTTAAAAATATTTAGCAGAATTTCGAAATGTTTTATTAATAATTTCATATTGTCAACTTGATCGGGCTTTTAACAGAGTTACCAGCAATTAACTGCCTCTATTTCTCTGATCTCCCATTTACTCCAACAAATTTTAGAGTCCACTAGAGAAGCATTTAACTCACCTACACTAAATGCAGCCGCTCACTAAATTATAAAAGCATTTCAAAATTCCCTGCCCCAACCGACATGAGCATCTCCCTTTACTTTGTATTTATAATTCATTATAAATACACTTGCATGTGTGTGTGTGTGTGTGTGTGTGTCAGTAATTTATATTTTATAACTTTTGTAATGCTGTTGCAAGAATCAATAATTGTGGACATGACATTTGCAAATCTAATAGTAACAAGAAAAAAAAAACAAAACCAAAAAAATAAAAATAAAAACAAAAAAAATTTATAAAAAACAAAAAAGCATTCAGTTTTTATAAAAAATATAAACAAAAATGCCAACAAAAATGCAGTTCATACACACAATTCTCAAGGAAAACGAATGAATGGAATAGTGCACAGTGGGACAAGAGTCATTTTATATTCACCAATAATGAGAAGCCCGGATCTTAATTGATGGCCGGATAAATAAAACAAATTGTTGGGTCTTAATACAGTTTTTTTTGTCACCGAAAGTTTAGATTAAATTGACGGAAATAAAGGGTTTGTCATTAGCGGCTTCCCATCTTTAAATTGAAATAAAAAAAAGTGTGTGTCAGATACCATCGAAAATTGGCGATCTGGTTTGCCTTTAAAGGTCGCTATTTTATGCGAATTAAGAATGTTGGCAAAGAAAAACTGTAACGGGTTAATATCTCACGATGTTGGTGGCCAGATCACTTCACTTCCACGTGAGATGGCCATGATCCCTAATCTAATCGTTTATTAATCGATCAGGGGGCAGCTGAGTTTTGTACGGGTACAGGCCCAAAAAGCGATGTAAAGTTTTTTTTTCTCCTCGACACTCCAATAGGTGGAGATATTTTCAAAAGATTTCGAGTTTCATCGACGTACGATCGTTTACTGAACTAGTGGACTTCAAATAGTCGTCTTGGCAGGCCGATTATAGCGTGCGTTATTGATGTTGGTTAATCTAACCAATTCCTGTTGTAAATTAACTATCAATGTGAATTGTTAGTGGAAAAAAATTGTTGTTGGTTAATCTAACCAATTCTAGTTGTAAATTAACTGTTAATGAGAATTGTTAGTGGAAGAAATTGTTGTTGGTTAATCTAACCAATTCTAGTTGTAAATTAACTGTTAGTGTGAACTGTTAGTGGAATAATTATGGTTGCAATAGCTCTGTTTGTTAAACTAACCATGCTACAGTGTAACTTTACTCTTATTGTTAATTGTTTTAGGGATTTCTATAAAAAAACTAATTTTCTTGGTTAAAATAACAATTTATTATAGTAACTTTACTGGTAATGAAAGCTGCAGTTGCAATTTGAAACCAATAATTTTTGTTGGTTCAAATAACTATAACAAGAGGTTTCAGAGCTTTCATTGTAAACTTTTTAACTAACATCGTTATTTAAAATAACCAATTTAAATTGGTTAAGGGATTTTTATAGTAAATTTTTTAATTTATATTTTTAAACTAATTTAATTGTAATTTTTACATCGATGTAAGTTAAAATAAAATGAACAGATATTGTGGGAGCTGTTGGCTGAAACGGTTGGCAGTAGACCTTGTGGTCTACTGCACGTTTAGCCTTGGAAACGGTGTGGAATTTTATCGATCTGCGCTAGTGCATGGTCGCGTTAATTGTTGTCGGTTTGACATAAAAATTAAAAATTATAATTGTAAAGAAACTGTTAAGGATGGTACATTTAACAGTTTTATTTTTGTAAGCGAACCACAAAAATTGTAGCGTTACCATGTTTTTTGGTAAATTTTTATTTTACAACAATACGTCGTTTGTTGTTACTGTTTTTGTTTATAGATGGGATTTTTTTAAAATAATTTTTTCTGTTTATTTTAACCACCAAAATTGGTTAGATTTACTTATACATTTTCTTGGCCAAAATTTGAGCTGATGCAGCTCCAACAAGATGGCCGTTGTCACGGTTTAAAGTTCGAAAATCTCTTTATAAAAAGTCATAAAGAATATTTTGTCTACCGGGCAGCCTCCTTTGGCTTCTCCATCAATCTCAAAAAGCCTAACCTGCCTTCAAAAATATCGGAAAAAATTTAAGTCTGGAACACTATGGGGAAAAACTAAAGCAAATTTAATAAGAATTTCAAACTTCCATTTTATTGGAGGGTAATAAAAAAATCTATGAGATGCGAAAAGTAAAAGTTATCCATGGATCAAATTGCGGCTCTAACTATGACCCAGACATGTTGCGTGCGTTGTCTGTGCTTCACAAAATATAAAACCCATTTTTAATTATAAAAGTAGGTTTTATTTAGTTTATTTCTTCGTGTAAAGAAGGGCATGATTTTTAGTAAAAATTTGCTTCCAAGACTGTTTTAGTTCGTGGGCAATAGTTTTGCCACGTGCGCTACAACAATTTCAATTTCCGTTGGCTCAGACTGTCTTAAACGTGACGGAAATTGTTTATCTTTTTTCTTTAAAATCTCTTTAATTGTTTTTAAAGTTTGTTAGCAATTTTAAAAAACTGTTATACAGTCCACTAAATTATAAAAAATTAATTACATATCAGATTTTTAAGACAATGAATTTATTTTTACAAGGCAGTGGAATGGTCTGGACAACATTGAGTTTAACCAGGAAGAAGTAGAGGTGATCGCGTGATAGGGTTTCATTATCATGATTAATTTCATGAGTCATTCGTTTTCAAGCGGGTTATTGTTTTGATTTGTTGGTTTGTAAAAGACTAAAAAAAAGCTTTTCTAAATATATATTTAATTATTTTAGCAAATAAAATGAATAAAAATAAGAAAATTTTGTCAATGAATCACATCTCCATAACCCCCCGGCTGCTCATGCTGCCGGCGTTGCCGCAACCAAAACAAAATTTGTAAACAAAATATGAAGAAAAAGTAAAAAATTTTGGTTAAAAGTAATCAATTTGGCAACACTGGCATATATATTTAATTATTTTAGCAAATAAAATGAATAAAAATAAGAAAATTTTGTCAATGAATCACATCTCCATAACCCCACAGTGCAGCGAATGAATGAATTTTAAACTGTGAAAGGTTAAATGCACACAAAAAATACGGACTCATCTCAAGATTATAAATTAAAAAATTAAAACACAGCACACACACACACACACATCTACACACTTTTGTAACGAAAAAAAAAAATAAAATTAAAAAAAAAATTATCAAACAACTAAAAATGACCCACTGAAAACATTCGAAAAAAGCGAACGTTAAATATCAAAAAACCATCATGCGATTGCAATTCTCTTGTCTATATTTTTTGTTATATTGTATTTTGTTGTTGTTGTTGTTGCTTTACGCATTTATTACAATTTTAAATATCAAAATTATTATTATTGTTTTCAAATTTTAATCTTACAGCTGGCAATCACGCACTCCACAAGGCCGGCTTTGCAGGGCTACAAACAAAATTACCAAATAAAATTGTTAATTTAACCAGCAACAACAATAAAAACTTGTTAAATAACTTGGCAAGAATGAAGATGTTATAAGAGAGGGGGACTGCAAGATAATTTTTAATAAAAAAAAATTTTTAATAAAAAAAAATTTTTAATAAAAATTCATTCCAACATTTTCATGCGTTAAAAGTTCTCATAATTAAAAATTCTGGGAGTTTCAAACTGAAATGTGCGGTTGGGGCTGGTAGTGAAGCTATTAATTTGCATTAATTTTTAATAGTCATAAATAAATATGCCCGTGTGTGTGTGAGTGTGTGCAGATCAGGTGCTTGTTTCCGAAATTCTTTGAGTGGAAAAAATTTATTTTCTCATAAAACTCAGGCAACAAGTGTTTTCTATATATCGGGTGTTTTTTATAGAGTGATACAACTTTGAGTTGGCATCACTGCTTTATTTGACCACTTATTTAACATCTGATAGTTGTTTTTTGTTTAGTTTGCTTTGACATTTCATTATGTATCGACTAACACCAGAGAAACGCGTGCAAATTGTGGAAATTTTTAATCAAAATAATTGTTCTATTCGTCTAAATTATCCATTCAAAATCTTATTTTCCAATGAAGACCATTTCTGGTTGAATGGGTCCGTAAATAAGCAGACTTGTGGCGTTTGGAGTGAGTGGAATCCACAAGCTTTTGTCGAAACATCATTAGATCCACTAAAAATTACTGTTTGGTGCGCTTTATGGGGTGGTGGAGTCATTGGCCCATATGTCTTGAAAAACCATGATGGTCAGAATGTTACTGTTTGTGAAAATTCGTGTTCCAGATTGCGCCTTGTACGCGCCAGCCGTGGCGGCCACATGGCCGAAATCATATTTAGACATTAATGTCATAAAATTTTCTATCCAATAAAGACCGTTTCATTGATATCAAAAATATGTTATTATGTTTTATTATGACTTAAACTTGTATCACTCTATAAAAAACACCCGATATATTTCATGAAAATAGTTTTCATTGAAAAACCGAAAATTTTTTTGAAATAAAATTAAGATTGAAACTTTGCTGCCTGGTGTTGGAGCCTATCAGTTTGGAGATCGTAGGTTCGATACCTGTCTCAGACTCTGGTCTGTTTCACCACAACGAGTATTATTATTCCCGGTTAATTAAGTTATAATATCATATGGAATTGCAAGTGAAACATTTAATAAATAACTCAAGTATTAGGGCTATTCACATAGTGTTATATTGTCATAATGACTTCATCTCTTACACCTTTTTTTTCTTGCAAGAATGTCACAAAATAATAAGACTGTTTCTTTTATTAAAAAAAAAGTTTCAGAAATCTGAGCCGACACACAAAAACTCTTAAGTTTAGACGGCGGTAGCATAAAATGGACGCCGTTATTTAAACACGATATAAGAATGAAAATTCTTAAAAAAATGTTCACACTTTTAGCCTGCACATTAACTCAGATTTATTTAACATTAAAATAAGTAAAAGAAAACAGTTTTCAAAAATAAAACACACGCTCTTATAGCGTATCAAACCAAAAAGTAAAATATTGTTCTCAGTGTAGAAATAATTAATCAAAAATAGTATTAAATTTAATTAAAATTTATAGGCTAATGCCTGTAACGTTTGCTTAGTTCTGAAAGACATAATAAATATTCCGCGGCACAAGAGAAAGTCATTGTCAATATAATTATTCATTCAATTTACACGGCACAGCAGAGCAGCTGTTTTCGAAAGCCGCCACACTTTCATAATCAGTACTGAGGAGTATATTTTCTTATTAACACTTGTTAAGTGGCTCAGTTGAACGTGATAACAATATTTATTTATACTGATTTTATTACGAAATAGAAAACGAGAATTATATCGGATTAATGGAAAGACGGTTTAAATTCCTGTGCCACCCGTTTGCTTATATGAAATAAATTTTAGGTATGATCATAGTGTGTCCTTGTCTTATACCTTTCGCTCTTTCACAGAGAATATGTTTTAGCATTTCCAAAATCTAAAGTCGAAATACCCGAAATCCCAGAAGCTCCCCTACACTATCCTAAAAAAACAGCAACACTTTTTTCTTAGATACCCACTACTCTACAAGAACCGCTTCACTTTTCCAACAAAAAAAAAACACCGGCAACATTCACTTATTCGTATAAATCCACCACGGCAACGCTGATCAATTTTATTTAGTTATTTTATTGTAATCGGATCTTGATAATTGTACAAAGTTAAAAGCGAATCTGTTCGTTTGCACTTTGTCAAAATCGGGTCTCAAGTGCTGTGTCTTTCGAAAACAGCTGCTCTGCTCTGCTCTGCTGCGTAAGTATTGACTTTCTCGGGTGCTTTGGAAAATCACTTTTCGAACAATTACCCTCTCATAATTCAATCGAATGTTTCCTTGTATTGGCGTACAGAAAAAACAACTTCGGTTGCCAACTTTGAAACAAACTACTACCCCATCCATCAATATTCCAAAGACTTAGATTCCCTCGATTATTGGATTTTATTCAGACCTTAAGGCATGCCCATGGGTCGTACGAGACTTGGGTAAAATGGAGAAGTCATAATCGAAACAGATACCAATTTCGAGGACCTTTGAAAAATCTATTATATTGAAGGAACAAAAGAAGTTGAAAAAAACCAAGTATTAAATATTCTGATAAACAGACCTCGTATATGCCAGTCAAAGTCTGCTACTAACCAACTTTGAGTGTGTTAAAATTGTACAGAAAATTAACTTTTTTAAAATCTTAAAAATTAATTGTATTTCCTGTTAAAATCAGCCAATTCAATAATAAAAAATTTTATGAACAGTTTCAGTCATCTGTGCCACATAATTTATGCAGCCATGTCTAATGGCTCGTGATTTATTCCTCATTTAACTTCGGTATAAATCAAAGTTTCTTTTCCCTTATTCCTTCCGATCTTTATCATGACTTCCTGAGTTCAATCTTACGAATTTGAGCCCGTAAGTCGGATTTGAAATTGAAATAAAAAATCACATGAAACAACAAGAATTTTTTTGGGAATGAATAAAATCATCAACTAATTCCGTTTATGATATTAAAAATGAGTCCTTTATAAAAATATATTTTTTGCCCAGGAAATAAAATCATGGCTGATTAAAACGTTTTAATTGATTGAATAAGATTTTCAATATTTCATTCAATTGAAAACTGTCTTATTCGTACTACGAATAACACAAGACTGAATTGAAACTGAAATTTGAAATTTGAAATGATATTAATTTTTGTTTTCTTATCAAAATCCCAAAATTAATGTATTTTTTGTTGTTGTGTGGCGGTTTATAAAATCATTCGGCACTTCACTTTCAATTAGAACTGAACTGTTTGTTAATTGTAAAAATTGATATTGTGAAAGGAAATCGAAAAAAAAATTGTACTCACTTTTGAAAAGCCGCATGTTGTTGGCAGAAATACAATTTTCAAGTTAAAAATATTTTATTTTTTTCTCTAGTCTTCCAGTCGATTTTTACGATGATGATGCTGAGTTGGAGCGGTTGCTGATAATGATGCTGATCGTGTTGATGTATTGCTGTTAAAGTTGGCTTTAAAGGTTTTTGCTTCTTCTTCTTCTTCTTGTTTTTCTATGTCTAATTTGCCCAATAGTCTGCCAAAGTTTTAGTTTCGTTTGAGAATGAATATAAATTCAGAAGAAAAATAGCAAAACAAACAACAACAACGACACAGAATTTCGTGATTTTTTTTTTATACAAAATTTTCAAATAATTTTTGCCAACTTCTGCTTTAGATTTTAATGACTTTTTTGTAATAAATAAATTTTTTTTTCGGTTGAGGTTCACCAAGTGAACGTTTTGAAATATATTTTTTATGCTTTTTTAGTTTTATTTTATTTCTTAATAAAGAAGCAAAATTGTTGTGCACTTTAATTTAATTCGTGTTGTTTAAGAAGACACACTCTGTTGTTTCTATTCATTTGCAACTGCGAGTATTTCTGAGGATCTAAATAAATTAAGAAAAAAAATAATAATAATAAAAACACGTAATAATTTTTGTGTTCAGTTTGGTTCGATGTGATTTAAGAAATGGTCAATTGATTTTTATTGATTGATTTTTTTTTAAAAGAATTTTAAAGTTTTTTTTTCTCTTAATCTTTTGCTGTTAATAAAGTTTTTCTTACGGACTTATTAAATGGTTTTAATGCTGCTTCATGTACTCGAAACGGAAATAGTTTTGAGTATTCGTTTTGTTAAGTGCTGCTGGACTTTTGACAGAAGTTTTTGTTTAACAATAAACTCGCAACAAAACATGTTCAGTTTGGATTTTTGCAAGATGACCCTGAATCTTTGTGTCATCTTGCAAATCTTTTAAAGTCGTCTCATTTTAATTGAATGTTGGGTAAAATATTATTTGATATTTGCAAGAGATATTGCAAGTTTTGGTGTTGCGAAATGACGCTAAATTAAATTATATAATAACACTGTGCAACAAGAAATTAGTGAGAATAATAATAATCAATAAATATTTTGATATGTTGAGGCTGAAATTGTACCGTATCAAATAAGAAAATTTTTTAAATACTTTTTTGCTTAAAATGCAAAACTCTTTAATCCACAGAAATTATTATTTTTGTGTGCAACATTTCAGGCAACTTGAATGGGATATTCAAAAATAATTAAATAATAAAATGACGAAATTAATGTGTTTTGGAACTTGGATCGGGCCATAATTGATGTGTAAACAAACCGGTTCCGCTTTATTTTAAGTACTTTCTTCTCTACGCTGGATATGACTGACTTTTGGAATTAATCGGTCAATTTATTATCAGTAGTATGTTTATGGCCTTCCTGTACCACTTTTCCCTTACAAAAAAGCTGCTCATGCTGCCGGCGTTGCCGCAACCAAAACAAAATTTGTAAACAAAATATGAAGAAAACCTAACAAATTTTGGTTAAAAGTAATCAATTTGGCAACACTGGCAGCATGAGCAGCGCTTCTGTATGGGAAAAGTGGTACAGAAACGCCATAAACATAGTACTACTATCCTAAAATCTAAAGTAGAGTGACAAAAGCCGTTTCAATATTATTAATTAATTTCCATTTACCCGGCAGAACATGATGGGGGGAATGTTGAAGACTATTTCATGTCTTTTGCCACTATTCTAGTGTAAATTTCATTTGTGATTTAAATCTCTGCTTTTATATAATTTAAATAACATAAATTAACGCAAGAAAATCTTAAAAAGGGAAAATGGCGATTCGAAAGATCCTGCGGGAGTCGTGGAATAATTAAAAATAATTTTGTAAAATTTGTACTATTTTATTCATAATTTTTAAGACAAAATACAACAAAACCTTTTTAGATAATGTAATTTTTGGAAAAAAGTACTATTTCGGAAAAAATACTTTTTGGAAAACTAAATAATTTTGGAAAAAGTACTGTTTAAAAAAAGATACCTATTGGAAAATGTTTTTTCTGATAAAAGTGCATTTTGGAATGTGTACTTTTTGGCAATAGTACTTTCTGAAAAAATTCTGTTTGGAAAAAATGCATTTTGGAAAAAGTACTTTTTGAAAAAAACACTATCTGGAAAAAACATATTTTGGAAAAAGTGCTGTTTATAAAAAATACTTTTTGAAAAAAGTTCTTTCTGAAAAAATACTTTCTGAAAAAATACATTTTGGAAACAGTACTGTTCGAAAAAATTTCTCTGGAAAAGGTACTGCTTGGAAAATATTAAATTTGGAAAAACGACTGTTTCAAAAAAAGTACTTCTTGGGAAAAGTTCTTTATAAAGTACATTTTTGAATGTGTACCTTTTGGTAATAGTACTTTCTGAAAAAGTGCTGTTTGGAAAAGAACATTTTGGAAGAAATACTTTTTGAAAAAAAAACTACTTTCTAGAAAAAATACATATTGGAAAAAGTACTTTTTGAAAAACATTTTTTGGAAAAAGTACTTTTTATAAAAATACTCTCTGGAAAAAATACTGTTTCAAAACAAAAATACTGTTTTAAAAGGATATTTGTGAAAAAAAAAGAATTTGTGGAATGTGTACTTTTTGTATAAGTACTTTTTGAAAAAATTACTTTCTGGAAAAAGTACAGTTTGGAAAAATATATATTTTTTGGAAAAAGTACTGAAAGAAAGAAAAATAATTTTTGGGAAAAAGTTCTTTCTGAAAAAATACATTTTGGAATGTGTTCTATTTGGAAAAAAAAGGAAAAGGTACTGTTTCAAATGAAAAATACTTTGTGTTAAGATGTACTTTTTGGAAAAAGTTCTGTTTGGAAAAACGTACTTTTTGGAAATGTACTGTTTTGAAAAATTAATTTTTGAAAAAATTGCTCTTACTTTTTTGAACTGAACAGTGACAACAAATACTCGAATAACCAAACTCAAAATGAGTGTAAATGGGTTTGAGTGTGTTTTATTTCAAAGACCTACGAGGACTGTATTTTAAGTGTACAAAATTTTTTAAAGTGTCACAAGCTCACATAAATTAAAATGTTAAGTTATACAACATCAACTCAATTATACAGCAGGGCAGAAGAATGAGCTTTTCGGAAGTCGCTACAATTCCATCATCAGTACTCATGCGTGTTTTTGCTTCTGTGTCTTCGGTTATGAAACATAAAAGAGTCAGCAAATCAAAGTTTTTTTAAACTTCATTGATTGATTTGAAAGTTTTTGCGTAGTAGTTTTTTTTCGGAAAATTAAGACTGATTTGTGAAGTGAGATTTTGGGAAAATCTAACTTTTAAATTTAAGAGACCTTCTAATCAACAATTTGTTTTGCAGGGATGGGCAACCCGTTTTACAAATGACTAAAATTTTGTTTCCGATTTACAGTTATTTTCAGTGAACGACTCAAATAAACACTGCATTATATCAGATATTTCTTTAATTATCTTTTTGGCAAAAATTAATACTCAA
This sequence comes from Linnaemya vulpina, assembly GCA_963675445.1. NCBI lineage: Eukaryota > Metazoa > Arthropoda > Insecta > Diptera > Tachinidae > Linnaemya > Linnaemya vulpina. The sequence continues at coordinate 99,404,627 of OY776277.1, forward strand.
CACAGATTTCTAGTTGTCTAGTTGTTCTTATCTTCTCATATTGTTACACGTAAGTTAAAGTAAAAATAAATTAAAAAATAAATTTAAATAATGATAGAAACACTTTTTTAAGAAAATCTAATTAAAAAGTTAAAAACAGACATTAAAACAATCTCAAAACAATGATAAATTATTATTGAAGTATAACGTTGTTTTCTTTTCTAATAAAAGAGTGCAACATTTTTTACCCTTTTTTAAATTAAGAATTTATTGGAAACTAATCCAGCGTCTGTTGTGAAAAATAATCACTGTCTTAAAACTCCTCTAAACTCTCATTTATAAAAAGAAGTGAAAAAATTTAAAATATTTTTCACAAAAGAAAACGCAGTTATTGTAAAAAAAATCGTGGACGTTTTGTTCCCTGTTTGAACTTTTTAATACGATTTTCTTGAAAAGCGTGTTTTAGTTTTTTGAAAACAATTTTTTCTCTCTCCTGACTACTTTTCAATGAGGACGATGTGTTAATATTTTGTCTTAAAACGTTGTAACATTGCGACAGTATGACTTAACACACATTGTGAATACCCCTACTATTCTTAAACTATTTTTTAACGTTTCGATTTCTTATTTGAAATTATAATAAAAATAATGAGATGGAGTTTAATTTTTAAATTTTCGTTTTGTATCGAAAGCGGAAATTTAATTGTTTTGCAATGGACTTATACTTTTGGCATTCACTCTAAAGTTACAGTGTTACGCTAACTACCATTTTCAAAGCCAAAAAGATCATACATTTTGTACACCTCACAGCAGCACAACTCATAACTGAAGCCACGGAAATTAGTCGTTTATAAATAGCACAAATTAAAAACAAACAGTAAATTAATCTGCCAAATTTTTTATTGAATTTGATGAAAACAGATCAGTATCGAATATAAAATGTTTGTTGGGTTTGTTTTGTATGAGTTTCATAGCCCGCTCACTGCACTTATTATGATGTGATCTTTAAAAATTACATATGAACTCTCAAATGGTTTATGAAAGTCTCTGCAGAAAAGAAGAGGTTGGAGATATTTTCAAATCGGTGCTTGAAGTCTACTGATGATTTGATAAAGCGTCTACTGCTGGTGTGTAACGAAATTAATTTTAAAACAAACAAAGTTTGTGCTTATTAAGGACCTAAAATTTATTTGCAATTAATTCAATATGAATACCAAACAATTTTTGAAAATCGTTTTTTACAGTAGAATTTTTACTGTAAAAATTTTTTCCTAAATATTGTTGTTACTATTTTTGAATTTATTATAATTCAAATAAATATCTTCTATATTATATATAAATAATATAAAATAAAAAAAAAATAATGTCTTCTTTTCTGGAAAAAATGTAAATTTTTTTCAATTCTTTTCTTAAAAGTGGTAGTTTGGAACAGTCTCAAAACAGAAATTACTTTTTGTAAGAGATGTTGGATTAATTTCTAATAAATTCCTTAATTTGATATGTCGAGTTGTTGCCTTTTTCTGCTAAAAAGTTTAAGCAATTTTGCCCTTTTTTTCAAGAAAAGAAATCAGCATAAGCTAAACAGATAAAAAGCGCTGGCAACTCGGCTTTTTTCCCAAATAGAAATGTAAACCTTTTTGTAATTTTCCAACTCATTCCGAAACCTTGTAAAATAACAATTTAATTGTTTTAGAAAAAATGGGACAACGGCTGCATAATTAATAGTAAAAAAAATGTCGCAACATTTTAATTTAAAAAAATTTTTGAAAACATAATATCTGTTATTTTCCCCAATCGAAATGCAAATTGCGGGCTGCGGTTTGAATTCAATTTTGCTGCATGAAACGTTCAATTAATATTTATTCTAGAGTAACTGCACAAGATCGTGCACAATTTGTTTAACCCCTTAAATCGTTTTACAACAAAAAAGTAAAAACAAACAAAAAGAATTAAAAATTAATTGTCACAATTTTATTTCCATCGTTAAGTTTGCAATTATTTTGTAAATTATTACCAAGTGAGAGCAAGTTTTAAATATTAAAATGGTAACATTTTCAAAAATGTTATCGATCGATAATAAATTTGAATTATTTCTCTGAGTTTTTTATATATAAATTGGAGACATTTTAAAATATATTACCAATTAATAATATTTATAAATTTTTTTCTAGGAAAAAATTACACAAAATGTCACAAAATAATGACAATAACATATATATTTATTTTGATTAAAAACTGATCCCTTTATAATTCACAAAATAAATGAGATTGGAGAAGTCGAAGCCAAATTTATAGTTAATTAATTTTTTAAATTTGAAAATAAAAACTAACACGATTAGTATTAAAATTGAAAGCGTTAAACAAGTCCCAAAAACCCTTAAATCAATTTTACTGTAGGAGTTGGCAACACTGTAAATGCTGGTCCCACGATGTCGAACGATATCGTTCTATTAAATCGTATCAAAACCAAATTTCAGATATTTCTTAAATGTAATTATGCCTCCAAACGATATGTGATGACATGACAGTAAATCATTCCCCCCTATTCTGTAAGTCCTTGTCAATGTCACGTCAAGACAATATTAAAAATGCAACACTTCTACAGAAATATAGAAAATCTATAGAAAAAATCAACATGATGAAATAAAATTGGAAGTTTTAAAAAATATGTCCCAAAAACGCTTAACTCAATTTTACTGTAAAAGTTGACAACACTGTAAACGTTGGTCCCAGTATGTAGAACTATATCGTTATATTAAATCGTATCAAGACCAAATTTCCAATTTTTCTTAAATATAATTATGCCTCCGAACGCTTTGTGGTATATTATTCCCCCCTATTCCGTTAGTCTTCGGCAATGTCACGTCAAGACAATATCAAAAATGCAACACTTCTAGAGAAATATAGAAAATCTTTCAGCCTCATATTGCATCCCATACTTTGGAGAATAGAAACACACTGTTACCAATAATTAGTTGCTGCTGGTTTTAATATTGTCTTGACGTGACGTTGACAAAGAGTTACAGAATAAGCGATATTGTTTTTGCATAAATCAATACTTCTTTATTTATTACAATCAAAATTAGAGTGGATGAAAAGTCAGTCAATAAAAATAGGTTAATAAAGTAGACAAATAAAAAGGACAAACGAGTTCTCGTTATGATTTTAAAAAACTTTTAAACTTCTCATTGATTTAAATTGAAGTTTGACATACAATTTTAAGTTGCAAGTATTCCAAGCAATTTTCGCTTATAATATTGGAAGTAGCCCCAGTGGTATCAGCTTAGGAATTAACTAAAAGCCTTCCCAAAGATCCCACTGAATTTTTTTTATTAAAATTTGAAATAAATAGATCTGCTACCAAAAGATTCCAAAATGTTTATTTTTAACTCTAATTTTGTTACAAATTTTTTTTTTGTAAATTAAAGGCAATTCTTAACCTTTTTTATTAATTAAAGATAATTTCAAAACATTTCACACATAAACTGAACATTTTTGCACACGACTTACAACAACAGCTTTTTTTTAAAAACTCAATCGATTTATTTCTTTAAAAACAGCAAAATGTTTAAAACCATTTTTCAAGTCCATAAAGAAGATGCAACTCTGCGTCAATTTTTTATGATTTTACTACAATTTAATTATTGTTTATTGTTTTTGTTATTAAATTTTTTTTGATATTTTCAATATCGTTTTAGTTATTTAAAGAAAAGTTTTTCTATTTTAGTTTTCAATTATTAATTTTAAAGAATTTTTTTTTCTTTTGAATAAATTTTTTGTTAACACAAATTCTTGTTTAAAAACTTTTATACTTCTTCTTCTCAAAAAAAAAAGAAAATCATATGATTTTTGGTATCCAAAAGAAAAATATATATCCCGATATTAGGGGCGCATTTATTATGGGGTTTGTTACTGAAAAGACGTCCGTACACGTTCGTTATTCGCGTTTGAATGTATCGTTTGGCAAAAACATCATCCAACTTTAGGTGTTTTTACAAACCTGGTTTTTGTGCAAAGAAGTCTGTTGTTGTTGTTGTTGTTGTTGTTCTTTTTTTGTTTCATTAAGTTTTTTATTGATGTTTCTTGTGTTGTAGCCGTTTGTTTGTCTGATTGTTTGTTTTTGTGATGGGTTGCTGCGTCGTCTGTTGTTTTTGTTGTAGTCTTTTTGGCAGAAGCAGCAACACAACAACAACAACAGTACACACAAGAAAAAAAAATATACAAACAATGATGAATATTGAAGATGAAAAGCACCAACAATATGGAAGAGGGGCGCACAAAAACAAAACAATAGACAAGATCGTAAAGCACATTAGATGCTGTTGTTGTTGTTGGTGTTGGTGTTGTTGTTGTTGCCGTTGTTTAGCATGTAGCAAGCATTTGTTGCTGTGTTGTTGGTGTTTGCTTTTTGAGAGATGAGTTGGAGCTGGTAGGAAAACACATATAAAAATGACAAAGGTAATGATCATGATGATGATGATAATGATGACCATCATCTTCATTATCCCCATCCATTCCACTACCTTCATTATTATCTCTGGCGTTTGTTAACGTTTATGCATGTGTTTTTATAGAGACCCCATCTTCATTATCTGCTTCATCATGATAGTTAACATGCTGATGATGATGATGATCATCATCATCATTAACATCATCATCATCGTCGTCTTTACAAAGAAACACATGAAATTATGAATTAATTTTTCAAACTCGAATAAAATTCAACATATTTTATATTGTCTAGGTTGGGGTTTTAATGATCATCACCACATTAATGATCATTGTCACAATAATGATCATTAAATTGTTTACAATCACGTTAAGAGGTTTAAGTACAAAAAGTATGTTGGACGATACGCTAAACGTTTCATTTGTTTTTAGATTTATTTTCTTAATTTCATTTGTTTTAAAGTACGGAGCTGCTGGTTTATTAATGTTTTTGTTTGTTTTGGTAGGAAATATCTGCAAAGCAAATGCAAACACAAACACAAACACAAATGCAAAGTCAACTAAAACAAATAAACATACTTTTAATACCCTGCAAATGAAATTTTATTAGTTTGTAGCATCTTCACATGCATGTTTTTGGTTTTGCATGTGTGCGTGTGTGTGTGCGTGTGTGTGTGTGTTGTGTTCTTTTACAGCTGAAATGTTAAGAGAGTAATTTTTCTGAATATGAAACATGTTAACAACAGCTCTTGCAAATTTTGGCCTGTTAATGCAGCTGCAAGACTTTTGGATAAGGTCATCGATATTTAAAGGAATTCATTCATTTAGAGTTGGTGCAACGCCAACAACGCTCTCAAACAAATATAAAGACAATTTAAATAAAAATATCGAATGCCCCTGATATCATATATAGAGAAAGATATATATTTCTTTCTTTTTAATAGACTTTTTAAGGTACTTATTTGAATTTTTTCCCGTTTTTAAGAACATTTTCTTGAAAGAAACTAAGTCCTTTAAAAAAAGTACCTTGTAAAATAAGTACTTTTTTAAAAACAATACCTGTTTGGAAAAATATCTTATTAAAAAGAAGTTATCTGTTAAAATATATAAATTTATAAAAAGTACCCTTTTGAAATTTGTAATTTAAAAAAAACTACATTCTCAAAAAGTACCTTCTCTTTGAAAAAGTTCTCTTTAATAAAAGTAGTTTATTAAAAAATCTATATTAAAAAAGTATCCTTTAAAATAATGTATTATTTTAATAAAGTACTTTTCAAAGTACGTATCTGGTAAAAGTAGTACTTTTTAAAAAATGGTATTAAAAAAATTGGTGCTTGCTTAAAAACGTAACTCTTTTCAAATATAGGATGAATATATAAAAGCGAAAAAAGTACCTAGTTAAAAAGTACCTTTTTAGAAAACTAATATTTTTTTAACTTTAACTTATTTCAAAGAGTACATTTTTCAAAGTACTTTTGTTAAAAAGACCCTGTCAAAAGTACCTTGTTAACAAGGTATCTTATCTTTATAACTCATTTAAAAACTTTAACTCATTTAAAAAGTACATATTTTCAAGTACTTTTATTGAAAAGCACCTGTAAAAAGTACCTTGCTAAGAAGTACTTTGTTAAAAAAGTACTTTTTAGATACCTATTTTGAGAAAAGCTTTAACTTATTTAAAAAATACTGTTTTTACAGTACTTTTGTTAACGAGCACCTGTAAAAAGTACCTTGTTAAAAAAGTACTTTTATAAAAAAGTACCTTTTTAGGAAAATATATAAAAAATTTAGCTTATTTAAAAAAATACTTTTTTTAAAGTACTTTTGTTAACGAGCACTTGTAAAAAGTACCTTGTTAAAAAAGTACTTTTATAAAAAAGTACCTTTTTAGCAAAATATATAAAAAATTTAGCTTATTTAAAAATATACTTTTTTTAAAGTACTTTTGTTAACGAGCGCCTGTAAAAAGTAACTTTTAAAACATTACTTTTATAAAAAAGTACCTTTTTAGGAAACTATATTTAAAAAAAAACTTAACTTATTTAAAAAATACTTATTATTAAAGTACTTTTCTTAAAGACCACATGTAAAATGTACCTTGTTAAAAAAGTACTTTGTTATAAAAGAACCTTCATAGAAAATTATATTTTTTAAATAAATTTTACTTATATCAAAAAGTACATATTTTAAAGTACTTTTATTGAAAAGCACCTCTAAAAGAACCCTGTTAAAAAAGTACTTTGTCAAAAAATAAATGTTTAGAAAATTAGATTTCTTAACAAAATTTTACGTATATCAAAAAGTACATTTTTTAAGGTACTTTTGTTAAAGGGCACCTGTAAAAAATTACCCTGTTGAAAAAGTACTTTGTTATAAAAGTACCTGGGTAGAAACTATATTTCTTAAACAAATTTAACTTAAGAAGTGCATATCTTAAAGTACTTTTATAAAGAGCATCTGTAAAAAGTACCTTGTTAAAAAAGTACTTTGTTAAAAAAGTACCCTTTTAGAAAACTAAATTTTTTTTAAATTTAACTTATTTCTAAAAGTAGATTTTTTAAAAAACTTTTTGAAAAATATCTATTTTGAAAAGTAGCTATTGAAAAAAGTACCTGTTAATAAAAGTACCTTTCCAATGAGAAAAGTTTTTATCAATTAAATAATCAGTCACCGATTAACTGCTTGCAGCTAACTAACATGTACTCCAAAGCAGTAGAAGAATATGCGTTCCGAAACTCAGCCGGTGCAACAAAATTATATGATCAGGTTACACTTTCGGTATTATGGGAAATCAAGCAGGGAATGAATTAACAAAACAGTGTTCTTCTGAGACGAACAATTAAAACTAATAAAAATATTTAAAAAAAACGAGAAACCTTTTTTTAGATGATACTGCGGCGCCAGCCAGCATGAGCTTAAATGTTGAATACAATTAAGAAAAATTAAGCAAATAAATGTGAAATTTATTTAATAGATTTACAAAAAGTACCAGAACGTTAATGGACGTTTCGCGCCTGCTTCTTAAGTCTTTCGTTTAGGGGTTGATTAATGATTTCTACACTTAAAAGAAAGACACCCGTATAAATATGTTTGTTGAAAATAGAAAAATTTGATATTAAAATTAATTATTTTTAATTAAAACAAATTAAGAACAATAATTCAGAAAGCTGTTATTAAAGTAAATATTTTGTTTTAGCCAAGAGGTTTACTTTTAATGATGTCGTGGCAACAAGTATGTGTGTGTGTGTGTGTGTGTGTTAATGATATTCTGTTATCTGTTTAAATTCTTCTGTCAATTATTTCAAACATATAAAATAAATGACTTTTGAATTTAATTCTGTTATTTCGCACCAAACAACAGTCGAATGTGTGAATCACTCGTCTCAACAAAAAAAAAAAAAAAAAGAAAAAAAACCAAAAAAAAAAATTAAATCCAAAAAGTGTGATGATACCGAACGCTTAACGAATGAAGCCAGAAAGAAATTCTCACCAGCCGCATTTGGAAATAAAAACATATTAAAGCAAAATCCAACAACAACCTTGAAATAATTAAACAATAAGTCGTTAAATATTTAAATGAAACAAAAAAGTCAAGTTCATACGATAAATAATTAAGAAAAAAAGTTGTACGCAATTTTAACGGCATCTTTTTTTTTTTTTTTTGTAAAAATTTTATCAAGAAAATAAAATTTTTTTGTTAACAAAACAACTCAGGCTCAACTAAATGATGGCTTAAAGAAAACGTTTTTGTGGCACCTGAAAGTGACAAAAATTAATTTTTTTTTTTTTTTTGAAATCTAAACACTTTTAAAACAACCTGCAATTTTAATTCAACTGAAAATATTTAATTGCTGTTTGTTTTAATTGTTCAAAAACTTTGGTTATTTAGTTAATTGACTTGTCCGACGAAGTGTTCTCTTGGAATTATCTGACCTTCTCATTTTGTAATCTGATAAATGGGTTCAATTAAGGCCCAGAGTGATTGAACAGTTTCGGAGTGGAAACGTAAATTATAACAGCAGATCGAATGGAAAAATTGTAACTGAGTGTTCATATTTTAATTGCTTTAATAAAATGACTGCCCTACAACCCGCTACTTCAGTTCTAATCCATCGAGAAGAATAGGATTTTTTGGTCGAATTGTGCCAAAAAGTACCTCCTACAAAACCCTTTTAAAATAAGTATCGTTTATTACAAGTGCCCTGTTGAAAAAGTATATTCAAGAAAAGTACCTTTCTTAAACATACGAATTTCAGGAAAAATAGTCCCAAAAAGGGTTACAATTGTACCCCTTGGTGGAAATCTTCAAAAAGTACCAAAATATACTCGATACTTTTGCAGAAGAATGAAACACACTAAAAAGCTTTCTGCTAAGCACTATAATTAACGTTGATATGTGGAGTGCAAAAAAGTACCAAATTTAATTGTTGCCCCTTTTTTACCCCCTATAAATACCCGTAGAAGAAATGTACCAACCATGAGTAGATTTAATTATGACTGAAATTTGTTTGCTTTTGAAACCTTGAGTCAATCTATCGTAGTTGCCGAGTTATAAAATTACCAAATTTACCCGTTTTTCCCTTTTTAACCGCTTTGCAAACGAATTTTAAAAATTCTTTTTTTTTGTGCGGTAGGGAGGCAAACTTATTATTATTCGAGTAGAAATATTTATTGTAAACAAAAAGTACCGAAAAGGGGTTATATATTACCCCCTTACAGTTTGCAAAAGGTACCAAAAAATTACTCAGAAAAATAAAATACCCTAAAATACTTTTTGTAAGTACTAAAATTAAAAAGATGTATGGAGTGCGTAAAAGTACTAAATTTAATTTTTACCCCTTTTTACCATTTAAAAGTACCTATAGAAAAAAAGTACCAAACACGTGTAGATTTATAATTGACTATTACTTTGCGTCTGGCTGTCGTAGTTTGCGGCATGTAAAAATATCGATCGCTTAATCGCTCAATGAATTAATCGAGCTTTCGACTTAACCCGTCAAGGGCCGGCAAATTTTGGATTTGATCAATTAACCGCTTGGCTGTTTCTTTTAATAAGTTTTTATAAATTTAGTAATCTCAAGAGATAAAAATGCATAAGTTAAATATGATTTACGATTTGTTGGTAAACAAAAACAATAAAAACAATTTATTGAGCTAAAATCATCGAAACAACAACAATTCATAATGTTTAATGTATTGTAATAATTAAAAAAAAACGTTTCAATAGTTTGTCGAGATCTTCTAAAATAGTCTTTTAAAGGAATTATTTGTTTCAATGATCGTTTTCCTTATTTTTGATGAAATTTGATTTGAAAAATTCTTTCACTGATCGCAGATGCTGGAGGAGAAGTCGAAAGCAGCCTATAAAACACGCGTTCATGTTTTTAATTAAATTTAATTTTCTCAAAACGTGTGTGACGTGCCCGTTTTACATCATTAATTAAACGTCGTTAACAAAACAGTCCTACTCAAAGCGCGTCATCATTAACAATAAAGAAAAAAATTACATCAAAACAATTATAAAATACGATGAAGTTAATGACGTTGTTAATGATGACGTCAAAAATAACGATGACTTAATTTCATTTGTTTAACTGATTTTGTGTCACTTTCAACTGGTTCAGATTTTTAGAAAATATATTTTCCATAGAAACAATCAGGGCTGCAGAGTCACTCAACAGTATTTCAACAGAAAAGAAATTAGATTTAATAAGATAATAAGGAAATTGAAAAACTTGCGAAATCTTATATCTTTAGAGAAATCCAAGAAAAGAACTTAGAAATTAAATACTCGGTGTTAACGTAAAACTTTAGTTTTATTTTTTCGTTATTTAATAAAACACTTTTAAGAAGTTTTATTTTCAACTCTTTAGAGGAGGTTTATTTTTCTCCTCAGCAAATGAAATTGATTTTAAAAAACTTGAGATCCAACTCAGTTAATCGTCCTTATAGTAAAAACAATTGATTATTGAAAAAAGAGAAAAGAGAAAAAAACACAAAATGAGTATGATTTTTGGCGGAAAGTCAAAATTTCTTTTTATTTTTTATAGAGTAATAAAAGCCTCTCCATATGAAATGAACTCCTTTTTATTTCAGAGAGAGAGAGAGAGAGAGAAACAAAAGGCTCTTTTTAGGAGAGTTTTTTAGAATGAAAAATAAACCTCCTTAAGAAATGTTTTCTTTCACGACGGAAAAATCAAAATATTTTTTAACGGGGGTATTTTGAGGGGAATAAGAAACTCCTTTTTAGGAGAGTTTTTTTTTAACTGAAAAATTGAATTCCTTAAAAAATGTTTTCTTTCATAACGGAAAAATCAAAATGTTTTTTAACGGGGGGTATTTTGAGGGGAATAAAAAACTCCTTTTTAGGAGAGTTTTTTTTTTAAACTGAAAAATTAAATTCCTTAAAAAATGTTTTCTTTCATAACGGAAAAGTGAAAATATTTTTAAGTTGGGTTACATGAGGGAAATAAAGGACTCTTTTTGAACTCTCCATATGAAATAAATTCCTTTTTTTTGAGAGAGAGAGAAATAAAAGCTTTTTTAGGATAGTTTTTTTAGACTGAAAAATTAAAATCCTTGAAAAAGTTTTTATAGCAGATACTCAAACTCTTTATAAGAAATAAAATTCTTTAATATTTTTCTTAGGGAAATAAAAACCACTTTTTAGGAGAGTCTTTTTTAGATAGAAAAAAAAGCTCCTCGAACATTTTTTGTTTCATGAGGGAAAAATCTATTTTTTTAAGGGGAGTATTTGAGGAAAATAAAAGACTCTTGTTGGTAGAGTTTTTTAGATTGAAAAATAAAACTCCTTAAAAAATTTTTCTTTCATGACGGAAAAATCGAACTCTTTTTAAATGGGCATTTTGAGGGAAATAAAAGACTCTTCTTAGGAATTTTTTTTTTAACTCTAAAACTCCTTAAACATTTTTTTCTCATGAGATCAAACTTTTTTTAAAGGCGGGTATTTTGGGGGAAATAAAAGACTCTTTTTGGGAGAGTTTCTTACACTGAAAAATAAAACTCCTTAAAAATTTTTTTCTTTCATGACGAAAAAATCAAACTCTTTTTAGGATTTTTTTTGACTCCTTAAAAATTTTTTTCTCATGATGGAAAAATCAAACTTTTTTTAGAGGCGGGTATTTTGGGAAAATAAAAGACTCTTTTTGGGAAAGTTTTTTTGGACTGAAAAATTAAACTCTTTAAAAAAGTTTTAGTTTATGATGGAAAAATCAAACTCTTCGTAAAAAATAAAATCGTGATAATTTTTTTTTTGTTGAGAGAAATTGAATATTTTTTTCAGGAGAATATTTTTTAGATTGAAAAATAAAACTCTCTTATTATCAGTTTCATTTCATAGTACAAAAAGTCCCAGGGTTAAAGAAATATATTTAAAAACCTTTTATTTTGAAAATATTTAATTTGAAGTGATTGAGTTCAATTTGAAATTGTTTTCGTCAAAGTAACAGGAAGCACTTCTTCCTGCAAAAGACCAATTATTGTAAAATTGTATAATTAAATGAAGAAAAACACACCAGAAATTTCCGCAATGATGAACTAGTCGGGACTTATTATCCCCCCAAAAAAAAAAAAAAAACGGCACCTTTGCCTTTTGCGGTTTTGGTGTAAAAGTATGAAAAACGATATCCTTTTCTTAAACGTTTTATCTTCTTTTTTGAATAGCGAAATTGAAGCTCTTTTATCTTCTGACTTGAATACTCACGAAATGATTATGTGGCATAACACCGCCCACTTACTAAAACTGTATGTTTTTGTTGTGTGGCATGTCCGTCCATGCGACTAACAGACTGACAGACTGACTAACTGACTGACTCTGTTGGTGGCACAATTGTTTGTTAAGCTTTAATGCAACCGTATTGAGAGAGTACGACAACCGGACGGGCAGACGGACAGACGGACGGACATTTAGGCAACAATGTTTTCGATGGCGTTTGAGGAAGACGAAGGAAAGAAAAGAAAAGGAAAAAAGATGCAAAAAGTTGAATGATGGAATTATTCAAACAATTACCATTCATGAGGAGTAAATTAGGGCACTTAAATGATGCGCTTAAGACGAGTATAATTTCAGAAAAAAAAATTTTTTTTTCATCTGTTTTTTTTTTCTTGTAATTTTTCTGCCAGACATGATTTCTGTGTTTCGCTTTTGTGCACTGATAGTCCACAGCGGCATCGAAAGGGATAAATATTTTAGCGAAATGAATGTGGGGACAATTTCATTTCAAGAAAAAATTTTCCTGTTCACTGGTCCCCTCGTTTGTGCGATTAAATTTTTTTGAATTAGTTTTAGTGGCCCAGCAACTCCTGCAGCATTGCAAGCCAATATGTCCAGATTTATTGGAAAACCGATCGAGTGTATCAATTAACCAGGGATCGTAAACAGCAGTTAAACGAATTTTTTTTTAACCTTGATGTACCACTAAATTCCACCAGACCTGCCCTTTCACAATCTATTCGGATCTTAAAAAATACTCTCAACTACGCAAGTTATTTCTTAAAGTGTGTGTAGTGACGGGGCTCTCAGAATCAGTCAGGGAACGATTTTTTCAAAATTTTGTAAAATAAATAATTCCCCGATTTTTTTATGTTTTCAATTCTAATTGAGGGAAGTTCAAAAATTGTTACTTAACAATTGTAATTGTAAACAAACCGTTATGGAGGGTACACTTAACAGTTTTATTTGTAAACGAACCACAAGAGTTGTAAAGCTACCATATTTTTGGTAAATATTTATTTTACGATAACACGGCGTTTGTTTTAAAAGAAAATTTTTATGGATGCGATTTTACCAACAAAGTTGGTTAGACTTACTGATTTATTTCTTTGGGTGTAACTTCTTGCACGATATCCTGTTTTTATTGTTTTCAATTCTAATTGATGGAAGTTCAAAAATTGTTAGTTAACAATTTTAATTGTAAACAAACTGTTATGGACGTTATATTCAACAGTTTTATTTGTAAACGTACCACAAGAATTGTAAAGTTAACATGCTTTTTTTGTAAATATTTATTTTACGATATCACGGCGTTTGTTTTAAAAGAAAATTTTTATAGATGCGATTTTAACCAACAAAGTTGGTTAGATTTACTGATTTATTTCTTTGGGTGTAACTTCTTGCACGATATCCTAAGACAGGCTGCTGATTTCTCAATTTCTTTTTGTTAAAAATGACTGTTTCTTTTCTGTTGAAAAATGTTGTTAAAAATTTTTTTTTTATTATTTTATTTTGCCCACAAATATTTTTCATTCTTTAGCGGGAGTATTTGCAGCATCGTGTTACACATTTGATGCACTCGCTGCCGTTACTTTTTCAGTTGGTAACTTGTAAATTTGTTTTATTTATTTTTCTTTTTATTATTTGCAACGCTGCTTAAAGGTCCGTTTGGCGGCTGGGCGATGATGGAAAGATTAAATAAGTGGCTGCTGAAATCGGAGTGTGATGAAATATATTTCCTAACACATATTTCGTGATGAAAAACGGTTTTATATAAATTTCAAAAAAATTAAACTTTATTGTTGTTAATGCCTCTTCTTATTGAGCAACAAGAGTTTTTCTGTCAGGGCGTGATTGTTTGCTGAAGGCCGGTTGTTTTCTTCTATTTCATTTTTTTCCCCTGATAAATGGGAATTGTAAAAGTACCTTTCGGCTGAGCAGAGAATCTGTGGTAAAGCGATACAGGTGAGAAAAGAAATAGTTTAATAATAATTATAATTATATAATTTAATTCTTTTATGTAAATTTTTAGAAGTCATAAATCGCTGGTTTTATTGGGTGTTGTTATTAATTGAAATTGTTTTATTTTATATTAACGAAACTGTTGACAACGGAAAGATATATTTTAATAGTTTCAATAGTTGTCTAGGTTTTTTTTTAATTTAATTATTTACTCATGGCGTTTTCTTTTCTGAAAAACATGTAACATTTTTTCACTTATTTTCGAAAAAGTGTCAAATTGGAGGAGTTTTAAAACAGAAGTTATTATTCGTAAATCACATTGAATTGGTTTTTAAAAAATTTTTAATTTTCAAAGAGCAGAATGCTGCCATTTTCTGTTAAAAAGTGCAAAAAATTTAGCATTTTCTGTGAAAAAGTGCAAAAAATTTTGCACTTTTTCTTAGAAAAGAAGTCAGCATTATGTTTTTCAGATAAATATTTTAACAATCAAATAAATTTTATTTTGATGTAAATTTTATTTTGCTTTGAAATTAATTTCTTTTGTAGCGCTTTAAAATTGAGCGAATCGTAACTATTTTGAATTCGTAAATCATGTTGAATTAGTTTTCAATCAATTCTTAATTTTCAAAGCGAAGAATGTTGCCATTTTCTATTAAAAAGTGCAAAAAAATTGCATTTTCTGTGGAAAAGTGCAAAAAATGTTGCACTTTTTCTTAGAAAAGAAGTCAGCATTATGTTTTTGATATAAATATTTTAACAATCAAATAAATTTTATTTTGATGTAAATTTTATTTTGCTTTGAAACTAATTTCTTTTGTAGCGCTTTAAAATTGAGCGAATCGTAACTATTTTGAATTCGTAAATCATGTTGAATTAGTTTTCAATCAATTCTTAATTTTCAAAGCGAAGAATGTTGCCATTTTCTATTAAAAAGTGCAAAAAATTTTGCATTTTCTATGAAAAAGTGTCGAAAATCTTGCACTTTTTTCTAAAAATTAAGTCAGCATTATTTTTTTGTTTTTTCCTATAAATATTTTAATAATTAAATAAAATTAATTTTGATATATTTTGCTTTAAAATTCATTTCTCTTGTAGCGCTTTAAAATTGAGCGATCATTTTCGCTTTTTTCTTAAGAAGTTTGTGGGAAATTTTTTTAAAAGTTCCGCTTTGAAAATTATGCTAATTTTTTTCTTATTGTTTAAAATAAGATTGAAACTATTAGCAAATAATTTTAAGATATTTTTGCCAGTTCGACTTTGAAAAATAAAAGTATTTTGATTCCAAGGCCAACGTGCGCTTTCCGGCAGCAAAAAGGTTGGCAACCGTTGGGGATTTTCGTAAATGAATTCTTTAGTTGTAGTTAGTTTAGGCTTCAATCCACCGCCAAGTATCAACTTCGTTATTAAATTTTTAGTTATTTTTCTAAAACTATTTCAATTATTAAAGAATGCATGTGATGACGCATGACCTCAAATTGTCAATTGACTGTCATTCGAAAGAGCATTCAAGTGCGTTATACGGGAGTGTTTAAAATATTTCATTTCCCTCTTTTTTAACAGCCAATTGACTACCGCAACTATTTGTTCCCACAAGTTTAGTTTTTATTTCCTTTACAACGCGGATTAAAAACTTTTTTTTTTGCTGGTAAATGATTTTGGGGTATTTGAAGAAAAAACTTTTTTTCCTCAGCTTTTATATAAAATAAAAATAGCAGCTGAAATAGTCTTTTCTCTGATGCTATAAAATTAGAGATTAAAAAATATAATAAATAAAGATTTTGTAATCGCAACAAACAATTGATTTATGGCGGGTCAAGTTTGATTTTCAGCTCGTTTCTTTTGGGTTTTGTTTTCTGTTGGGGTTTTGCTTTGTTTTGTTTTGTTTTGTTTTGTTTTGTTTTGTTTTGTTTTGTTTTCACAAGTCGTCTATAAATTCTGTTTTTCGATAAATTCTCGACACCTTAAATCAATGGCATTCTGGCGGCGGAAACAATAAATCGCTCAAAAGCTGATGACAATAAAATACTTGAGAGAGGGCGCCGTGTTGCAATCCCATATACCATAACCCCATATTGGCTTTATAACACCAGCGATGTGTTATAGTCCCATATGGGTTTATTTCCTTCAAATAAGTGCGATAGTACCATATTAAAAATTTAAAATTTATGCTATAACCCCATATTGGCTTTATTGCACTTTTTTCTGTGCGATAACCTCATAATTAAAAAATTTTGTATCACATGCATTATCTTATGAATTATGTTCCATATTCATTTGTTAGGAATAATAATATGTTTTGTACATAACTGTACATAAACAACAAAAACTATTTAAAACAAAATATTGTTCCTTTTACAAAATAAACCTATTGTGAATTTCTTTTTATGGAATAAATATATTATAAATTGAACTTGTTGTTATGAACGTCCTGTTGTGCTCTTCTAACTCTAATGTAATATATTATCAAATTGTATACAAATGTCTAATAATACAATATGAGTTTATTCCCTTCAAATAAGTGAGATAATACCATATTTAAAATTTAAAATTTGTGCTATAACCCCATATTGGCTTTATTGCATTTTATTTTGTGCGATAACCCCAAACCCAAATTATGGGTTTATAGCATAGGAAAAAGTGCTATAAAGCCAATATGGGGTTACGGTATATGGGATTGCAACACGGCGCCTTGAGAGAGTTTTAGTTTGTTTTATTTCATTTAACGCTTTTAATTAACAACCTTAAAGGCAAATTTCGATCGCCAGTCGTTGACCAAATTAAAGTCCAACTAATAAAATATATAAAGAATTTAAAATAAAATCTAATTTACAACTTGCTGCTGTTCAAAATTGTCGGTTATTTATGATTTACGGCGAAAACCATTCGAGTTGTTTTCTTTTAATAATTTTACAGAAAATTTAACAAATAAAATTTTAGGTTGTTTGTTTTGGCTTGTGACCTTCACAGAAAAAGAAGAACAAAAAAAGAAGAAGAAAAAAATGCACAAAATTTGAAAGAAGAAAAAAAACAATTTCAACGCAGGCTGACCTTTTCGTTAAGGTTTTACAGAAAAAAAAAGACAGAAAAACAAATCGTAAAAAAGCCAATAAATTACTTTAATTATTGATAATTTTGTTAACAACAATAAATAAAACCAACAACTTAAATTACAATTGCGAGTGGGGAATTCGTCGTTGCCACAACGCAGAGAAGTTGATGCCGAATTCAAATTTTTAATGAAGACGATTTTATATTTTTTTTAAGTACAAATTTTTCGTTAATTTTTGTAACTTCAATTTTTTAGTTACTCCTGCTTTTTAAAATTTGTAAGCTGCTATTTAGTTTTGCTATTAAAAATTCATTTTCGGCCAATTAATATTGACTGATTTATTAAAATAACAGTATTTGAACCTGCACTCTTAACTCCAACGGGTTTTGAATGTGAAATTTTTTAAAGTCGCACCTTTTCTTTCGTAAATTGTAATTTGGGCATGACTTCAGTGCATGATTGAAAGGTGGTTCATATATAATAACCTCAAGTAATAATTAAAAATTGTTAATAAATTTTTAATATCCCAGCAGTTTTTAGAATAGATAATTAAGATCTACTACAATTATGGGCAGAAGTAAATATATAAAAATAGGCAAAAATGGGAAAATGTTTGAAATAGAGTTTTGGAAAACGCTGGCAAAAAGGAGGGTGGCCCTTGTGATATTTTGCATTTTTATATTTTATTTTATAAAATAAAAATTAAGCTATTTTTCTTTAAAAAAGATTTGATTTGGATAATAGCGGCAAAAATGGGCGTGTCCACTTGTTTAGTCACTATTTTATGTTTTGGAGAAATTCAATATGTCCACAAAACTTTAGCATCAGTATTTTGTGGAATGATTAAAAACTTCAACTTCATTAATAATGGCCATGGCACTGCCAATCTCATAGCCACTGTGCACTGGATATTGTTAAGAAACGTCAGAGTGTTTAAAAGAATTATTTGTTGGAATTTGTAAAAAAAAATATTCATACAACTAATAAAGGGCGTGGCACTGCTCACTTTCTATTTACTATGGTCAGGAAATTATGTATATAGAAAAACTATTAATACAATTATTCAGTGGCATAAGCAAAAAATATGCAAATCTACTAATTATGGGCGTGGCACTGCCTACTTGTTTGCTAAACACGTGCTTTAGTTGAAGAAAGCCAGGGAGTGCTAAAATTTTAAAGGAACTTTTGAGTGGAATAACTAAAAAATATACATATAATAATAGGCGTGGCACTGCCCACTTCTTTACTTAATCGTGGGACACAAGAAGAAATTTTTGCAGCTGAAATTCTTTTCAAACTCCCTTTTGAACCAGCCTGAGAAGTCTAATCCCACAAATTTTCGTTTTCTTTTACTCCCAAACTCGTATATATTTTATAATAATTTTTTTTTTATTCTATTAAAAGAATTTAAATTTTTATTTGAATCAAGTTTTGTTACCAAAAAGTCTGTTGTTTCTTTTAAAATTTTTGAAATTATTTATGACATATTTTAAATAATAATTTCAAATAGGATAACAAACTGAACTTCCTAAATATCTTTCTCCTCTCTCTCTCTCTCTCTCTCTCTCTCTCTCTCTCTCTCCCATAAAAACAAAAGAAGAGCAAGAAAAACTTTCTGGTGTGAATTTGGACTTACTGTGTAACAATATTCCGGCAAAGTCTGTGTTTGCATTCATTTCTAATATATAATTAAGTGAAATAAGTGAGAAATGCGTATTTATCAAGAGTGAGCATGATGCCGCCCACTTTTGAATAACTATGTGATATTATTGGGGGAAAGTCTGTGAGTGCTCAAGTTCTTAACATAATTATTGAGTAAAATACGTGAATAATTCGCATATACTAATAGTGGGCATAGTCCCGCCCACTTTTTAATCTCTATGTGATATTATTTGGGGAAAGTTTTTGGGGGGGAAATGCGTTTTTACCAATAGTGGGCATGGTCCTGCCCAATTTTGAAGAACTATGTGATATTATTTGGAGAAAGTTTTTGAGTGTGCAAGTTTTTAAAATAACTATTGAGTGGAATACGTAAAATATGCATATCTATTAATAGTGGGCAGCGTCCCGCCCTCCTTTCAATCTGTGTAATATTTTTTGGACAAAATCAGTGTGTGCAGAAACTTTTAGAAGTACTTTTCACTGGTAGATCTGAGTTTTATTTATGGAATAAGCAAAAAGTTCGTGTTTGCTGGTCGTAGGCGTGGCACTGCCCCTTTTTATTTTTATGTCATGCTATTGAAGAAAGACAGAGTGAGTAAATTACTTTTTTTAAGGGAACTGTTTAATTGAATGAGCGAATAATCAATTTATACACATAATGGGCGTGGCACTGCCCATTAGGGGTAAGAATTAAATTTGGTACATTTTTGCACTCCCCATATCATGTAAATTACAATGCTTAGCAGAAAGCTTTTTGAAGCTTTTCAGTCGTCTAAAAAATATACCGAGTATTTCTGGTACTTTTGCGAAAATTTCCATTTATAAGGGATAAACGTTTCGGTACTTTTTTTTTTGTTAAAATGTATTTGATTAATTAGAAGGTACTTTTAGCAAAAGATAGTTATTTCAAACGAGTTTTTTCTTCAGTTGGTACTTTTCCTCAGAAGTGTTTGACAAATCGAAGACATTTTTCAAGCTGGATGAGGCCAAAGAAGAAACAGTGTATTACCCTGGTCCACCACAATTCTCTGAATGGATGTTAAAAATTTTAGTTGAACTGCTGGAAATAATTAAAATTCGAACTGTGAAAGTCTTGTTTGTGTAAGTAAATATTCCAGTTTTGACATATTTCTGTCTCTGTCGTTCAATTCTTATTCGTAATATCCACGGCAAAGAGGAATAAGTGCTTAAGCCAACTTAAGCAAAATCTTTTTAATCAGTATCTTATTTTATAACTATTATTGCACTCAATTAATGTCTTAAACTTTTAATCAGAACCCTAAAAAAGCAACAAAACTTTGTATAAAATTAATAAATTCCCTTCCCTATTAAAACTTTTGCCAAAACTGACATCCTCCTTCATTCAAGTTCTCTTCTTAAGGCTTTTGCGTCATTTGCCGCTGTTTTACATTCAAACGAAATTAAATGCAAATAACTTGAATGGTAATCCAAAGCATAAAGCCAACAATATTTCTAACATTTAGCGAGAATTGATAAATTATTTTTATGGTTTAAGCGAATTTGCATTAAAATGATGACGCGTGTGGGAAAATTGTTGCCAACAGAAGCCGACGCGAAATGACTGAATGAAAAGACCGTCTGCTGAAACAAAAGAAAATTATTTAAATAAGAATTGTGTTCAAGCTAAAGCCGGAGTTGTAGAGAAACAAATTACACAACGTGCAATTATAAAAGATATTTATACGGCAGATTAACAAAAACAGATTTTAAGACGCTGCCGTCTTCACAAAAGCTGGTATTAAAACTGAAGCAAAATCCAAAACCGCCAACACAAAAACAAAGAAAAGAGAAGAAGCGGGCGAGTGCATTAATTATATAATGAACTACACAAACAAACAATTAAATAAATATTTTAAGGAAAATCTGAGAAAATTTTATTATTATTATTGTTGTTTTTGTGAGTGTGTGTGTTTGTGTTTGAATAAAGAATTTGTGTTTTGTTTTGGCCCGGTCGGTGCCGAAGCAAATTGGTTTAACTTTAGCGGCCTGTGCAAAAGTTGTGTTTTAACAAACTGTTAACCCTTTAAGTCACCGATTTTATAAAGAAAAACAGCACTGGAATAGTGAAACTCAACAATGACGTCGGGATAATTTTAGAATTTTAATCGAAAATGGCTGCATGCCGGAGTTGAAGAATTAATTTCAACTACCAATCGAATCTCGAACTGATAAGACCCAAAAAGAAATCACATTTTTATAAAACGAAAAGACACAAAATTAAATAACTTATAAATTAATTGTTGATATAAAAATATTGGCGAGTATATAAAAAGATTATTTAGGCCAAGTCACTGTGCCATAAAAAAACGATTTTGTTTTTCTTTTATTAAAATCCATTCACCAAAGCCTTAATGTTGCCTTGGCTTAATTCTATTAACAACTTCTTGTTGTCTTGCACACAAAAGAACCGTAAAGAAAAGAGTCAACCGCTTTTAATTCAAGACTTATTGACTGCCCTTTTAAAAATTAGAATTTGCATTTCTAAAGATGATAAAAATTTTTGCATAATTTTCCAAGTTTTTTTTCATTCTTTCTCATTCATCTTTCTTAATCAGTTCATTCAACTTCGATCTACATTTATTTCAGCCACAATTTATAATCCAAAAGAGAGAAGATCATAAAAACTATAAATGCAAATAATTTATGCAGATATTTTTATGTGAAGTGAAACGAAAACTTAAGCAAGCAGATAAATAAAAATTGTCATTAATTTTGAATAAAAGAATAATATTATTAACGATATTTCCATACACATTAGAAATGGTGTACAGAGATTCTTTTAGGTTTCTTAATAATTTTTTCTCTTAATTCTAAACTCCATTTCATAGAATTGAATGCAGTTAAAAATAAATTAAAATTAAAATTAAAATTAAATAAATTAAAATCCATACGATCCCAATATGATGTTGTGCTGTTATTTGAAAGCCAGCAGTCACAAAAAATTTAATACAATAAATTTAAGTACTTGATAATTTTTCCAGAAGAATAAAACGCCTTAAAAAGCTTTCTTCTAAGTACTGTAATTTAGAAGATGTATGGAGTGCAACAAAAAGTACCAAACTTAATGTTTGAGCCTTTTGTAGAAAAAAGTACCAAACAGGAGCAGATTTAATTATGAGCGAAATTTGTTTGCCAAATTTACCCTTTTCTCCTTTTTACCTCCTTTTGCAAATGAATCTGAAAAAAATCTGTTTTAGTGCTACTGGGCGGCAAACTTATTATTATTAAAGTAGAAATATTTATTATAAATAAAGAGTACCGAAAAGGCGTAATATATTACCCTCTATATAGCAAAAAAGTACTTGATTTTTTCAGATAAACAAACTACCCTAAAATACTTTTTGCAAAGGATTATGATTTAAAAGATATATGAACTGCAAAAAAAGTACCAAATTAATTTTGAACCCCTTTTTACCCTCTCTAAGTATATGTATAAGAAAAGTACCAAATACGTGTAGGTTTAGGATTGAGTACAATTTATATGTTTTTGAAACTTTGAGTCAATCTATCGTAGTTTCCGAGTTATAACATTGCCAAGTTTACCCTTTTTCCCCTTTTTACCCGCTATGCAATTGAATTTAAAAAAAAACTTTTCTTAGTTTTTAATTATTATTAGAGCAGAAATGTTTGCTATAATTAAAATGTACCCAAAAGGGGTAATATATTACCCACTATAATTGAAAATTTCCCAAAAGTACCAAGCAAGTACTTAATAATGTTTTCAGAAGAACAAAATACCGTAAAATACTTTCTGTTAAGTACTATAATTTCAAAGATGCATGGAGTGCAAAAAGTACCATATTAAATTTTTACCCTCTCTAAGTAAATGTAAAAGAAAAGTACCAAACACGTGTAGATTTTTATTTTTATTCTATTTTTACGCTTTTGACACTTAGGGTGTATTTGTTGTAGTTTGCGGGATATAAAACTACAGATTTTACCCTTTTCCCTCTTTTTTTGCAATCGAATCCCTTCCCAAAAATCCCTTTTCAGCGGATCTACAAAATATTAAATTTCTAGCTTTAGCGACGATGAATTAGTCATTTAGTCAGTTACCCAATAACGTTGCTCTTTTATAGATTTTTATGAATATATGAAACTTTAATTTGAACTTTAATTTAATTTAATTAATTTCAATTAACGTTTTTTATTGGCTCCACTTGTTTGTTTGTTTGTATGCATCTCATTCTCTTTTTGTGTTGTGCTTCCACGCGTATACTGAATATTATTAATAACGTTGCTCATATGTCGCATTGTACTGGTACAAAGTTTCTGGGGTGATTCATGTTCTTATCTTCTCATAAGGTGTACGTTTTGTTACACGCTTTCGAAGCACAATCAGCTAAAAAATTAAAAACAAAAGTATATATTAAAAAAAAATTGAAGAAAAAATATAGAAATAAGTATTGAAATAATTTGAAAACAATAATGAGCCATTGTGTTGATATCTTTTTTTTTAAATGCAAAAAAATTCACCCTTTTTTTAAGAAAATTTCAGCATTTTGCCGTTTAAAAAATAAGAATTTGTTGGAAACTAATCCAACGAAATATATGAACCGTTTAAAAGCTTCTCTGAATTATCTCTTTATAAAAAAAGAAATGAAAAAATGTTTGATATTTTTTAGAAAAAAAAATGTCGTTATTATAAAAAAAAGGTGGGCGCTTTTTGCTCTATTTTTTTATATAACGAGTGCCCGACGCTTTTTTACAAAAATACTGGTATTTTGGTGCATCATTATTTTAATAGTTTTTTAAAATTTATTTTTAACGTTTTAGTTCGATTTTTGTCATTTTTTTCAAATGCATTTTCTAATTATTTTATTAATTTTTTTAATACTTTTTGAGCAAAAGATCCACTGTACTGTTTCTATATAAAAAATGTTATAAATTCCTTATTTCTATCCAATATTTCGCTACCAACAATGTGCAGCTTCTTCAGGGATATTTTCAACAACAATGTTTACTAAAATTATTTTATTAATTCTTTTATGCAGAACTTTGTAATTGTCGGTGTCGCTGGCTGAGGCGAGTTTTCCACCTGCTTGCAAAAGAGGGTGGTAAAAAGAAGGAGGACCAACTATCAACTCAGGAAGGTAAGACTTTTTCGTTAGAAAACATTTTAGATTCAAATTTATAATTTAAGAAATCTTTTCGAAATACTTTTTATAAAATTGCACGTTTTTATATATCGATCGCCAGAGTTATTTAATATCAAGACATTCTAAAAGACATTCTAAAAAATAGTGTCGCGATACCCTGAGATATTTTTATCTCACTCGGCATTTGACTTTCCCATAAAAGAGACGAAAGAGTGCAACTTTTAATTCGAAGTGATGAATTAATGAAACCTGATGAAATTCAATTCTCAACAATCACAATTTAAAATTGAAATCTTTCGCTATAAATTCTTTGCTATTGATTTGGTACAAATATTTAAGCTGCTCTTTAATTTATTATACGAGTAAATAATCATCAGATTTGTTAAGTAGACAATAAGAGAATAAAACCAACTCCATCAATTAATAGTTGAGTGGAATGTCAGCAGGAAGCGTACGCGCCTTAACGTGTTTATTATTTCGATAAAATCAAATAAATAAAATACATCCAGTTTTAAGTTCTTTTTAAATAATTTAAATATGAATAGAAATATTATTTATTTATAGAGTCGAGTTCAAATTTAAGACTGACATCATTCACGAAAGTCAAAGAATTATCCGCTTCTTAATATAAAATCAGTTTCATTCGACACTAAATTGACGGCCAAAAGGCTTTTGACAAAATTTCTATAGCCCCGTTGTGATCTAGTGTTTTTTTAAGTTTGTTTTAATAAATTTTTTTGTTCTTATTCAGTTGCTGTTTCCAGTATTTTTTTTTAATCTTAATAAAATTTTAAACAAATTTTAAATAATGCAAAACACAAAAGAGAAGGTGTAAAAATACTGACTCGTAAATCAAGTGAAATTTAGTAGCATTAAAAATATGCAGTCATACAGTGAAACAAGTTTCATTTATAGAATTTTGGATATATTTTTTTGTTAAATATTTATTTTTGAAATCAATTCACACAATAAAAAATGCCTGTTCTCGTATAGAATCAATGAAACTAATCGCAAATGACGAGTATTTATTTGCCAGTTTTAAGGCAAATTTTGCAAAGATTTTTGTGTGTATAAATTATTTCTAAATTGCAGGCCAGTGTGTTTTTTTTTAAATCTGTTAATTAATAAAGTTAATTATTTAGTAAATGGAAGGTTAAACGTTTAAGTAACAGAGACATTTTTAATAGCTGATAATAAATAAAATAAAATAAGATTAAATTAAAAAAGGTTAGAAACTGCATCGTTGACAGAATTTTGTTACTTTTATCAGGACTTTTTTTTATTAGTTTCACTTCGGACTGGCCGATGAGGATTTGGTCAGCCGGTCAGTTACTCAATAATGTCTTTTATATAACAGATTTTTATGAATATATGAAACCTTTTAATTTTATACGCTTTTTATTAGCTTCACTTGTATGTTTGTAAGCATCTCATTCTCCTTTTGTGTTGTGCTTCCACGCGTATACTTAATATTAGTAATAATGTAACTCATACGTCACATTGTACTCTTACAAAGTTGCTGGAGTGTTTCATGTTCTCATCTTCTCATAATGTGCAAGTATTTTTACACACTTTCGAAGCAAAAATAAACTAAAAAACACTATTTTTTTTAAAAATCGACTGAAACATTTTTAAATAAGTTTTAAACGACCATAAAACGCTAATGAACCAAAACGCTGGTATTATTGTGAAAAAAATGCGAGTGTTTTTTTTCCTATTTGGAATTTTCGCAAAGAAATTTGAACATTTTCTTAAATCGGAATGCTATTGGTTTTACCCCGTTTTGAAAAAATTTAGTTCTCATCAGTGGCTCGTTTCAGTAACTGAAGTGAGAATTTCTCGCATCGAAATACTAAATAATTACGGTTGTCATGCTCTTTATTGTGGGGTCATTCATAGAATAATATGTTGATTATTATGAAAACATAACAAAATTATAAATGCATTAAGAAATATATTCTGACTCATTCTGTGTTTCACAGAGTGACGACAATTTTTTCGATGCGAGAAGTTCTCACTTCAGTTGCAGAAACGAGGCACAGATCTCAAGGTTTTGAGTTTCAAGGAAAAGTTTCTGACTAATTTTGAAAGGGTATCTGAATGTATGTATGTGTGTGTGTATATGTGTGTATATATATATGTATATATATATATATATATATATATATATATATATATACATATATATATATATATATATATATATATATATATATATATACATATATATATATACATATATATATATATATAAATATATATATATATATATATATATATATATATATGTATATATATATATATATATATATATATATATGTGTGTATAAGTATGTAACTCACTTGTAACTATCGAGCCGACCTGGTGGCATTCTAAGGATTTTTACTAACCTTAAATTCTGTGCATTCGAACCGATTGAGAATTTTAGAATTTGAGAAAACGAAAAAATTGCCTCAAAATCAAAAGAGAAAGAAGATTCCTTGAACTCCAAATCGTAGAGATGTGATGAGGACTGAATTTCATCAAAAGCGAGGAAAACCAATAAATTCCCTATTTCTTCAAGTTTTAAATTTTCCTAGTGGGGAATCAAAAATAAATAAAAAGTATGTCAAAATGTTGCCAATCAATTTGGCGAAGTACTAATAAATTAATAACAATTATTGTTCAGTAAAAAATTACCAAAGATTTTATATGTTTGGAAAAAATTATTTTTAACAAAAATTCCAAGTATTCAATCAATCTTTAACGAATATTTTAAAAATCAAAACTAAACAAAAGCCTTTTCTCATTCGTCAGCAGAAAAAATAAAATTCGAAATGCAAAATAAAAAACAAACAAAATATCAAGTTCCATTGTTTCATACTGTTATAACTCACCCCTATTGTGAATACTTTTTCTCTCGAAGTATTTCCCTTTTCTTTAAATTCTCAATGGTGAATGAAATTCCGGGTGAATAATCTCATGCTAAAATCAAATTCCCCTGATTGTGAATGATTTTACCCGGGAGATTTATTGCTTTTCCCTACAATTTATACAGTTTATTTTTGCTGGGGAACAGAACAGAATATGTAAATAATTCTTCATACGATTGCTTACAAAAACCTTTAATAAGGCGCAATTTGTTACACATTTATTTGCGATTTCAATTCTTTGCAACTTTCTTGTTTTATTTTGAATTTTTAGTTTCCAAAAAGTAACCGTTTTTTGTTTTACTACATAAAAGTTTTAAGAAAACTTTGTTGGATTATAATATATTTTAAATCTTAATTTTTTTGCATTCACTGAGAACAGATAGCAGAAAAATCTTTCGCCGGAGATTCACGCTGGCATTTAAAATAAATATGTTATGGGAACGGAAATTCCACTGGCTAATCACGATAGAGTAGGAGTCGGTTTATAACTATAATTTTTAACAAGAAATAACGAGTTAAATAATAAATTGCTTTTCTTTGAAGGTAAAGATTCCGGGAAAAGTTTTTTAGGAATTATCTTAAAACCCATCAATTGATCACGTTAAATATGTTAAGAAATTTGGTAAAAAAAGAATCAGCACGATTAATATTAAATAGAGGAGTTAAAAATTATAATTTGCAATAAATGCTAATTTAATTAAAAGATTTCTCATTTAAAAATTATTTATAAATATCCAAAAAATTTTACAAAATATTTGGCTTAAAATATTTTTATGAAATAATAAAATCAACTCCGCAACTTGATAAAAGTTTTCTTAAAAAATTAATAGACTAGAGCTCAGAAATGCACACACACCCATATGTACATACACACACACACACATACACACATATACACACGCAGCCATACACTCACATATACACATATACACACGCAGCCATACACTCCCATACACACACTCAAGCACGCACTTAATTTGAATTGAAAGTATAGAAATTATGAAATTTCATATCGTTGTTATTGCCCGTTAACTGATCGTTATTGTTCCAACTAAAATCATATCAAATTAATTGAATCTCCAAATCATTCGAATACGTCTTTTATTCAAAATTAATGTGTAGAAATTTATTTATTTTTATTTCTTTACTTATTTCTTGAGTGATATTTACAATCAAATTGCTGCGGGTCTGATGATTATAAATCACGGGAGTTGTAATTAAAACTTTATGTTGAGAAATATTTTCGAACTTGATTATTTCTTTCAAACGTTTGTGTAAATTTTGTTATCATTAAAAACTTTTACATTAATGCTTAAGCATGATTGTATGCAGTCTATTTCATGTGTGTAAATGTTCCGCTGGGTTTTGATGATCATTATTTGAGTGGCTTTTTCGGATTGAGATTAAAACTTTTTTATTGTGCTTTTTCCACGCATTTAACTTCGCCAGTTAATTGCAGTTTATGAAATTCGACATTAAATAAAGAAAAGTTTAATTTTTTTCACACATTTTTCTTTTAAATTATTTTTGGCCATTGGGAATGGCTGTTACAATAACGA
Source organism: Linnaemya vulpina (assembly GCA_963675445.1). Lineage (NCBI taxonomy): Eukaryota > Metazoa > Arthropoda > Insecta > Diptera > Tachinidae > Linnaemya > Linnaemya vulpina. Next base: position 99,433,052 of record OY776277.1, read on the forward strand.
CATCATGAAGTTAGTTTCAGAAATTAATATATTTTCTTCAAAGAAGCGTTTATTATTCAATTAATTTTGTTTAATTTAGAGAGAGAAATTTAAATCGGTTTTCATAATTTCATAATAAGAAGAGTTCTTTTTGGAAATTTATTCAACTGAAATTGTGTAGAAATTGTTTGTAACTCTTTGAAAATAAAAAATTAATTCGCATTTGTGGGGGGAAAAAGGACGAAGGAGATGTTATACCCGAAGCGGATCGAGTGTTAGAGGATAGATTCGTAGACTACCACCGGCAATGCACGTCATATAACTTTGATACTTTTTGCTGATTCACGCACATGAGGAGAGAGCGGCGAAGAGAATGAAAAGGGATACAAACCTGACCCCACCGTCCAGTTTAGAACCAATTACACTTGAAGCTGGCTGCAACGTAGCAATTTGAAATTTTTTATATCTAAAGATGAAGACAAAAAACTTGAAACAAAACTTTGCAATGCACGAAAGTAAATTGAAAAAAAAATTTATCAAATAAACTTGACATGTGTGAACGGGACCCTAGCAGACCTACGGAATGTAACAAACTTGACAAGAGAAATTCAGTGAGTTGTCGAATTTCGCTTACCCTTAATTTGGATATTAGTTTTATAAAAAATTTAATTGGCAAAATTTCGGATATGAAACTTTTTAAGGGGGAAATTCGCCCAGCATGTCCCAACTCCTCTTGCTCGGGGAAAGAAATCTAGTGGAAAATGAAGACCCAAACAAATTACTAAAATTTACAGGAAGTAAATTTGCAGGACTTGATGCTGCTTCTAAATTAATGTCGTTGGTTAAACTTCAGTTCTTAGTTAACTGAGCACTGTAAACTTGTACCCTTAACTTTTAACTTCCCGCTACGAAAATTGAAAATTTAAAAAAATGGGGAAGTTTTTTGATCTCATCACGTTTTGAAAAAATCAAGTTCTCATCAGATCTGCAACGTTTTGAGATCCTGGAACGCATTCAAGCATCTAATTCTGAGAGCCCGCATACATGTTGGTGCGTGTGTGTGTGTATGTGGCCCGCTCATAAATTTTGAAGGGCGAAACCCGTGAATTTGAACCGATTCGAAACAGTTGATTTCAAGATATCTCAAAAATAGTTGGACAAAATACATTTTTCAAAGCGCTTCTTTTAAAAATAACTCTTAAACGGTTTCATCGATCAGCTCTTCAAATCTAAAAACGACGTCGATCAAAATTGGTTAAGTCGTGTGTGAGATATCGCGAACGAGGAAATTCGAAAGAAGCGATTTTGTTTAAACTCCGAAATTATATATCTGATCAGTTAGAGTTCTCGATTGTCTTAGAGTAATCCAAAGCTTTAGAAATCGCCGCTTGTCATGGGCAGTCGGCTAATTTTAAAATTAAAATAATAGCGTTTTAACTCGAAAGCTTAAAAGCATGGAATGGGACAAAGATCAGGTTACGAAAGTTTTGCAATTAAAATTAGCAGGAACTTACAGGGAAGGCCTTGAGGGTCAACCATCTTCCATATATTTTTTTCATGTGTATTGACATTTTGTTTAGTTTTTACACTCTTAAAAGTGAGATGCTGATAGTAGGGTATTGAAACGATTACCCTTTGTTCGATTAATCGATTCATTTTTGAAGATTATTTATTCGAATAATTAGAGATAATTTATTTTTGAATAACAAATAATTCGAATAATTTATGTACCGATTAATAAGTTAATTGAAAAAAAATCTAAAGAAAAAGTTCCGCTACATGCCCATCATGTTATTAAAATGTTTGAAAAGAAACAGGAAGAGATTTAAGAGTCATAATAGAAAACAATATATTTTAAGAAGATAAGGAAAAATTCAGACATTCTCGATTACTTTTGATACAATCAAATATTCCTCTTTTATGATATGAAATTTTTTTTAGCAAAATAATCAAAATTTTACCTTGATTTGAAACCCAATAATACTAAATTATGCGATTATTATTCGATTAGATTTTTTTCTCTAGTAACTGTTCCCGTGATTAATTGGATATTGCGATTAATTGAATGTGTAGTCTAAACAGCTCTCTCTCTCATCTCTATTACAAACTCGCAGCTGTTTCGCAAAATTATTTCTCTATCAATTTGCACGCCTCATCAAGCAGACATTCTTAACTTTTATTTCCTTAATTGAATTTCGCAAAAATTAAATTAAATAAAAAGCCATTAGACGCCTTAATGTTGAGCTATTAAAAAATAAGTTTAAGTGCAGAGTAAAAATAGACAAGAAACACGGAACAAATTACCAAAAAATATCCACTCACTTCCAAATCGATTCCTTCAATATTTGATGGATACGTTGAAGTGATTAATGACGCTTAATTTGCTCAACACACAATCAACTTCACAATCAACTTCTTTTTCATCTTTAAGAATCTTCCCATAAATTTCAAATTATTAAAAACATTCGAAATCAAAAATAATCTGTTTGAAAAGATGATGACGAAAAAAGAATCGCTTTAAAAAGCAATTCCGGCTAGAACTGTTATCGGCGCTATTATTAATTGCCACGAGAATAGTAATTTTTAAAAATAGTTTTTATTTAAAAAAACGAGCAAAAGATGTTGGAAAAATACATTTTGTTTAGTTGTTAAAAGCGTTGAGCAAAAACTGAAGCTTAAAAGCAATTAAACGAGTTGTCATTTAAACACGAATCGCAGAAGTTTTATCGCTTTTTTCTTGTTATTGTTGTTGTTTAAATAACAATAAAAAATAATTTGATGTTACATGAAAACCTACAAGAAGGTGGTGAAGAATCAATAAAAATAGTTATTTAATGATTACCGATGGGCACGCTACAAGTGGTCCTGTTGTTAAGTTGCTCAGTATGTGTCGAAAAGTTATCGATCTTGGAGGATTTCTGTTCTTTTAAATTTTTATTATTATTTTTTTTTAATGAAAGCACTCTAAAATTTGGCAGCAGTGGCAAATATTTTTTATTTCACAACTATAAATTTGCAATAATACTCAGAGGCCTGTACTGGACTTGTTCTAAAGATCACTTGATCAATAATCCAACCCATTGTGGTCTACCTTTTCCCTTGTTGCCCCTACGACTAAATTTAAACACTTGCAAAGAGCAGACAAAAAAATCCTGTAGCATGTCAGCAATGTCCCATTCAGTGGTCATTACAGCCGAAAAGGTTTTTATGTGTAATTATCTGCTTCAAGATAAATAGCAGGCCAACTATTAAATAACTATTATGGCCAACAAAAAAATGAATAAATAAATTTAAAAAAAATCAATACAATAGAGAAGAATATTTAGCATGCAGAAGAATATAATTATTTTATTTAAAATATTCTGTTTCAAAGATTTTTTCTTAAAGAGATTCGTGATGGCACATAATCAGTCATGACGTTTGACATGAATTGGCGGCTTGACGATGAAGATCAACATTTTTTGTAACTTTTTCTTAAGAAAACACAAACGAAACACAAGAACAATAACAATTCGATTACACACACACGAACTCGTGTAATAAATACATTTTCAAATGTTGCAAATTTGGTCAATGTCATTCGTCGCTCCATCGCTCGCTGATTCTATTTTATTTAGTTGTAAAACATAAATTTTTACAATGTGTAGCTTTAGCCTTTGGACGAAGTTTGGCTATTTTACTTAATTTTATCGAAAAAAAAACAACAAAAAAACGAAAAAAAAAATGAAACTATTCTGCAAACTTCAAAGCAGACTTGGGAAATATTTGAGGTAAATAAGAAAATAGGGTTGCAGTCACAATTGCAACGACAACCACTGTCGACAGTGAGTGGATATAGCACGGGTTGTCCATTTCTCAGTTTCAAAGAAAATCTAAATAAAACACTCATAAAACCGTTATTTCATTCTAACGGTTGGACGTTGCCACCATGTTGGGAATACTACGACATCATCTAAGTGGCCGTCTCTGGATTGTTTGCAGCTGTCGCTTGTTTTGCGATATGTTTCATCATTTTCCCATGTCGTTCGATATCTCGGCGATAATTTCACGAATGCCGGAGGCTAGCAAATACCCCAACGTTACAGGATCATGTGTTGTTTTTAATAATCCCATAAAAATTTTAACGGTGCAAGGGAACGCACTTAAAATAATTAGCGAAGGAAAAACCTCCTGGAAAATAAATAGTTTATGGTTGCATGGATGTTATTCCTTCATCACATGACTGGACTTGGCCGCCTGTTTATTATAAATTGAAAGATATTTTTTGTCAAAGTAAATTTTAACCGCGAAATCAAAAACGCGGTGACTTGGTTCGCAAATTTAGCTAAAAAAATTACTTTCAATTTCGGTTTTAGTGCCAACATCACGAGCAAAAAAGTATCAAAAATAAAACTTAAAAAGCGACGGGAAAACCTTTAAAACTTTTAGATGAACTGAAAAAGCACTAAAAAAAAGTAGGAAAAGTCTCGCATTGACAACTCTGCCTTTCAATTTATTAAATACGAGCATTTTGTTTGATTTTTTCGAATAAATTTTTCTGGCTCAGTTTTGAAAAGAAATCAAAATGAATTTAGAGCATCATCGGGCTCCGACTTCAACATTTTTCGTATCGATGATTCCAGAAAGCAAAAAAACGCTGCGAAAAGCACCGAGTTGGCAACACTGCCTTTCACTTTATGAAATGCAAACACTACGTTTATCGAATAAGTTTATTTCTAATTTTAGGTTCAGCTTCGCAAAAAAAAATCAAAACTAATTTAAAAAATCATCAATATTTTTCGAGTCGATGATTTGAGAAAGCGCTAAAAGGCTGCGAAAAGCATCGAGTTGACAACGCTGCGAACTAGTCTAAAGAAATAGTTCGTTTATCTTTGCCCAGGAAATAAAAAAAGTTACTCTCCCGTTTTTTCTCAAAATTACACACAAATTCCTATTTGAAATGATTTTGAAATAGTTTTTGATTCTTTTATGCGCCCGGCACCGAATTTTCTTTATGGGTTTTGGTTATCTGAAGTTCCGGACTGGCTCTGCCATACGTTTCACCATCGGCAATCAATTACTTTTATTATTATTATTATTATTATTATTATTATTATTATTATTATTATTATTATTATTATTATTATTATTTAGTTATTAATTAATTTTAATTCGGGAAAATGTATGGATCTCAAAAGCGTATATCTAAATCTGTGAAAACTTAAATTTTTGAAATCAAACAGCAGTATTTTATTGAAAAAATTATGCACTTATTGACTTGCCCTCGTACAATAAAACTGATTTAATGAGGGAAATTTCACTGCTTTTGAGTTTCTCAAAAACAAAACTCCTTTTTGTGGGACCGTGAGATAAGTCGATATCAATATCGAGAGGCTTTAGAACGACTTGTAATTTTCGACCAGAAATTTGTAAATATTTTTACGTGTTAAAAGAATATAAATAATAAGTGATTTCAAACAGTCATCCCCAGATTAATTATTTTAATGAAATCCAAAATCTCTTCCCCCAATTAACCGTTCAATATTGTTGCAATAAAGGAAACTCTTTGAAAATTAATTAAAAACTGCTCGATTGCGTTGTTTGCCCGCGTCTTCTTTTGCTTTCTTGATTATAAATCGTTATTCGAGACTGCTGAGAAGAAAGAAACATAAAATAAAACAAAGCGATTGAGCCAATTTGGCTTTCTGCTACCAGTTCAATTTTGAAAATTTTAATTTACGTTTGAGATCTTTGAGGCAATTTTCTATGGTTGTTAAATTGGGAGCCGTACTGAGCGGAGTAATGAACTGAACAAGATAAATTGATTAGTTCGTTTTTGAAGACTCAATAAAAGGGCGAATCATTTTAATGTTTTCAATTGTTGTTTTGAAAACTTTCTAATAAAATAAATACGAAATTTGAAGCAACAAGATGACAGTTTCTATTTTTATTTTCTTATCTTGTAATTTTTGATTAATTGGAATGTCTTAATAACGATAGGGGAAACAATGGAGTCCAAATGTACGCACACACACATTTTGGAGAGGAGAATTCAACAGGAGCAATAAAACTTTCAAGTATTTGAAAGATTTTAGATCTGGCAATACCCTCGTCGAAATATCTGCCAACAGTGATGGAAAACGCCATTAATCGGGTCATTAATTATTCTTGTGACGCACACTTGGCGAATACAAAATTTTGTTTTCAATAGAAAAAAGAAATTTCAACTCAATCTAAAAGCAAAACAACAAATTTTTGGGTTAATTAAAAATATTACAGTTAAGAAAAACGGGTGGCTACTTTTGTGCCAGGCTGTAAGTGGAATTAGTTCAACAGAATTTATTAAATCTTTCAAGGGATTAAATTGTTTTCTATGAAAATGACACTTTCCAAAGTCGATACATTCGAATTCACTGTCTGCGTTATCGCGTTCATCAAAAACTGTGACATGTTTGTTCAGCATAACGAATTTATTTGATTGAAAAGTGTTCAAAACAACAATGAAGTATGATAAAGTCAGTCGCTGGTTTACATTAAACCGATCGTTGTGGGCCTTTTACACTGAACTAAACACGCTGACTTTTGTTCACCTCATAAATTAAATAAATTAAATTAAATAAATTAATATTTTCAAAATTAAACTAGTGGCCGATATCCGAAGTGGGTTGATTGTAAGTCTTTTATCTCACGAACGTTTTCTGAAAAAAAAAGAAAAAGAAAGTAAATAAATTTATTTAGTGCAACAATTAAAAGTGATGGGAGAACTGGAAACGCACGAGTTTAATTAAAATGTTTTAACGTCATTAAGATTTATGAAATTTTATGATGACGTTGCCAAAGACCCTCTGCTGTAACATTTAAAATTAAAAATAGTCCCTTCAGAGTTTCATTATAATTCATTAATTTTATTACATAAAATAAAATTAAAAAACTAAACAAAAATGTGGGAATTTATCGAAGAATTCGTTTCGGATGGATGATGCCTTTTCGTCACAACTCCGTGTTAACGTTGTAATTGATAATTAAAGGGCTTGTGAAGATGTAATTAAATATTTGCAACATTTTTTTTATATTCAGAGATGAGTTTTATTAGCTGTTAAGGGAATTTGGAAATTTGGAAAAAGTAGCGTCACTTTTTTGTTTAATATTTTTGTTGTAATAATTGATTTTTCATGGACAAATTTTAAGGTTAGTGCTCGATGATTTTCCAAATTAATTTCGATTCGTTTCTTTCGAAACTGAACCCAGAACCAGAAAAAAAACTTATTCGACAAACAAAATGCTCGTATTTAATAAATTGAAAGGCAGAGTTGTCAACGCGGTGCTTTTCGCAGCGCTTTTAGGGCTTTCTCGAATCATCCACAGGAAAAATATTAATGATTTTCTAAATTAATTTCCATTTTTTTTTTGCGAAACTGAACCCAAAACCGGAAAAAAACTTAGTGTTCGCATTTCATAAAGTGAAAGGCAGTGTTGCCAACTCGGTGCTTTTCGCAGCGTTTTAATGCTTTCTGGAATCATCGATACGAAAAATGTGGAAGTCAGAGCCCGATGATTCTCTAAATTAATTTTGATTTCCTTTCAAAACTGAGCCCAAAACCGGTAAAAAGTTATTCGGTAAACAATATGCTTGCATGTAACAAATTTAAAAGCAGAGTTGCCATCGTGGTGCTTTTCGCAGCGCTTTTAGTGCTTTCGCGAATCATCCACAGGAAAAATATTAATGATTTTCTAAATTAATTTCAATTTTTTTGCGAAACTGAACCCAAAACCGGAAAAAAAAACTTTCGCATTTCATAAAGTGAAAGGCAGTGTTGCCAACTCGGTGCTTTTCGCAGCGTTTTTTTGCTTTCTGGAATCATCGATGCGAAAAATGTTGAAGTCAGAGCCCGATGATTCTCTAAATTAATTTTGATTTCTTTTCAAAACTGAGCCCAAGACCGGTAAAAAATTATTCGGTAAACAAAATGCTCGCATGTAATAAATTTAAAAGCAGAGTTGCCATCGTGGTGCTTTTCGCAGCGCCTTTAGTGGTTTTTTGGTACATCGACGCTAAAAGTTTTGACGTTGGGCCCGGTGCCTTTTAAGTTTTATTTGGGTACTTCTGTGCTCGTGAAGTTGGTACTAAAACCAAAATTGAAAATAATTTTTTTAACTAAATTTGCGTAAACAACGACATGCTGTCACATGGAACCGAGTCACCGCGTCATCGATTCCGCAGTTAAAATTTACTTTGACAAAAAATGTCTTTCAATTTTCAATAAACAGGCGGCCAAGTACATTCATGCGATGAGGGAAGATCACACCCTATTTAGTTGCTTGTAGGGAAGCGGCCCCACGAGCCCTCTTGATGTTAATAGAGTGACTTCCGAGAACTTTGTTTTTCTACTGCTTTGAAAATTTTGGATTATTGAATTTTTTCTTGGTGTTCGATTCTTTTTGATTTTTGGTGAATATGACGTTACAAACTTTAACAACTTTTGATTTAACAGCGTAAAATATTTTGACGAAATATATTTATTTTGGTACATGTTTTGGGAATTGTAGCTTTAAACCTGTTTAATTTTTATTTTCGTGCGGATTCTTTTTATTTCGATTCTTTGCAATATCGGGCACTTGCAAATATGTCGAAGTGTATATACTTTTGACTGACAGCTTTTTTGTTAAAATTAAACGATTTTTGCTTTATTTTAGTTCTATTAAAATATAGAAGCCGGCAACGCTGGTAGACCGGAATAGAATCAAATTACCAGCTGTTTTCGTTTACATTTCGAAGAAGAAAAAAACACATCTCAAAAACACTTCTTAAGTCTATATTTCTTGATTAATTTTATAAAGTTTTTTTAATCGTCTCACACTGGAAATATAAAAAATCAACTTAAAAGAACCATAATTTTAAAAAGATGTTCAAACTCTTTTTGTCTGATAATTTGCTGGGAATAATCTTGTTATTTAGTTGAAGGAAATAAAAAATTTATTTACAAAAGATTGTTTAAGTGTCAGGAATGTACGATATTCTTTAGAAAAAATAAGGAATAATAAAGAATAATAAAGAATAAAACGATTATCATGTTCATCAAATTATTGTTGTTTGTTCTGAACACAATGGAAACTCTTTGCCACAAAATTTTTTGACAGTTTTTGACAGACAAAATCCATATAAAAATCAGCAGCTTTTTGAAGCACCAAAGAAACATCAATATAAAATTAGACACTGAAATTTTCACACTACAACTACAACAATGCGAACAAAAAACTAAAAACAATATAAAATAATTAATTCATTGTTCTGACTCTCCGCGTGTCTTGTAATCGACTGGAAACAAATTATTTAATTTACGTGGATTCTTTTTCGTTGTTTTGATTTTGGAATTTTTATTAAAAAATAATTAAAATTAAGACAATACAAACGCTTGACACGCTGATAAATTCAGTGAAGAAGAATATAATTTTTATTTGATTAAAAATAAAAATAAATGAAAATGCATTTATTCAGTGCATTTTATCAGCATCAAAATGGATTTTTCCCTCTGTTGTTACATAAATTGCAATTAAAATCTTAATCTGTGTTATTTTTATCTAATTGAAATTATTTAGATTAAAAAATTTTACTTCTTAATTATAAAACTATTTGCCCAATTGTTTAAAATTATTCATTTATTCGATGAAAAACGTTTCTCAGAATTTTTTGTGAGCTCAGTTACAATCTCCTGTAAAAATTTTTTCTCAATAAAAAAGGAAATTAATTTAAAAATAAAGCCTTGAACACAACAACGTCAGCAGGCTACACGAACACCGACTACAAGAGCCGTTGTCGGTAGCCTCGTAGTCAGCTACTTAATTATTTTTAAAACGACACCACCAAATCAATAACCATGAGTTGTTGTTTGTAGTAGAATTTTCTTTAAACGCCAGTGTAGCCGCTTTCATATATTTAATACTCTTAAATAGTGTTATTCCAATAAAATTTATTTCAAGACAAGAAATCAATTCATTCGCTTGGAAATATAGTTTGTCGTTTCCGTTTGATAATAAAACAATATATTTTCAAGTTTACAATAATTGAATTTATTTATATTATTCTGGCAACACTGCATCTACTCATTGTCGCTCACCAAAATAGAAATTAGTTTAATTTGGCTACAACCACAAAAACAGCATGGACAACAACCAGTAGCCGTGTTGGCTGTAGTAGTAAAAATAATTATTCTCATATACGCACATGAATTCCATTTTTGACAAGTTGTAGTCTGTAGCCTGCTGTCGTTATTATGTTTAATGCTTTAGGCACAGGCAACACGGCTACTGGTTGTTGTCCCTGACCTTAAACACAATAACGGCAGCAGGCTACGAGCTACAACCTGTCAAAATTAGAATACACGCATTGAAATGGAAATGACTGTTTTAGCGACGACACAGCCACACGACTGCCCACCACCGTTGTAGCTGTAGCCAAAATTAAACTAATTTCTATTTTGCTGAGCGACAATGTTGCCGGTATAATATAAATAAATTCAATTATTGCAAACCTAAAAATATATTGTTTTATTTCACAAAAAGATATAACAAACTTTATTTCCAAGCTAATGAAATGATTTGTTGTCATATATTGTTGACTTTAAATATTTTTTATTGCAATAACGCTATTTAAGAGTATAACATATATGAAAGCGGCGACGATTGTAGCCAACGACTTTTGTAGTCGGTGTTCGTGTAGCCTGTTGTCATCATTGTGTTTAATACCTAAAAATAAAAATTAATTTCTTTCAAATATATCACTGACACAAATTTATGAAAGCATTTCATTTAATTAACATTCAAATTGTTTTCAGTGTAAATAGAAAGTGAGAGAAATAAACTGTTTCTTTCTTCCCTATCAAATCCCAAAAGCAGGGTTGCATTTAAATCAAAATGTTATAATTTAATTTCATTGTTTAATAAAGAAAATTATTAAAAATATAGCAACACCACAGATTTATTCAATTAAAATATAAAAATAATAAAATGAAAATATGACATCCAATTTTAGAAAAGAAAAACATTTAAAAAAGCGGCCACAAAAATGAAATAAAACTGGAAAACAGATAATTGAAAAGCCGAAAGCAGCGACAGTTTTTGTTAAAATTTTGGGATATTAAATTTAAGCAAAAACATATTGTGGAGAAAATGTTATGCAACATATTTTTTCAAACTGTTTAATGGAAATTTATATGTGTGTGTGTGTTTGGGATTTTAATTTCATTTTTTCTTCTTTTTTCATTTGATGGTTTGATTTGTATACGCTGCCCCCTCCTCCGCCTCAAATCTTGTTAATTATGCAAATTTTTGTTGTTGTCGTTGTTGTAAGAGTGGCTCAAGTTTTTCTTCCCCTCTTGTTGGCCACCAGCAACTATCAACTACCTCTTCTACTGCTTCTTAGCCATGGTTATTTAAATAATAATTATATACTTAAACAAAATACGAAAATCTTCCGAAAAACAAAAATTAAACAAAAATTACCCAAGACAGTTATTGCATGAATGCGATAGTTGATACCGCAGTCCAACAACACGAACAACAACAACAACAACAACAACACTTAAAGACAAACATTACATGCAATAATCGGGGGAGATTCAACAAAAAGTTGTTGTATTCTTTGTAACCGAAAGAAAAAAACCCAAAAATTAAAAAATAATAAAATCTTAAATGAAGATATTGTATCTTGGGCCATGTTCTTCAATTGAGTAGTTAAAGGAGTTGCCAATTGCAACACAACAATAAAACCAACACCTTTTCGAAATTTAAAGTTCTTGGAAAAAAGAAGCTGCCGTTCTATGGACACTAACAGCTTTAAGGTGGCCAGCTAAAGAAAAAAAGCAATTCTAGGAAAATAAATAAAAACAAATTTATTTAAGAAAATATTCAACAAATAATTTCTTGGGGAGCGTAGCTGATGGCTAGAAAAACATGAAACACAAATAATAATGAAAAAAACTCAAAACTCAGTCAAATTTGTTTTAAACGAAAAGATTAAAAAATTTGATACAAAAATCACTTTCAATAAATTTTTATATCCGAAAGACATGATAAATAGTCCAAGGAAAGTTCATTGTCAATTTAATTATTTAACTAATATATAAGGGAGCAAAACAATTGTTTTCGAAAGCCGCTGCACTGTCATCATCACTACTGTCATGTGCATTTATGTTTATCACTTCCTATAAGATGACTGAATTGAATGCTTTAACTCTTTGTTTATTTTTAAAACATTTTATGAAATAAATTGTCTTTTATTAAGATCTTTAATGCGCTCAAATAGGTCATCCAGAATATCCAAAGTGGCCTGGTCGGTGTGGCACGTAGCGCCCATCCACAATTAAGACCAAAAGAAATTCATTATCCGCGATCTATAGCCCTCGCCACTAACTATGATGGCCTGCCCAACGTCGTTCTCAAAAAATTATGAACTGATGATGCCACCAGCCCCGAAATTTATACAAAACGGACATTGTTTAGGAATACGTTGGGGCACTCTTGGATCTCCTGTGAATTGACACAAATTCTCAGAATTTTACACAGAGATCAGCCTCGTCTCTGAAGATAATTTTTCAACAGAAATAAGGCTGAGTTGCCAACAGCCCCAGAAAACATTCGGTGGACACACGTCGCTGTCTGTAGCTGGTCACCTTCAGTTCCTGGTTTAGTTGGACTTTGCACGGGCGCATGCCCAACTTACGATGACTAATTTTCCAGGTTGTTGTCTGCGAAAAGCTGAGTTTTTGCGAGCGAAGTGACATTGGCTGTCTTGGTTACTCCCTCACAAACTGACGTACAGCGGCGATGTTTTCAACAGATCCTAGCGTTTCGTCGATGTACGGTTGTTGGGGGTTCGTTTGCTAAGGCCATGCCCCCAAATTTATCCACCACATTGCGAATAGTGTTCAAGGTAGAACGATTATTGTGCCCGTGAAGTGGGCGTGGTATGCTGCCCTAACAAAACACACGTTTTAATACAACAATTTTATTATCTGCACGTGCTGTTAAAGGCATTATTCGTCCCTGGTGACTTGGCAAAACAGGCTGAATAATTGACATCTAATTTGACAGAAGTAGCTGCACCTAAATGGCCCTTATCAACTGTTCAAGTTCGAAAGTCCCTGTTGCAAGACCCTTTAGTATACTTGAACTGTAGCCACATAAAACTTGGCATCACCGTATTGAACTCTTAATGCAACCAACACCTTTTACTTGCCCAATCCAGCAGCAGTTCATGAAGATTCAATTGAAAATTGTTTTTTTTTAATCGTGCGCTTTTTTTCATTCACGGCAACTCCTGGTCTTCCTAAATCAATAGAACTAAATCTTAACTGCAACTGATGTGAGGGTGCGCTTCTTACAACGTAACAAAATAATTTAATAACAAAATAATTGCCAAAAAAAAAAGATCGTCAGGCGATGAAGAAGAGGAAAAAAAGTAAATTTTGCAAGACGCCGGCTGCAGTTGTTCAAACTTAAACAAGTCAAGTAACGAAATAATAAAATGCTGCTAAAGGTAAATTGAAAAAATAAAATAAAACAAAATATTAAAGTTCTCTAATCAATTGCTTTCGGTTCCGTTCGCATTAGCCAACGTTATAATTATCTGTGGAACAATACAAAATTCTAAAGTGTTGCAAGCAGCTGCTTAGATTTCTATCATTTTAAGGATTAAGAAACATTCAAACAATTGCAAAATAGTTTTCATGAATTGTCTTGAAATGTCTTTAGAATATGTTGAGATAAAAAAGCGGAAAGTTTAAATTCGGTACTGGCGAATTCCGGGTACCCTTCTTCTGTGCCGGAAATATTAAATAAATGAATTCTGCAGGTTATGCCGCATTTTGTTGAACTTATTGGCTGCACGATAAACTGTCGCAAGTCTTATACTGCCATGACTTCCATAAAGGTTGGCTTAAGCATTTGAAGCAACTTTTATAACCTGCTTTTAATATACAAATTGGTTTTCAGAAGGTTCTTACAAATGGTAACACTGTTTATGGCTGTGCTGCCAAGTTGAATATTAGAAACAGCTCATAAGTAGTGCTTCTGAAATTGAAATTTCATTTGTATTTTTTCTTTGAGAATTTATCACGATTTTTAAAGGAAATAAAGTGGTCTCCCAGCAGTTATTTAATTTGCTTAAGTATTTCCACAATTTTGAAATACTTATCTGTTTGGTTTTCCATATTGTCAATGAACTGACAAATTAATCACAATAACAAAGTTTGTTCAGAAGCAATTCACAATAAGATTTTTATCCTCAAAATATTCACGTTGCCGATTTGTTGGAATTGGAAATATGCTGTTGTTCCCATAACGTTCGCAGTGGGAGTGAATATTTTCTTGGAATTTTTCCCTATTCTTATCCCCCATGATATTTCTCAATTTTCCTGTAATGGAAAAATCAGTATACGAAGCAGAAAATGCATTTGAATTTTGTTGAAAATCTATTTATAAATTCTTTACCAAACATTTGCTCTATGTAATTGTTTGGGATTAATTGGATCTCACACTAAATCAATCTAATTTCAAAATAAACAAATCGAATTCAGAATTTCACAAAAGGAGGGTAGACTTTGAAAAAAACAATAAAGAATGGTCTTCCTTAATGTCGTCGTATAATACGCTTATCTGCTAGAACGCTTTCATGAATTTGAAAGAAATTTAGCCCTGGTTTCTGGGGATCTTTAGGTGGCATGTTAATTAGTCCTGCAACTTTGTCGCTTTTCAGGCTTCAGCCATGCCAGACTTATTAAATTATTTACATGAAATTATTTGCATGGAATACTTTGCAAACAAAGTTCAATAGAAATATGCAAATAAAATAAATGTATTTTTATATATTTTGTAACTTTATTTACAAAGTATTTTAAAATATTTTGACCGTTGTGGCGAATTTTGTGCGTTACTGTACATGACTCACTTCCTCACACATAAGAAGTGGTAACATAGTCAACAATGCAAGATTCCAAAGAAGGACTTCAGTGCTATTCAGTGCGACGCGAGGCTCTTGTAAACGATCACTGGTCTGGCTTAAAATATAGTTGCCAACGAGAGTTATTGTGGACTGACTATTAAAACTTTTAATAAAACCTGACTATTAAAAATTTAATTTGTTTTTTTTTACAATTTTCTTCATATTTGCTCATGCACAAAAACAATAAAAAAAAATTCCTCAACAAAAGTGAAATCAGCTGTTTTCAAAATTCAGTGATGCCACTTTTTATTTATATATTTTATTTTTAATTTTTATAATTATTATTATATATTCTTTTTTCTAATTTGAATTCATAATAGAGGGAATTGTTCCTTAAAAAAAAGTACTCTCTGTGGGAAATAAATTCCTCGAGAATATTCTTCAGCCTGATGCAAGAAAAAAAATTTTTTTGTTGCCTAGTTTACCTGCCAGTGTACCACACAACATTCCTGCATAAATAACATGTTCGAATTGTGTGTGTAAAAACTTTAAAGGATTTCTTTTGCAAGATAATTCCTATGATTTTTGTTATTGAGGCTAATTTTATTTATGGGTCAGGCCAAACTGATAAAAAAAATCTAAAATTAGCTCTCTCGTTTATTTTTTACGAAATTAACATACAAAATTTAATAACAACAAAACGGTAGCTTTAACAATGCCACGATTTATTATGATGTTTTAAAGTGCTTTCATGTTTATATGAAATGTTTGCAGCGAGACTTCAAAATAAAAAAACAAATGACCAGCAAACAAAAAGCTCAACAAAAGACATCAGCCAAATAGAAAGAAAGAAACCGACACAGGCACAGCCAACCAAATTGTCTTTGAGGTAATCAATCAGGCTAAAAAGAGTTTTTTTTTTTTAACCCAAAATAAAAGTTGTAAAAAGGTAAAAACCTTTGCCAACGAATGAAATACAAAAAATAAAAAATAATAAAATCAAGCAGAGAAAATTACCTTAACTCGGCACGTTTTAACGTTTTAACAAACAACCAACTGTAAGAAAATCAACTTCAAAACTACGGGTATTCAAAGTTGTACAGCTACAGAAATTTGCAACAATAAAAGCAAGAAATTAAGCCTCAAAAAAATTAGAGATTTACAAAGAAACAAAATTGTTTGGTCCAAGAACGGCATAAACTAATCAAACCAATTGTTGTGGGCCACTTGAATCTTTTCTCCCAAAAATAACCAAAATAATACAGAAGCTGAAAATTGAAATGCAACATAAATCAAGAACTAACGAATCCATGACTTTTCGAACAACACAAACCGAAAAGGAGTGAAACATTTGAAACTTAATTGGAATTCAAGCAAAAAGTGTTTGTGCAATTCCTTTCAATTTGCATAGAAACTTCCATCAGTACGAATGCGGTTATTCGGACCCGGTATTTAAATAATAAAAGTTGATTAGAAATATTAAATTTTTTATTTGCTTTTAAATAAACACTTTCAGCTTTAACATAATGGCAGGCGATAAATAAATTTAGTTTCAACACTTTTTTGGAAATGAAGTGACCGAAATCTCACTGTCGGCTGAATGTGACAACAATAATGTGACCGCTTTAAATTTATTTATTTCTTATTGTGCCGTGCCGCCTTTGGGCAATCAAAAGCGGCCCTTATGTGCCAATCATGAGTCGTTATCCGAATCTTCAGCCATAAAAATGTCAGCCAAAGTGCCGATAATTATCAGACACTTGGGCGTGGCTCAAAATGGACAATAAGCAGCGAACGTGCGCTGAAAAAATTATTAAATAAAAACAAAAATTTTTATAACGTTCAATGGAAGTATTTCATATTAAATCATTATTTTTTTAATGTTTTAAAATTCTGTAAACAAATTGAAAAGCCTTCAGATGATTTCATATTCGACCACTTGGCATTTACAGTTAAAGTTAAGAGTGCAACAAAAGAGAAAACGTTGGTTCTCTTTATATCCGCCAATCAACGTTGCCACATCTGCAGGTTTTTGTGCAACCGATAAAAGGGTATTTATTGACAGAGATGTTATTCAATGTTCAACAATTTGAAATTAAAATATTATCAATACTGACACAATGATATTTAACGCTATTTGGAAAAAAAATGGCTAAATTTTTGTTGACACCGTGCTTTTTGCCAATATTTTCCAAAATAAATCGTGTTTAAAATTGGAAAAGTTAAATTTTTTTAACTTTTTGAAGAAAAAAACTAAAATCAAAAATTTTGCCAGAGACAAACAAAAACTAAATCTTAAACATTTTAAGGCAAAATGTTTGTTAGTATCCTCCTTTTTGCGATTTATTTCAACATTTTTTGGCATAAAATTAAAAACGTTGATGTACATCAATGTTTAATTAGCCGCAATGTTAAATTAATTAGCCGCAATTTAAGAAGTGCGATAACATGAGTATATTTTTCCGGTTATAATAAGCCTTATTATGGTTGTCACAGTCGTGATAAAACCGATAAAGTGTGGCAACACTTGCCATGTGTTTGGCATTGAATAATCGTTATAAAGCCCAATTTAATCTTCAATTACAAATTGATTTAACAATAAATACTCGAATTTTAAATCTAAAATTGTTAATAATTATTCGCTCCAATACTAAAGAAAATATTAAGATCAACGACTTCCTCTGTAGATGTCTTACGTCGACGCAGTGTTCATTTGGGATAGAACATTGTTATTGTGGATTAAAACAATTTTCCTTCCCTCTGAGACTATTCGATTTAATAAAAAAATTAAAATCTTTGTTTTTCGTATACCACAAGTTGGTCTAATCGTTTGTATATTTTGAACGTTCGAAACTCTTATGCGAGTGCTAATTTCGAATTTAACATTAAAAATTAATAATGAAATATTTATAGCTCTTTAATACAATTGGGAGCGACTGAGTACAAATTTTTAATAAAACAATACAATTGAAATTGTATTTATCCCGCCTGGTTTCACATGTTATATAGACGGTTTCTTTTTCTAAACCGATTTTGGCCTCTTTTGCGGACTAGCGTATTAATATTTTAGCTCAAGCATAAATACTTGACGTTATTTAAGTTAGTAAATGAAACTTCACTTAAAAAATTATTTTTGATAGCAAAATAATATTTTCAATATTTAATTAAAGAAATTACAAAAATATGGCAACACTTTAGCCGAAGAAAAAGTTTTATATAGACATTTTGATAATTTTTATGTGCTTATGAACATGATACTGGGCAAAAAGAAAACAAAAAAGGAACAGAAAAATGTTGTTGTTGCGTTGCAAGCATATTTAAAAAAGGTTTTGTATTCATTTTATACTGAGAATTCAAAATATATAAATATATATATTTACTACTCAATATGTATATCTGCACAAAAATACCCTTCCATTCATATATATTTAGTTTATATTAGAGTATAATAAAGTATTTATAAGTGTACCACAAAAAAACTTGTGGCATATTGTTGTATCAGATTGTTGAAAACTTCATGTGCGGCGATCACTAAAAACAACTCATTTTCATCTGCTTCAACTGCAGAATGCAATTTTGTTAAAAACTTATAATTTTTTCTTCACTTATTTCTTTTAACTGGCTTTTCCTACTCAGCAGATTAACAAAATTTATGTAGTTCCAACATTAAGAGTTACGCACTTGTTTACAAGCCGCAAACAAAAGCAACCTGTGAAATATTCAGTTGCTTCGTCAAATATCAATTAACTTTTGAAAAATTTCATTAACAAAACAAACCGGCAACAACTACTGGCACATATACAATTTGTAAGACACGCACAAAACTCCAAGACCCGCATTAAAAGTATCCGTTTTTTTTTTCATTATGAAAAACCATGAGTTTGGGGTTTGCCAATGATTTATTGCTGCGATTATCTAATAAAAAGCAGCACTTTAATTCAACAAAGAAATGGAGAAAATTGTACAAAAATTAAAACTTTTCAGTGTTAATTTTTGCTTGGAAAACAGCTTGAATACAAAAAAGAGAGTGTGAATAAAAGCGTACACTAAATAATAATTTATAATTAATACAGACAAATTCTTAATTTAATTTATTGTATAATAGCAAATATTTCACAAAAATCCTCGATCCACTTTTTAATAATCAACATCAAAATCGGTAGCAGAAGTGATTAGAATAAAAATCCTTATGAATTTGCAAAACGAATAAACAGTTTTGGTTTATTAATTCAAAACCAAAATAATAGACTTTTTATTAAAAAAATTAATCAACAAAATTAATTAGCAAAATAAATTAATAAATTTATTTTACGCAGTTCAATTGCCGCTTTTAATGCCAAATATTATCCTTCTTTATTACAAATCCCAGTTGTCGCTGTCAGTGTAGGCCTTGTGCAAGTGTTGCCAGATGTTCTGTGGAGAAATAAATCCTTCAATGTTACCAAAAATATATTTTAATAAATTAACTATTTGACATACTGTCATTGTACCATTATAATATGAAATTTATTTGTTGGGTGGTTAAGCAATTTCTATATGCATTTCATTGGCGCTTTTTTTTTTTTTTTTTTTGAAGTCTACTGACGATTTGGTAAAAAGCGCCAATGAAATGCATATAGACATTGCTTAACCACCCAACAGATAAATTTCATATTAAAAATATATATTGTTGGAAAAAAATCACTCTCTCTAGTCCGAATAATAATTCCCGGAAATGTTTCCCCTTGTTTTTCTGGCCTCCTGGTATAATAAATAAATAATAAATAATAAACTTTCAACTTTTCTTTTTCTCTTCCTAAAATGGGTATTCTGAAGGTATTTTTTGATGAGTAGGAAAAGCACCCGGGGGACGACCCTACATGTGCAGTGCACTGTGATGGATGTGTGAAAGGAGGTGATAGTGTTAAGAGAACAGATGAAGACGGATTAGAAGAGAGAGTTTTTGTTGAGGCTATTTTTTCTTCGCCATGGAATATTTTTGCTACAAGCAACGAGGGGGAGGGTGCTGTATTCTGCTCTTTTAATACATGGCGGTGTTAAGCCGACAACAATTAACACAATCCCGTTCTAAAGCAGATCGGAAAAATGCGACACCATAATTCTTAACTGAGTGCGGTGTCGAACTCGGGACCTGAGGAATCTTCAGCAAACAGCACTCTCAAATTTTAGTTGAAGGTCTCATTTTGTAAATCACTAGACTTTACAGAAATATAAAGCAACGTAAAATGTTTTTTTCAATTAAAAAATTTATTTGTTATTACACATACACAATTTGTTCACCGATTAAACACTCAAACATATACAGTAAGACGCGGTTATAACGAACTGTAAATCTGATGTGTTTTTCGCTCGAGCCTGTTTAAACTACAACAATAACGCTGCTCCCAATACTTCGTATTTCACGCTGTCATTAGCCGGTTGGTCCTCTTTTAATTTTATTTATTTCATTTAAAGAAATATTTAATTTTAATGCAGAGACAGTCAGCGTCATCATGGTTGTAGCAGTCATGACAAAACTGGTAAAGTGTGGCAACACTTGCCATATATTTAGCATTATAGTCGTGCTATTTCGACCACGCGTACAATAATCGTAATGAGGTCCCACGAATTCAGTTCAATTAATACTCGATATTTCAAACAGTTTGAATAAATTTGGGCTTCTTTCATAATTATCAATCAGCTGATTAAATGGTGCAACATGTGACAATAACAACTGGTGTTGCCAACTATAAATTTGTGAACACTATTTCGCAACATTGAAGAAGCACGTGATTGTGTTAATTGTTATCGGCCTTTTTATTAACGATTGCATGACGCTGGTGACTAGAAAACACCCTCTTCCATGGTTGCTTCTTATCTCTGATCCACATTAAGTGGAGTGCTCCTGCAAAACATCCAGCATTTGCCTTTTCACTTTCAGTTAATTGGAGCAAAAAGTTTCAAACAAAATTTGTATTTAAATTGTCATCGAATTTCGATCGATATCGAATGCTGTAACATGACCCGAGAATAACTCCAAGTTCTCCAAAGAACACTAATAAAAAACTTTTCGGCTGCAAGAAATTCTCTTTCCAAAATTATCTTCTTTGACAGAAAGAAAAAAAAAACTATAAATAATAATGAAATAAAGCCAACATTTCATTCGCTTGGCTTTTGTATTTAAATATGGCCCGTCTAAAGTTTGCTGGCGTTCTTTATTGCCGCGCACTCAAATTTCAATCTTTCTTTGTGCCCGCACATTTATTTGGTTTAGTTTTCTGTGTCTTTTCATAATTCAAAATTAAACAATAATTAACGTCTTATTTGCTTAACAGCTAAAATAGTTTTGCTACCGCTACCGCATAAGCTGAATGTTTGTTTATACGTTTCTCTCTCGTAGATAAGGGATCCCTAAAATATTTATATAAACTTGAAGCTAAAGAAATTTCAAATACGTTTATTTTTTCATACAATTAAAGTCGCTTTAAGTTTATCAAAAGAAAAAATGGAAAAGAGAAGGCTATTAAATAATCTTCTGGCGCCACACAATGGGCCCGATCGGTATAAATATTTATAAGAGATCTATTATGCCGTATAATTATTATTAAATAAAAACTTTATGAAATATTTTTAGTTTTGGGGAATTTTGGAACACGAATAAATTTTGGTTTTGCTAAAATTTGGATTCTTTAGCTTTTTCCAAGTAAAAACGCCAAAAACGCAAATCGCATTCGAGGATGTTCTGAAAACCGCGCAATTTATTTTGGCGTTTTGCTATTTTTCCTAGAAATGTTGGGACATTGAAAAGCCTTTTAGAAAAAGGGGTAGCAAACAAAAATACACTCTAGAGTACTGATGATGGAAGCGTAGCGGCTTCCGGAAACAGCTGTTCTGCTGAGTATGTTGAATATTTGACAACTGAACTTGAATCTCCCCTGTGCCTTAAAACTTTTATCTGGTATTTCTGAATCTTGAATATTTTTCGGATAAATAGTTTATAAAATTAAATTTATTATTAAAAATTTTTGCAGAATTACAGTAGAACATAAACGGACATAAACTGTCAATCAAAATGTCTGCAACATTCCTGAGAGCTAAAATGACTTGAAAAAATTTACAAATAGAAAAAATTATAACTAAATAATTCAGACAGACCATAGACAAAGTTAAAATAAATTTTTAAATCGTAAACATTTTATTAAAATTAAAAAGAAAATATAAACAGTTTTTTACAAGTAGAAAGGAAACATTAAATTTTTTTGGGCGTTTTCAAATCGAAATCGCCAAGTAGTTTCAAAATTTTTAAAATGTCGATTTTTTGAACAAACAGGTACCCCTTATGAAATTTTCAATTTTTGTAATTTTTCTATAAATTCAAAAATAAGCTTCTGAGCTTTTTAAATTTTTTTTATGGAAAATAATGGGAAAAAGAAGGTTGCTGACAAAAATTTACCCTTTTCTAAGAAAATTTAAAAAAAATCGATTTTTTTAATAATAAAAAAATATGAAATTTTTTATGGTTCAATTAAAGTCAAGTAGACCAGATCGCTTTGGTATATCAATGCGGTTTTAAAACGCCAAATATCTAGCGTTTTCGTTTTGCAGAGCACCTGTTTGGCGTTTGCAAATCGAAATCGCGATATAAGTATTTTAAAAACCGGAAATCTGTTAACATATTTTTTTCATAAAATTAACCTGAGAAAAATATCACGATTAAAGTGAAATTCAAAACTTTAGATCGCAATATGTAATTGTTAAGAAAAAAAGCAACAAAAAATGAATAGGAAAATTTAAGGCCAGCATGTGATGGTTCAAAGAAATTATCGTTAAATTTAAATCTTGTCAATTATTATTTGCAAATAAAAGTCACAGTGGAAACCTTCAAGCACGTCTCTTTTCTTCATCTCTTTTTTGGCAAAATTTAATTAATTAACAGTTTTCATAGGTGCTCGCACTCAACTGTTCAGTTTCTCTCTCTCTCTCTCTCTCTCTCACACATAAATATATAATTGCCAACAACAACGACTAAAAGAAGTCAATTTAATATTGTCTGCTTAAGCAAACAACAACAACAACAACAAAGTGGTGCTGCTACTGATGCTGAATCTGGAAAACGACTAAAACGTGTAAAACCATAATGTCAACTGTTTTAATAAATTAACTGCCGCATACACTCGCAGGTTGCAAATAAAACGTGAACAAATATTTCATTTAATTTTTGTGATCGAAACAATATGATTTCTGCAAAAACACTTCTAATGGCTGCTAATTTAAAATTGAAAAAAAAGAATATTTTCCACAAATTTTTATAAATTTAACAGGCAGGTTTTCCGAGTGTATGAATTTAATATCTGGTGACTGACAATCAGCGTCATCATCGTTTCCATTTGTACGCTGTTACATTGTAAATTGATAGTGGCGACATGGAAACAAACAAAACATCAGCGTGGATTTGCGTGGGTGTCAAAACTGGTGTCAATGCAATCAACACAATAACAATGACACCACCACGTTTCAAAGGAGTTCCTCTCCTCTGTTTATATTTATCTATTTTCTTGTATTATTTTTTTATTTTTATCGATGTGAACTCACTTCACTTGCTGCAGGCAGGTAGAAGGAAGTTAAAATCTCTACTGAAGATGGCAAAATAAACGTGACACCAAGAAGAAGAAGAAGAAGAAGAAGAAACTATTTAAGAAACCGAAAATTTCCGTGTCAACAAAATCATGTAAAATTTTCTTTTGCCAAACAGACACTGAGTCTGGCTCTCCGTTTGATCTGTCTGTCTGTCCGTCTGTCTGTCTGCTATAAGACACAATTTACATGTCAATAATTATCAAATAACAGTTACTTTAATGAAAACCTGTGCGTGTGCGAGTGTGTGTGTGCGAGTGTATGTGGGAGGGTGTGTTTTCTTACATAAATTAAATTGTTAACAAACATTTATTTGCTTCAGGCAAGCGAATAAATATTACAACAACAAAATGTGTGCGTTAAGAGATAAATATTACAACCACAAAAATATTTTATGCAAATTTTAGCAAATCGAATGTGTCAACAATCACAGTTGATGTATCAAAAACTAGTCAGAGAGTTGAAATAAATACAAAATTTTATTGAGGAAACTAAAACTTTAGTGATACACCTGCCAAAGCGCAAACTGATTTAGCAGACTTCTAATTTCAAATAAATATTATTTGCGCTTCCATTTGCAGTCAGGATGAAATCAAATTAATGACATTAAAAATTTAAAACTTTTTTCGTTGATTTGAAAATGTTCAATATTCCAAAAATATCGTTATTACCCAGTCAAAATTTTTAAAAATTGTAATAAATTAATGTTGACTTTTCCCTGATCCTGGGAATAATTATTATGTCTTTCTATATTAAATATTACGACCCTCAGGCTATATAATTAAACAAAAAAATATTGAAACTAAATTTTAAAAAATAAACATTTTTTTTATTTGTAAGCACCCTTATTTTTACCAGTATTTTCCAACATAAATCATTTTTAAAAGTAGAAAATCTTAAATATTAATATTTTAATTTTCAAAGAAAAAAAGCCGAGATTGGAAATTTCACAAGGGGTATCTTCTTAGAAATGTCTGAATATTTGTTGGCACCTTACTTTTTGTCTGTCATTTTTGAAACCACAAAATGCATGAGGGAGGCTTAAGAGAACGTTACAAAAATACATCGCAGGGCCTTAAAGGGTTAAAAAATGTTTATATTGGAAAAATTTTGTGTGTTTTTGACTCTGTAAAAACTTTTCAAGAAAGCTTCTATTAGAGTATGGATTTGTAATTCCCAAAATTGGTAAAAACATCCTTTAATAATAATTATTATTTTAAAAAACGGAAACACTTAAGTTTGGAAACGTCAAATGAGCTGTATCGCTTATATATTTATATGGACCTAAACTGATTTTTCCGATTGTTAAATTTATGTTTAAATCCACTGTTTCTTAAATTTGGACGAATTCGAGTTACATGATTCAACTAACTTTTTGTTTTGTTTTGTTCCAGGTTCAGCAACGTCAGTTCTTCCAACATTCGATGAAGACTAAATCTCACTGGCCACTATATGAAACCCTGCCAAACTATAATGAATCTGCCAAACTATAAAAAGTTCAATAATATTATAAGATATAAATCATATATATATATATATATATATATATATATATATACATATATATATGTTGCAGTTAAAAATTTTTTTACTTTTTAGTTGCTTTAACATACAAATCTTTAATAAAAATAAATAATTTATACAAAAATAAATTTAACTAAAATTTTAATAACTCTTCTCTTTGTAATATCTTTAAATTAAAAAAGGAAACTATGTATTGAAATATACATATATGCTAAGAAATTTTTATACTTGTTATGTATTTTTATAATAAATTTACTACTTTTTATGTATCTTAATTTATTAATAATTTGTAATACACACAATTTTCTTAATTTCGATGGAAATAAATAAAACAAAAATTTATGAACAGAAAACAGAAAACTCGTTTTCTTTAGAAAGAAGTCACGTTGCATTTAAAAATTTCATTTGGGTAGCGTGTAAGTATACCGAAAATCCGTTAAAAATCAAACAACCTGGAAAAGGCATAATAATATAAAAATAGCGCCATCTATCGGATGCCAATTGGCCAGAAGAAAAATCAAGTTTTCGAACTGGTACCATTTTGACAAAATAAATAATTTATACAAAAATATATTTAACAAAAGTTTTAATAACTTTTCTCTTTGTAATATCTTTAAATTAAAAAAGGAAACTATGTATTGAAATATATATGCTAAGAGATTTTGATACTTGTTATGTATTTTTATAATAAATTTACTTCTTTTTATGTATCTAGATTTATCAATAATTTGTAATACACACAATTTTTTTAATTTCGATGGTAATAAATAAATAAAAAAATGTATGAACAGAAAACATAAAGACTCGTTTTCTTTAGAAAAAAGTCATTCATGTAAGTACACCCTAAGTCCGTTAAAATCTGGCAACGCTAAAATAATATAAAAATAGCGCCATCTATAGGATGCCTATTGTCCAGAACAAAAATCAAGAGAAAATCATAAGAGGTACCCCTTATGCCACAAGGGGTACCTCTTTGCTCAAAAAATCTATTTTTAATGTTCCTAGAAAAGAATAATTTTTTGTCAGCAACCTCCTTTTTGCGATTAAAATCCACAACAAAACATTTTAGAGAGCTTCGAAGCTTATTTTGGAAATTATAGAAAAATTACGAAAATCGAAAATTTCATAAGGGGTACCTCTTATCTTCTGTTCATAAATTTTTTTATTTATTTATTACCATCGAAATTAAAAAAATTGTGTGTATTACAAATTATTAATAAATTAAGATACATAAAAAGTAGTAAATTTATTATAAAAATACATAACAAGTATCAAAATCTCTTAGCATATATATTTCAATACATAATTTCCCTTTTAATTTAAAGATATTACAAAGAGAAGAGTTATTAAAATTTTAGTTAAATTTATTTTTGTATAAATTATTTATTTTTGTTAAAGATTTATTATAATTAGTCAAGCAATCAAAAATTAACAACAGTTTTAATTACAATTATTTACATGATTTATTTCTTATAATATTATTGAGCTTTTAATAGTTTTGCAGATTCATTTAGGGTTTCATATAGTGGCCAGTGAGATTTAGTCTTCATCGAATGTTGGAAGAACTGACGTTGCTGAACCTGGAACAAAACAAAACAAAAAGTTAGTTGAATCATGTAACTCGAATTCGTCCAAATTTAAGAAACAGTGGATTTAAATATAAATTTAACAATCGGAAAAATCAACTCAGGTCCATATATACAAGCCATAAAGCTCATTTGACATTTCCAAAATTAAATTTTTTTTTGATAATAATTATTATTAAAGGATGTTTTTACCAATTTTGGGTTTTACAAATCCATACTCTCTTAGAAGCTGTATTGGTAGGTTTTACAGATAAGTTGTTAGAAGCACACAAAATTTTTCTAATATTAAAATTTTTTAACCCTGCGATGCATATTTTCAACGTCCTCTTAAGCCTGCCTCATGCATTTTGTGGTTTCAAAAATGACAGACAAAAAGGAAGGTGCCAACAAATATTCAGACATTTCTAAGAAGATACCCCTTGTGAAATTTCCAATTTCGGCTTTTTTTCTTTGAAAATTAAAATATTAATATTTAAGATTTTCTACTTTTAAAAATTATTTATATTGGAAAATACTGGTAAAAATAAGGGTGTTTACAAATATTTAGACATTTTTTTGTTGATTTCTTCTTGCAAAGAGGTATCCCTTGTGAAGTTTTCAATTTTAGATTGTGTAACGTAAAATGAAAATTTAGCTTCTTTGCTAATAAAAACTATTTATTTTGGAAAATAATGGTAAAAATGAGGATGCTAGTAGAATTTTAACAAAAAGGTACGTACCCCTTATGAAATTTAAAATTTTTGTAATTTTTCTATAAATTCAAAAATATGCTTCTAAGCTTTTAAGAAAGATTTGTTATTCAAACTCCTGGGAAAAAGGAGGGTACCCCTTGTGAGGAGAGAAGAAACAAAAAAAAGGGTTTACACTCACTTGAAACTAAAAAGTTACCTCAACTCTTCGTTGTTATTTCATTCTCAATATGGTGTCGTATTATTTTTGAATTTATTGAAAAATTACGAAAATTGAAAATTTCATAAGGGGTACACCTCTTTGTTCAAAAACCCGATTTCTTTTAATTTTCTTGGAAAAGGCTAAATTCTTATAAGCACTTTAATTTTTACCAGAATTTTCTTAAACTATTCAATTTTGAAAGTATAAAAGCTTAATTTTCATTTACGGAACAAAAAGAAAATTTTTTTTAATTAAAAATAACAATTTGGCATTAAAATAAACTTGAGGTTACCAATTTCTTTTGGCCTGAATTGAATTAACAATTTTCGCGAACCGAATTAAAAATGCGTATTTAAATTAAATCTAAAATAAATATAAAATACTCTGACGTAGACAAACAATCAACACTTAAATCGCACCCCAAATAAATCACTGAAATGCGTAGACTTCGTTATCACAACGTCTGCTCCATATGCGCGGTTTTATTATATTTCCTTATTTATATGAATCTCATTCTTACATGTGTATCTAGCAGATACATTTGCATACACACAATATCTGTTCATGCAGGGCCCGCAATTGTTATCGTGTACAGAAATTATTTATGAAAAATACAACTTTTGCTCGTGTTTCTTGGGAGACACATTTTCTTATCATCAAGTGGCAGAAGATTTTATTCACATTTTTTCTATTGTGTTCCATGAAAGATCTTCCCTTTATTTTACTTTTATTTCTATTTTAGGTTTTAAGCCGCTCGGACGGACACAGTCTTACGTAGGCATTATAAGATTCCCTCGTTGTACGGCTCAAAATTAACAGCAGGCAAGTTTGAAGTTTAAGTTTGTTGGCATCACCAACGTATTCAATTACCACGTTCAAGTTCAGGCAACGACATCATCAGCCTCATTTTATTTTTAAACTCCTCGCCGATAATCGAGGCAGACGTACAAAACATTTTTCAATTTAACAACCTCGTCTGAAAGCACATCTGATTATGAATAGAAATAACATGAATTACTAAAATGATTCTGTTAATTGGCTTAATCTCGCTACTCTTTATGTTTTTGATCTAAATTTTGTGCGAAAATTTATTTATTGTGGCCATAAAAATAAATACAAGCATTTCATCATGGGCGATGGTTTGGTTACAAAACGCAGAAGCTGGCAAAAGCATAAAAGAGAATGGGGAAAAGCTTTAATTGGCAACAGTGTTTTCGCACAGAGAATAAAAGAAAAACTAAAAAGATAAGCGGCGACAATTAAATATTTTAACCGCCATTTAATTATGCATGAGCAGAACATTTGATTTGGGGTTATTTGAGCATCAGACTTGCACGTGTTTTAATATTTAATGGCTAAAAGCGTAAGACAGGCGGCTGTTATACAGTGTGGCCCAAAATAATCGAGAACATTTTCATGCTTTTTTTTATTAACTTACGATTGCGACTCACTTTAAACGAGCAGATTTATTTGAAACCTTGTGACCGTATCAAGAAACGGTGACAATAAAAGAATTTCATAAGTTTGTTGATCAGCGTTGCCATGTTGGATTTTTATGAAAAAGAGTGTTGCCTTCTCTGTGCCCGGGAAGTGGCGTTTTTTAACTAAATAACTATTGCCGTTGTTTTTCTGGGAAAGTGCAGTTGAACTTCTGGGATTTTGGGGACGTCGACTAAAGTTTTTAATCCCAAAGGGGTTGTGTCTGCACTAAGTGGTTGATTTGGTTAAATACCACATTTCGTCAACTTTATTTTGTAATAGCTTCTATTAGCTATTTGTGCGTTTGGGCCCACGAATTTTGGACCCATTTTTGACTCACTTTGGTACAGATAGAGTCTCTACTCATATCCAGAATGGGAGAAGTGGTGGGGAGCGTTTGCGGGAGTGTATTTTCAAGAAGAACAGTGTTGCTATTCTTTTTTAATAAGACGAGCGTTGCCGTTGCTTTTTTCCAAGAAAGTGCAGGGCAAACTTCTGATATTTTAGTGATGCAGACTAAATTTTTGGGAGCACCGAATTGGGATGCGTATACCCTGGTAGTCCACACTTATCCGAAATTGTTAACAGTAGAATAAGTTAGTTGATAAGTTTGACTGTGTTGTCGTGGGGGATATATTTCAAAATCGGTGTTGCCATTTTTCCGGAGAAGAGGCGGGGAACTGTTGCGGTAGTGTATTTTCAAGAAAATTGTTTCTTAAGAAGAAGAGCGTTGCCGGGAAAGTGCAAGGGAAACTTCTAGACCTTTGGGGATATCGACCGAATATTTAGGAATTCAAAATTTAAAGGTGCCCTATTTAAAATAATATAAAGTTTTTATTATAATCTTATTTCTGTATTGAGAATTATTTTTAAATTTTTTCTTTAAAACTTTTTTAAATGTTTTTATTTACATTCGAGTTTTCATAGTTTGAATACTTTCAATTTAAATCATGCGCTACTATGAAATGTTTTCCAAGTCCCTAAAAAAGTTGATAAATTAAACGGAATCCCTATACAGTGGACTCTCGATAGTATGAATCTTAAAAGACCAGGAGAAAAGGTTAAAATTATCGAGATTTCAAATTACCAGGAGCTAATTTCTCAAAATGTTTACAAAAAGTTTGAAATTAACAAGAGTTTATATATTTTTTTATTGTGGACCATCTTCAGTAAGCCACTCCAGTCTGTCTCTGCTCAAGCTCCTGTTCCTGAGCTATGACGCATCAGAGAATTGGAGCTCATAAAATTCTTTCAGCAAGTGTCACGGCTACGGTCCATGCTGTTTTTGTAGTTGTAGCCAAATTAAACTAATTTCTATTTTGGTGAGCGACAATGAGTAGGTGCAATGTTGCCAGTTTAATACAAATAAATTAAATTATAGTAAACTTGAAATTATATTGGTTTATTATACAAAAAGAAATAACAAACTATATTTCCAAGCTGATGAAATGATTTCTTGTCGTATATTGTAGACTTTAAATATATATTATTGGAAAAACACTTATTAAGAGTATTAAATATATGAAAGAGGCTACACTGGCGTGTGAAGATAACTCTACTACAAACAACACATGGTTATTGATTTGGTGGTGTCGTTCTAGAAATAATCAAGTAGCTGACTACGAGGCGACGATTGTAGCCAACGACTTTTGTAGTCGGTGTTCGTGTAGCCTGCTGTGGTTATTGTGTTTAATGCTTAATACGATTTAAGTTTTTTTTTTGGTTTTTGTAAATTATTTGTTTATAAAAATATTTATAAATTAAACATTTTTAATTCACTCGTAGTTTTCTTTGATTCCACTCCACCAGAATGAGTCGTTAGAACTCCTTAATTTTTTTTCTCTGTAATTATTTAACAACAGTTTTGCGAACCTCTTGCAGTACTTCAATTTCAATAATTGTGGGAACTGAATTGATGCTGCCAATTACTCTTTGGCTTGAAACAAATTATTTACCAGCTAAAAAATACCACTTCAATTACAACAATTAAATTCTTAACACGTTAAACTGCATCTCGAGGTGTTGGATGAAGTGTTGGGATTATTTTTTTTTCTTCTCTTTTTTTGGTTGATGAAATAAATGAAGTAAAATGTTAAACATTTCAAAAACAGTGTCAAACATCTTTTGTTGAGTTGCAGAGTTGTTATCTCATTTTAGAAGGCAGCAAATAATTTTATTTAGTTTTCATTTGGCTGATTGTGAAGATGCCCATCACCATCTGTGACTAGGGATAGACTTAATTCCCGTTGGTTCGAAACCTTTTAATGAAGAGTAGTAAATTGAAAGAGGATAAGTGGCTGTTCATTGAAGAGAGTTTCCAGTTCGTCCACTGCCAACTTGACATTAAATGTTGCGTGTTTGCGTGTACACGTAAATCACTTTTTCTTTACTCAGGGATTAACGTCCAATTTTAATGTCGACTGCTAAAAGCTATTTTTGTTTTAAATGTAAAACAAAACTATTTGAAATTTTCCTTATCTAATCTGATATAGTTTTTTTTTATAAAAAGCCAAAAACGTTAGATTTAGCATCCCCATAATAATGAGATAAAATTTAAAGAAGAAAAAAAATGGTGTCATTGTCAAGTGTGGAGAATTGTGAAACTTTCATATCACTCAGCGGCTAAATGTGAGAGTTGACGGTATCGTGTTCTTTAAGACGCACGGAAAAAGTTCCTTTTTATTTATCGCAAATATGGCTTCGAGTGTGCAAGTCAAAACTGGACAGCCCAGCGTTTCTGTGCTGAATATCAAATATCGAAATCAATTATTTGCCGCCATAGCAGGTGAGTTACCGGTTTGGTTTGGCAAAATAGAGCAGTTAAACAGTGTCGCTTTGACACCAAGTGTGCCGTCTGTCCCACGATCCCTCTAGTCATAAATCTGTCTCACAAGTAGGGTAAAAAGAAAAACAACTACTAAATTGTTGTTGTTGTTTTAAAAGTGTTTATTCAACACAAGGAAATCTAGTGACATCTTGGGTTAAAAAAAAAATATGTGGTTTGATAAAAGAAAAACAGTTAACGCAAATACTTGTTGCTGGTGATGCCTCAACTAAATCAAAAGTTTGAAAGCCCATACCCAGCAGTTCTTGAAGAAAGTAAAGCGAAAATCAATGAAATCTATAAAATAGATAAATCTCTGCCAGCGTAATTTGCTTTTACATTTGAAAATATTAACAGATGAAATATATCTCCATCTGGAATGCCGATTATTATTCGAACTACTGGTGTACAAAAGCAATTGCCAAGTTGAAAATTATTAGTCAAGTTTGAGTTTAAATCTGCCAATTTATAAAATATATAATTAATGTTTCAGAAATTGTTCTTAAGCTCAAACTAAAAGTGAATGAATATATATTCGAACTTAAGCTTTAAACCG
This sequence comes from Linnaemya vulpina, assembly GCA_963675445.1. Lineage (NCBI taxonomy): Eukaryota > Metazoa > Arthropoda > Insecta > Diptera > Tachinidae > Linnaemya > Linnaemya vulpina. The sequence goes on from OY776277.1 coordinate 99,465,421, forward strand.
ATAAAATTTATTATTCTGGCTGAAGTTAAAGTCCTCAAACGACATTTTTAACTCTCCAGACAAGAATTTTTTCTTTAATTTTAAATTCACATGCGGGAACTTGAAAATAGCTTGAAATTTGTATTGGATTCTAATTAATTTTTTGATGAAGAAATTTTGTAAATACGCAGACATGAACTCAAGCTTGACTGGCTAACAAAGCGACTAAAAAATCAGCACTCATAGTCAGAGACCTGATATTTGATGTGTGGTGGATCCATTAAGAAATTAATTTTCGGAAATTTTAAATCAAGGGTCGGTCCATATGTTTATGTCTCGAAAACTACAAGATAGCAGTAACAAAAATGCTTGACAAAATTAAAACTTATAACTCTTCCCGAAAATTTCCCTCAATAACTTTTATTTTAATCGAAAATCTTTTTCTTTTCACAGTTCAATTTCTAACATTTGCTCATGGCATCGTAACCGGCTGGATCTCACCCACGCTGCTGCAATTGCAGTCCAACGACTCACCCACCGATTTTATCGTCAGTGTTGAGCAGGTGTCCTGGATTGGTTCCATGTTCGGTTTGGGTTCGATGTTGGCGAATTTATCATTCGGTTTGCTTATAAATCGTATTGGACGGAAAGTGTGCATGTATTTAATAGCCCTGCCGTATATGGTAAAGACTCAATCCGAGTTGCAATTAAATCCAAAGTATTTTATAAACTTTTATTGATTTCTTTTCTAGAAAAGAATGCAACATTTCTTACACTTTTTTATACAAAATGACAATATTCTGTCATTTAAAAATAAAGAATTTATTTGCAATTAATTTAATATTCCCGGAGGAAAATCATTTCAGTCTTAAAACTCCTCCAATCTGCCACTGTTTAGAAAAGGGGTAAAAAAAATGTTGCACTTTTTTCAGAAGAGAAAACGTTGGATTTTTTAATATGAGATTCAATTTGAGAAAGTTTAATGGGGAAATATAAGTAAATATTTTTGTTTTACAGGCGGCCTGGATTCTCATATATTTTTCCAAATCGCACATTTATTTGTACGCGGCTCGATTCTTGAATGGCATGACCGGTGGCGGAAATTATATAGTCGTTTCAATTTTCATCAGCGAAATTTCGGATCCAAGGTAAGAACTGCAGTCGTGTTTTTGATTGTTATTTGGACTTATGATATACAAGCAATGAAAAATAGATATATACAAGCAAACAAATAGAAGGTATTTTTTCTAGGTCCATTTTTGTAAGAACTGCTGAAAAAATAGTTTAAGTTCGAAAAAAATTCATAAATTTTTCAGCGCCTGCACTAGATTAATCCTTTAAGCGACTAATTGATTTGGTAAAATAAATAAAGACACACATGAGTACTGATGATGAAAGTGTGGCGGCTTTCGAAAACAGCTGTTCTGCTCGCCTGTGTAAATTTAATATGTATATAAAACTGATGTTGACTCTTTCCTGTATCTTGGAATATTTTCCATGTCCTTTTTGAATTAAAAAAATGTGTCGAACAAATCTCTAGTTCCGGCATAATGCACTGCTAATGTAGGGTCCATCCCTGAGGGCAATAAAATAAATTAAACTTAATAAATAAATTATATTTTAATTAAACTCTCAAAAGTATTCTATTAAAAATGTTTGCTTTAAACATATTTCATTTATCACTATGACTGAAGGACCAATCATTTTGAAATGTCAATATTATTTACCCCTCTCCTGTTCCAGTATACGCGGAGCGTTGTCCTCCATGGCCATGCTGTTCTTAAGTTTCGGCATGTTGGCTGGTTTCTTGCTGTCCTCGCATGTCAACTATTATCTCAATCCGTGCATCATATTGATACTGCCGATCATCTATTTGGTGGCCATAACACCGTTTCCTGAGACGCCTCAACATTTGCTGAGAAAACAGAGACTGAATGAGGCGCGTGAAGCTTTTAGATTCTATAAAAATGTTCCCAAGGAAAACAATGTTGAGGCCATGACCTGCAAGCTGCGGGAGGTGGAGGTCAATGCTGAATTCGAGGAGCTGAAAAGAAATGTCCTTTCAAATAATGGAAAAATGGAAGAATTGTCCTACAAGGATTTCGGTTGGGGCAGAGTTTTTTTTACACTTCAAGTCAATAATTTTCGTTAATTATTTATTGATTAAATTGTTTGTTTGTTTATTATCAATTTATTTCAGTTAACAGAGAGGCATTGAAATCCTTTTTCACTGTTTTCATGGTGCTCTTGATAAATCAGTTTTGCGGCAACTTCGCCTTCTTGAACTACATGTCGGATGTATTTGCTCTCACGGGCACCGATATCCATCCCAATACCTGCACCATCATGATTGGCGTTGTACAGACGTTGGGCATTTTTCTCGCCATGATGTTGTCGGATCGTTTTGGCCGCAAAGTCTTGATGCTGATATCAACTGGGGGCATGGCCTTGTGTCTCGCTGTATTTGGCTTGTATATAAAATATGCGTCGGCTGAAATGAAGCTGCAGTACAACTGGTTTCCCGTCTTCATAATGTCTCTCACGATTTTAGTGTCCAGCATTGGAATCGTGGGTCTTCTGTTTACCGTTATTGTGGAAAATCTGCCCTTCAAGGTAAAGTTTGCCGTTTTATTTTATACATTTTTGATATCTGTAAGAGGTGTTCTCTCTTCGCTTTCAGATACGTGCCCCGGCCACCTCCATGAGCATGGGCTGCTTAAGCTTTTTGGTTTTTACTGTTTTGAAAGTTTTTCCTCTGATTTTGAAAACGTACGGATTGGACGTGGTTTTATTTTTGTGTAGCGCCTTTTGCGCCCTTGGCTGGTGTTATTTCTTGCTCTTTTTGAAAGAGACCAAAGGAATTTATCTTAATAAGTGAAAATGTGGAAGAGTGTCCTTGAAATATATGACGACTTTAGTGGCCTGCTTTAAAAGAGAGAGAGAGAGAAGAAGGAATGGGAGAGATGTATTTTACTCTGTTTTACATTTATTTTTACAATTCTGCAATAAAATACTTTTAAAAAGTGTTTTTATTAAATAATTTTCTCTGCTTCAATTTTAAATTGATTTTTTATTCTGTTTATCAAATTCATTTGATTTGTAGCAAAAGTATTTTTAGTATTTTGTGGTTACGCTTTGTTGGGCAAATATTCGAAAAGTGTGAACGCACCTTCATTTAATCTACTGAGTAAAAGAATTTATATCACTGATTACTTAAGATCGGTTCTTAAGTAATCGGTGGTATTAAACTACTGCCAAACCACGAAACAGTTAAAGCTTTTGCCAACAGCCGCTTATTACTTCGACAAAAAAAATAAAACTATCAAAAATATCTGCATTTCAGCCATTCAATTAGAGACACACACATACTCGTACACACACTTGTACATTCATGTTTATGCTCTTAGCAGACGACACGATCGGTTATGACTTTATTAAAAGTCAAACAAAACATCACTAAATGGACAACAAAAAGACAAATTGATTTGAGGTACAAAATGTATAGAGATGAGCCTTCCTGACACGTGATTATGGGTGACATAATTGATTTCTGATTATCTGACATTAACATACAAGATCGGATGCGATCTTGTGTTTGATTGCAATTTACTTTTTGATTTTCAATGAAATTTTCATTGTTGTGAAGGAAAATTAATATATTCAACAACAACAAAAAATAGTTGGTATTATTTTGAAATCCTGGCATAGCCAAGTCAGTAGTTCCCCCTACACCAAAATTCATTTCAATATCACATCATAAATAATAGCGGGCCGATCATTTTTGTGGAAAACTTATTTTCATTTAGTACGTGTGTTTGGGAATTGTCATTTCAACTCTTTAATTTTTATTTTATTTTTTTTCAATTGTTTTTTTATTTTAATATAACTTTTGGGAAAAAAAATCAGCAGGAGAATAAAAATTATTTTCATTTAAATTTTATTGATTTCTATTTCAAAAACTCAAGTCAGTAACTTTCAACTTAATGTTGTTGCTTAAAAGCAGTAAAAATTAATACATAAAAATAAATAATTTAGCAAAATATGTGGAACAATTAATTTCTTAATTTTATAAACGGATATTAGAAAAGTTGTATAATTTTCCTGGTAAAAAAGTTTATCACGAATTTTATATAGAAAATCAACGTTTTCGCGTTGGAAAAGTTATTCACGCTGTCAACTCTGCTCGAAAGTCATTCAATAAAGAAAAACTGTTAACAAATTTTTGGGCAAACGAAAACGATGAAGAGATACAATTATTTTTTTTATTTTTATAAAGTTTTTTTATTCAAATTGAGGCTTTTTTCTTTTGCAGATGATCTTCTACTCGTTTCATGTATGAAACCAGAAAAGGAGGCATCATGAAGTACACAAACTACAGAAAAACATTGTTGTTGTTGTTGTTGTTGTTGCTGTTAACAAAATGCTACATCAGCAGCAACTATAAATCAGAGTTCATGGGTTCATGTGCTGAAACGGCAGCAACAACAACATCAAAACGAATTGGCTTTAACATGAATTTATAATGTTTGTCGCATTCAAAGGAATCGTCGTTGCGGCTGGTACAGAAAAGCTGATGAAAAATCGTGTTGAATTTATGTAACATTTTCTTCCTAAATTTTATTATATGTGAAGTGTTTATGCATGTACATGTGTGTGTGTGTGTGAGCACATAAACTAAATTTGATTATGTATATTTACATACATTTGCGTGTGTGTGTGTGTGTAAATAAGTATTTATGTAGAAATTTATGTGCATTAACGATGAAATATTTATTAAATTTAAATTTAGCTCTGGATTTACTTTGAATCCCGAATTATGCTTTCTTTTGCAGGTTTTAAGAATTATTCGCAGCCTTAAAGTTGTGCCTTTAAAGTGTTGTCAACTTTGATAAAACGCATAATCTCAGCAAAAAAAAACACTGCGTTTTTCAATATGTTGAAAGAAAAATTATTTACAAAAGTAGAGATTGATTTTTATAGAGAAATATATATATATATATATATATATATATATATATATCTGGCAAATAGCATATATTGAAAAGGAAACGATAAAAAATTAACATATTAAAAGTTTTTATCAAGCGAAAGTTTGTAACGTTTTTTTTTATAAAATTTCAGAAAGGATCGAATACCAAGAAAAAAGGAAAATTATTAACAAATTCAATAAACCGAAATACAGAACGCAGTAGAAAAATATAGTTCTCGGAAGTCACTCTTTCAACATCATCAGTGATCGTTAGGCCGCTTCCACACAAGCCAAAAAATAGGGTGTGATCACTTGGATGTTCTTCCCGCATCGCATGACTGTACTTGGCCGCCTGTTTATTACAAATTGAAAGACATTTATTTTTTTTTTTGTAAAAGTAAATTTTAACAGCGGAATCGATAACGCAATGCCTTGGTTCCATGTGAAAGGGATTTTTATTTACGCAAAATTTAGTTAAAAGAAATTATTTTGAATTGTGGTTTTTGAGGCAACGTCACGTCCAAAATATCACCAAAATAAAAGTTTAAAATCACCAATCATCAACTTAAACATTTTTCTTGTCGATGAATCGAAAAAGCTCTGAAAACGGTGTTAAAAGCACTGAGTTGACAACACTGACAGTTATTTGGAGACAAGTTGCAACACTCGATACCGATCGAGATTTTAGTACAATTCAAATGGAATTTTCGATCGATATCAAGTGCGGTAATTTGACCCTCGAATTGTTTAAAGTTGAACTCTCTAAAAGGAGGAAATGATCAGTGATCTGGTTACACGTAAAAAACAGTTGCCAACGATGCTTGATGTTGAGTAACCCAGAGCTGCCTTGCGACTCTATATTTTTAACAATTTTTTTGAATTTTTTTTTTTTTTATTTAGGGTGCTGTTACACGTTCCAGAAATTGTTCTCAAATTGATCACACGTTGAGCTCCTCAGAACTAATTTCAGTTGATGTTGATCAGGAAAGCAATTAAAACTCCTCCATGAGTAGCAACAAATTACTATTGTAGTGGGTCTTAAAAATTTATTTACAGCAGCTGTTTAATTCCATGAAAAATTGTAACAAACTTGAAACCAAAATTGTAATCAATTTGCTAATCAATTGCCACAAGTGTAGTTGAGTGTATAGAAGCTTGAAGAAAAACTTGAACGTAAAATCTGGAAGTACTTTTTAAATTTTACTCCTTAAATTTTATTTCAATAATCCAGATCGTGAACCAAAATTCGTGTGTATGAAAGACGTCATAAGTTTCCGGTGGGAAAAGAACCCACCCACGACCTTTGCACTGAGCGGTTAACATTAGCAGCGATGCTCAATGTGGCTAAGCTTTAAGGCCAAAACTGAAATTCAAAAAGTCCAGGCAAGCTATTCTCGCAATTGGACAAAAAGTATTAACTCAAAATATATATTTTTTTATTTAATTCAATATGAAACTAATTTGACATGCATCTTTTGAAATGATTTATTTCATTTTTATTATAGCGCTGATTGGAACAGTCAGTATGGACAATTGTTAATGTTTTAATAAATTTAAATAAACTTGTTTGACACGTTGGTCTGTCTATTTGGCGAATATCTGCCAGTCACTCGATGTTCCCACAATTTGTGAACAAGACTTGAACAAAAGCGCGAGTTCATAAGACATGAGATGTGCAGCATAATTTCTTCACCTTCTATTATTATTTTCGGTTTTGTATCATTTTTAAGCTCTTAAACGTGATAAATTTTGGTTTCCCTTTCAGATTTTGTTTCGTTGCCAAAAAAAAAAAACAGAAAAACAAAAACAAAAAGAAATAAATTATATCTCTATTAGTTGGTTTGGCTTGACGATTAAAATCACAGTCTAATCTGCTGTATCTTTCACCGCAATCAATCGGTCAATAGATGCATCATGATTTTCCAATTTTATCTACTATTTCAAGTCAATCAAGTAACTGGAAAAGAAAAAAAAGATATACAAGACAAAATCGCAAGGATTGGTCGCCTGCCTGACTGAGTTGTTGTGGATGGAATGGAATGAATCGTGTCACAGGCACAAAATTATGATTATTGTTTTCCTGTATTGAATGATTTCATTTCTCTTTCTTTTTGTTTTTGTTTTGGGAATTTGTGATAATCGCAGTGCGCTGCACGTTACAACATTGTTAATTGGCTAAAAAGACTGTCAATTTACCAGCAATTATTTCTATAATCTTAAAAAAGTTTTCAATCAGAATTTATATCGAAAACTAATTTAAGGATTTCATTTTCTATAAAATGTAGTCTCACATATTTTTATTACATTTCCATACAATAATTTAAAAATATTAATTATTTCATACGTATTATGAAATTTATAGTTGACTTTGTTATCAGTTGATTTATAGAAATTTTAGTATATAAAGAAATGTTACTAAAAAAAGTTCTAAATGACCGATTTTTATTTACTGACTTTGCAGGAAACTATTAAAAAAAATATGTTGCATTAAAACCGCTAAATAAGCATCACTTTTTCGTTTTGAAATATTGCGTTAACAATCATTGAATATCCTCCACTTCTTCCATGCGAAGAGAGGCGGCAACACTGGGGAGCTAAAAAATTTTGTTTTATTTCTAATACATGCAAAATACCAGGCGCCCGGAACAGCAGAAAAGAAAGCAAGAAGCTCGTTTTTTAATTCTTAAATAATATTGAACAAATCAAAGGCATACTTTCAGGGTCAGTCGAATAACTTTCCTCTACCACTGTTGCCAGACGAAAAGTTGTTTACGTTGCTAGAACGTGCAGATGAAAGCGAATTAGTTGCTATGGCAGCACTGGCACGATGCTTCAAAAGCGCCATCTATTGAATCACATGATGTATATTCAGGGAAATCTTTCAACATCAGGCAATTTCCACAAAAAAGCCAATAACTAGGGAACCATTGAAGCGTTTACCTTAATTTTGGTATTAAATTAAATACAAAATTGAGAGCTATCGACTCAAGGTAATTTTAATTTCTAAACAAATACTAAACATCCGGTTTTGTAGGGCTAAACACTATAGGTAAGAAACAAGGTTTTGGTTTTGATGTTGTCAGTATAATTAAATGCTTATAATTTTGGAATTACTGCGTCGATTTCAATGGAATTTGAAGCGTTGGTTACAGGGAACTTTGCAGAGTTTGCCAAAAGCTTAATTTAATTTAGAAGCCTTGTATTTATGTTCTTTAGCTCGTGGGAAGAAATGACTATTTTTAACAAAATTATTTTATGAAAAGATACAACCGCCTGTTGTCGCTTTATTACTATTCATGATAATTAAAACCATTAACACTAAAATCAAGCACACTTTTTTCAGAGATTTTTTTACAGCTTAAAGTATTAATATTTAGTAACAATTTATTATGTGTCATCCATACCTCAATTTTGGAAATCTGACGCTAAAATCTTCATTTCCGCAGGCCAATCGACAGCTGCTGTTTTTAGTTTTTAATACTTTTAATTTGTATGATGAGAATTTAAAGAAGAAAAAAAAATATTTACCAGTTTTTTGTTAAAACACTGTATAATAATACTTTTATCAGTTGAATAAAATTTCACTCAAACAATTTGTATTATTTAAATTGCAATAAAAAGCTGATTCCCACGCCGCATGAAGAACAACAAATTCAAAATAATCCCAGCAGTTGTTCTTTTATTTTAAGCAGAAAGAAAAATAAATAAATCTTAAAACAATAGCTGGCAATTCTTAATTTATTATTTCATTTAAAAGACAATTTAAACTTGAAATTCAGTTATTTCCATTGGCAATTAAAATGCCTCAAATTGTTTTCAACTGAAACAGTGAATTATTTAAGCCTGATTAGCTCAAATAAGTCTTCAATGGCTTTAAGTTGTTGCTTTTTATAGAACATTTTAAATTAAGTTTTATTGAGAACTCTTCAACATCAAATAAGCATTTATTTTTAAATGAAAATTTTTTTTTGTTAAATTAACCTTAAAATATTTAAATAAATCAAATAAAATAACCTCATATTTAAATACCGTTAACTATTTTATTGGCAATAATTTATTTTTGCAAAATCGTTGAGCGTGAAAAATAAAATTATTTAAAACACAAAACCGAATTCGTTAATGAGCAGATGCAAACAAAATTTAATTCAAAAATATTTTAAATGATTTGCATAAAACTCAAGAAATTGTTTAACATTCATTTCGTACGAATAAATACACAAAAGATAATAAGACTAAAATCAACACGGATGATATTTGCCAACAATAAAAATAATTGCAACTGACTGACAACAAATCCAAAATTTTAAATTAGAAGAAGACGAAGCAAAAAAAAAAACATAAACAAAAAAGTAACAGATACTGAATTTAACAAATAAAAATTCTCATGATTAAGCAGCCCATTGCAGAGGAATGCAAATTAAAAGGGTGCAACAGTCGGCATAAGTCGAAGTCGAAAACATCCTACTTTTTTCGTCATACAACAAGAAACTGATATCACAAAAATGATGGTGTCATATGAGTTACAATTCGGATACCATAAAAACAGAATTAAGGAAATAAAAATACTTTTCTTATCATCCATGCCTGGGTAAAGATAGTACCCACGCCTGATCCATAACCAGGGATGCTACATCAACCGCATTTTATTTTAACTTTTATGATGCTGCAATAACATTTTTTTATATCAAAACTGGTAAATACAAGTTGCAAATTGATTGAAATTGAATTGCTGGTCGTAGTTTTATAAAAATTTCACTTGAGCTACATCACATGAGAAATGTCACGTGCGACTGGGATTAAAATAAATATAAAAAAGGTGTGAATCACAAAACAGCTTTTCTTTTTGTTACATGCGAACGATGTGGTTTTCGGATACGAAAAATTGCTCCAAATTGAATGTGGTACCAATTTAGAATTTCAAGTTACTCCCACAATTTTTATTGCACTTGAGGGCCAAATAAACTACACAAACGTTTTGGCAAATATATTGGAAATTTAAGTTTGCGCAATCCCATTCAGTAATAAATGCCAGCGTTGTCGTGTTTTGTCAAGTGTCTTGGAGAAAAATCAAATAATTTATGAAAAATAAAATTTCTCTGATCAAATATATTCAATTTGGAGATTTTAATTAATCGAAAAGTGTTTTTAATTGAGAAACACATAATAAATATTCAAAAGCACAAATGAAAGTGAGCATCCGTCAACTTACACAGCAGAGCAGAACAGCTGTTTTCGCAAGCCACTGCACTTTCATCATCAGTAATCTCATGTTTTCTTTTGTTTGTCACCACTTCCTAGGCGGCTTAATAAAAATGTGACAACACTTTCTATTCTATTTGTAACAAATTTAATATGAAAAAGGATACGAGAAGTGTATCACAGAGATGGTAATACACTAGTGTGACAATACCAATTGGATACCATGAAAATATTTTACTTGACAACTACATATTTGAATGAAAATATATTTCTTTCATCTCAAGTGGTTGCACATCTTTTGGCAAATATTTGCCAAGTATGACCGTACCTTAACTGAATGCCTTATTATTAATGACAACCCCGGCTGCGTATGTTTGTGTGCCACGTTTTTCAAACACTGTCATCTTAAAGTAAAATTTGCATTATTTATTCAAATCTTGTTTAACAATTTTCTGCTGTTAAGTTCTCAATAATTATCATTTGAATGTTGTGCATCGCAAAATGAAATGAAGTTCTTCATTTAAATTTAACATTTTGTTGCCAAACAACAGCAGACTTTTGTAATCCCCCGTAATCAGAGGTGTTTATATGAAAAGCAGAGGGTTAAAGTATTTGAGAATCTGTATTAATGGAGGCACTCTGCAGTTTGAAATTACTTGCTGGCAGCCAGAAGCAAATAGTTAAACAATTTACATTGTAAACATTTCATTACAAGCAGTAGAGAAATACACTGAAAGAAACATATGCATTTTTTATTAGCAGTGGGAAAATGAACAATCAGAAAATGTTTTAGAGAAATTAAAAGAAATTGTTACTTTTTCTGATTAATATGCAGCACTTATTCTGTCTTTAATATTTCTTTATATTCTTTTCTGGAAAAATTGTGTTATTTTAAGACTGCAAGACGTTCTTTTCTAAATATGCACCCCTTGAAGTGGAAAATTTATTAAAATTATCACCAGTTATTCTTATGCCCCTTTACATAAGCACAACACCATCAGAGATGAATTGTCAGCAAGTATTTGGCAGCACTTTTTTTTGGCAGGTCAGCTGTTTTGTGCAACATGTTGCAGTTAAACATTTTCAGTTTCGTCTATAATTCAACACTGAATCATCGCACAAACGAACAACGCTTGCAGACGATGGAATTTTATTATCCAAAAATATACCGGTTTCAGAAAAGCTAAAGTGGACATTTTGTTCTGCGACGGAGCTCATTTCTGGTTGAATGGATACGTGAACAAGCAGAGTTGTCCTATTTGATGTGAAGGGGAGCCAGAAACACTGCCAACGCTTCCCAAAAAATGCACTGTTTGGTGTGGATTATATCCTGGTGGCATCATTGGACTGTACTTCTTCAAAGACGACGAAGGCTGGGACGTTACTGTGAATAGTGACCGCTCCGCGCGATGATTAAAAATTCTGTTTGCCCAAAATGGAAGAGATGGATTTGGTTGACATGTGGTTTCAGCAAAACGTTGCCACATGCCGCAGAGCACGTGAAGCAAAGCGAGGTAAATTGCTCAGTTTACGTTTCAGGCCGGTCAATTGGCCGCATGGATTGTGCTATGCAAAGATTTCGGACTGAGGGATCATGTCAAAGATCACCTCTTTGGGGACAAGTCCACAGCGGTTAACGTGCTACCAAAAAAATATTGAAGATACCGGCAGATATCATGGAGAGAGTATGAGGAAATTAGGCTCAGCGTAGGAACCACTTGAGGCAACATGTGTGATCATAAAAATTGTGATGATCATTTAAAAATGGTGCCAAATCACACTTAATACATCTTATTAAAAAAGAAAACGCGATAAGCATGGTGAAGCTGAATATATGGTGCCATCAGTCATAGTAAATATATGATCATAAACATGACAATTTTATCGATGTAGAATTTATATGCAAGAGAAACACAATTCGATGCAGCTAAAATAAAAGCGATCGTAACACAATTCCAAAACGGAATGCATTTTGATTTTACCTTTTTAGCATTCATTTCTCTAAGTGTAATTACCGCAATACAATCACATCGACGAAATATTAGTTTTACTTGAGAATTTCTACTCGCACGTACGAGTGCCTCTGCAATCCATGTACTCGTTCGTATTAACAATGTAACTTTACAAGTATGAAACAAAATAATTATGAGGTTTGTTTAAGGCTCTTTTTGTTGTTGTTGTGGGTCTTTTTTTTCCTATCCAATCATCGTCATTGGAAACAGCAAAATTTTTATTCTTCTTCCAGGTAAATTGTATTACAACAATTTTTGTATGTCTGTGCATTTTATTCCATTTAAGTTTTTCAGTTACTTTGTTGCACGGTGTTAAGGTGAGTGACATTTTTAGGTTAAATATAGGTTAGAAATTTTAGTTTCATTTTATCTTTTTGTCTTTCTGGGATAGACACTTTTTATATGTATTTAATTTAAGCAACACTGGATTTAAAATTACGTGTATTAAAAAAAACGGAACGAAACGACCTTTAAAGGTTGTTGCGATGGGATAAATTGTGTTCGTATTGTAGAATTTATACGTTTTCTGAATGCCTGTTGATCGTGCAATAACAACAACAGCAACAACAAAAAGTGTCTTGACAAACATGGTTTAGTTAACATTCAAAATGATAATGAACTGGTTGTAGTTTGTGTTTAGAAATTTGTCATGTATTTGACCGGAAAAGCGTAACCACTAAATGAAAAACGTTTAATTCAGACAAGTTTTTATTGAGCCAAAGAGTTTTCAATAATATTGGATTTTACAACACTGACCATTAATTAAGTATGAAACTGTTTTACTAAAGAAATACGTTTCTGACTGAAAATACATTTCTTTAGTGTTTAGTGGTTACGCTTTTCGGGACAATTGTTTGCCAAGTGTGATCGTAGCTTAAGGGAATAATAAGAAATAAGCGTAGATTATGTGTCTGAGTCTCTTACAGGGAAGAATATTTTACGTGGACAGTGTAACACGAACAAACCTCAAAGTTATCTACTCCTTCCCGGGTCAGAGCAGCATTTATCATTCATTCTCATTCACTAGCCGTCCAAGCTTTCAATCGGGCCATTGTTTCGTGTGCTGTGCGGCATGTGGATCCATCTTGTTGCAACCGCATGTCAGCCAAATCCACCTCTTCCATTTTCGGCCAGTATAATTTGTAACCATCGCATGGTAGCGCTCACTATTCACAGTAACGTTCCAGCCTTCGTAGTCTTTGAAAGAGTACAGTTCAATGATGCCACCAGGATATAATCCGCACCTCTTCTTCACACCAAATACGGCAGCTCCGCTTGTTCACGTATCCATTCACCAAGAAATAAGAGCCGTCGTTGAACACAATTTTCATTTTAGCTTTTTCTGAAACCGGCATATTTTTGGATAATAAAACTCCATCGTTTGTAGGACGATTCAGCGTTAAATTACACTGTACAACACAAAAAAAAATTACAAGGTCCGACCTAGAAATTTTCATAGAGGAGACAAAAAAAAGAAACGTATATCGGCATTTTGAAAGTTTACATCTGAATTTAATCTGAGGGGGCATTAAAGTTTCCCAGCTCGGGCACATTCTTATTGTTAATAGGCATAAGAATCCATGTGATCCTTACATTTTAGTTATAAACATGTGTGCATCAAATTTATGTAAAATGTTACGCAGAATATTTTTGTAGAATATGTTAACCCTCTAACTCTTCAAGGTATGGGTCTTTTTTGTCCTTCTTTTAAAAAAGAGCAAAAACACCATTAAATCAGGGATTTAAGGGGTTAAAATGTTTCGCAAAAATATTATCCAATACATTATAGCAAAATCAATGAAAATCAGAATCAAAACAAAAGTCAAGAGCTGTATTTCTAATTGTACTGAAAACGTGTCACATAATTTGTTTTGTGATTTGAGTTTTTTACTTAAAAAATAACAAACAATTAAAATAATATCAAATAATTATTTGAAATTTCTTCGACAAGATTAAGTTCTGTTTCAGAATCCTCCACTTTGTCAGTAGTTTGAAAAATAAAGTGTTTTCGAAAGCAGAAGAGCTTAATTTTCGTTCATGTAAAATAAAATTTGAAAAGGGGTACCTCTAAAAATATGTTTTTTTAATATTCTTCTAGAAAATTACCTGCAAAGAGAACGCAAAAAAACCAATTATAATTGTTAAATAATTATATTATAACTTTTAAATATAAAATATTATTAAATATAAAATATTATTAAATATAAAATATTATTAAATACAAAATATTATAATTATTAAACAATTATTATTAAACAATTACAATTATTAATTAACCTGGATCCCATGGCTATTGAATTGAATTTAATTTATCATCATGCAGACGACAAAGTGAAGCAACTCAAACGCAGAGATGCGTTGCAATTTAAAGTGATTGAAAGCTAAACGTCAACCTCCCGCACGCAAATTAAAAATGCTGTTGCCCAGCACGAAAGCGGGACGAAAAGGCATTTCAGCAGACGTTGATTTTTATATTTCCTCTTATTTAATTGAAAATGTTATATATAAACAAATGTGTATGTATGTGTTTTGCATAAGTCATGCGTGGGTCACGCGTGACTGGGAATGTGACCACGAGTGGAAAAAGTCGATAATAGATTTTTATTAGTTTGAAGATAAACCGATTTCTTAAAAATATAATCGACCTTCTCACGTTATGCGAATTTTAATACTAAAGCGATTATTTATCGATTATTATTTATATAATCGATTTATTAATAATAGAATTTCACAATAAATCCATTCTTTTATAAAAATTCGATAATAAGGAAAAGTAATCGATTAAATAAAAATCTATTAAATATTCACTTTCAATACGAGACTTGTGCTTGACTCACGTCACTAAAACGTTATCGTTTTATGGCAGATGAATTAGTCTCAGGGAGGTTTGGAAAGAAAATAATATTGTGTAGCTTAAAAATTATGTCCAAGTGGTCAAAGTCATTAACAACTTTTTAATAACAACATGTAACATATTTTTACAACAACAAAATCCATCAAATGAATTGAGTTTTTATTAAAATGTTATTGATTAATCCAAGAAATGACATCCTGCGACCCCAGTGTGCAGCAGTATAGCAACTTCATTGTATCAAATATTTAAATAATAATCCCAGGAATACCGGTTCCAGTTAAAAATCAAAATTAATAAATAAAAAAACAGCGAAAAATTTATAAATTTTGCAAAATAGTTTTTCATTTCTCCCCTAAGGCCGTAGGAAAAAAACTCACAACTAAATTATTTCTCAAATGACTGTTCGCAACAACCCTCGTATAATACTTTGTATTTTTATTAAAAAAAATAAGTGGAATAACAGCAAAGAAATACTTAAACACATTCTCCAACATGTCAACCTGCAGCGTTGTGTGAATGAAGGCGTTAAAATCACGTCACGTTAGCACTTGATGGCGTGTAAAATGCAAGAAAAGCAATAAATTGCAATATTAATAACAACAGCAACAAGAACAACAACAAAAACTAGCGTGTTTAACAAGAGTGATAAACAATTCATAACATGAATTCTTTTCTGTCTTGCACTTTCCTGGTATGACAAAGTGCGTCCGTCGCTGAGCACGAACAACACTAACAACAACAACAACAAAAGGGCTGAGAGACTGATGGCTTCCATCCATGCCAGATATTCATGTTTAAAGTTTTCCCAACGTGATTTGCTATGGGCAACATAACAACACACTGATTACAAATAAGCAATTATGCTCGCATGCAAGCATGCATGCATGAGTGTGTGCTTGTGTGTGCATGAGTGATTGAGTATGAAATTCACACCCACCAGCACACAGTGATCAGACAAATTAGTGGCGAAACTAAGACAAGCAAAAAACGATGCCAAATTACAAAATAGAAATCTTTTATTTATTTCTCAACGCCCAAAGAACTCCGATACTTCAGGCGGCGGTTTTAATGGTTTTTATTTTTTATAGGAAATAATTTTGTAAAATTAAACAATTTATCAGTTCTAAATGTGGCAGCACGCGAAGCGCAGTTGCACATTCTCTCAAACGTGCACTCGCGCATAAACGATCGCACATTCATAACGGTTAATACATGACGTTTGTGCCCTAAGTCTTTTGTTTTGAATTGAGTAGCAACAAATTGAGGGACTTTTTATTTATAAATTTCGAGCTGCACAAGTAGAACGAAAAATGAAATTTTGAGGAAAATGACAATCAAATAATTTTTGTAGCGAAATTAAAAAATCGCCCCAAAAGTTGTTGTGATGAAAATGGAGGAGCGGCCTGTACAAAAAAGCGAAGTTTTTGGGTGAAAATTATATTAAAAAAGAAAACGAATGAAAAATTGTTTTTCAATTGTTTTTGCTTTCGTATAAATTTCATTAACGCAAACGGATATCCAAAATTACTCCCCGAATTGGGACTGTTACTGATTTTAAAGGGGTCATAAGCCCTCAAAATCTCTATATATTTTCATCAAGGCAACTTACACAGGACTCGTTTGAATACAAATATTTTTTTAAATAAATATTGTCTTATTCGTGGCCAAGCCCAATTTCCTATTCATAAAGATGTACTGCAAGATTCCATATCAACAAAAACTGAAAGTGAAATTAATAAAATTGAATAAAAAATAGAAAAATAACAACTTTTGGATACTTGTTAGTTGTTATTTGAATAAAAAAGAAATTATAACAAAACAAAAAAAAAGAAGAAAGAAGAGCAACATAAATATAAGTCACATTATTCACCCACATTCAGCATCAAAACCGCAGGGTTACGCAACGTCAAAATTAAAGGCGTATAATAAATTGGCAACAATCAACAACAACAAAACCAGCACAGTCATCAACACCGTCATCATCGTCAGCAGCAATTTGTTATAAACCCTTGACTGACTACGTTTTTTGTTGCTTCTTCTTCTTCTCTTTGGCATAATTGTGGTACTCCCTTTCAGTTAAAATTGTAAAAAAAAAAATTATATAAATTTCTTTTATGCAAACCTTTTGGGTTTATCACATCAATTTAATCTGTCAGCCGGCCTGTTGGCCAGTAATTGAGACATCTGCAAAATATATTTATTTTAATTTATTCGTGTGATTACAATTCCGTTGGTTTTTGTAACACAATTAGCGCTCCATTGTTCGCCTGTTCGTTTGCTATTATTTTGCTAATGCGGGATCTTTCGTAAGCGATTAAAAATTTGAAAAGGAGTTTTTAATTAAATCAGTTGCTTGTGCAGCAATCAAAATATTAATTTATTAGGGAGCGACTTTAGTTTTCAATCCACTTCTGGCAAAAATGCGTTTCATGTGAATTTATTTTATTAATTTGAAATTTATTGCCAAGATTTTTATGAAAAATGGATTGTTTTTGTTCAGTTTTTCAAATAGTCAATTCAAGTGATAGCAAAATTTTACAATTAAAACTTTTCGTTCCCCTTTTAAATTTTCCCGCCTTTTCGCTAAATAATTGTCAAAGAATGACAACTTAATTCTTAGCATTTATCGATTTTAAAGTTTATTTACTTCCTCACCTCAAATATGTCCACCCTGTAGCTTTATATATTAATGAATAGTAGGGAGTTTTTAGCAATTTATCTTGGCAACACTGATTTGGCAGCTCCACTGTTTTGGGTAACATGTTGCTGTTAAAAATACTCAGTTTCGTCTATAGTTATAGACGATTTATTTTGGAAAGAGATACTTCGAGAGTGGAATCTGCAAAATCTATACGTTTTTCTATAATATATAACGAAAATTCGGTCTCTAGATTGAAAGGAAAACAATTATAGGATCTGTTTTTAATTTAAATTTACAACAGATTTATATCAAATGACGTTGTGGTCCAAGCGGTTAATTTTTATATATTTTCAATTGTTACTAAAACATCTCGCAAAATATAGAAGAAATTTTTTTTAATTCTTAATGTTTCACATGTAGCGGCGTGTGAAGAAATACAAAACAAGTGGCACGAATAAAGCAAAAGAAATAACCAACAACACGATTTCTTAATAGTCACGCAGCACAACTTTTAAAGTGCGTAAAAAGCAAATGCCAGCGCAACACGGGCCCGAAGCAGTTCCGCAGCTTAGCGTTGCTGCAATTTCTGTTCTTCATGCAATAGAAATTTGATAATAAAAAGATTTTTTTTTTAAAAAGTCGTGCGTGTTTGTCAATATAAAAAAAGATTTTGTTGCAAAGCCGATTCAGCAACTGTTTTCTTTTATTCTAATTTATGGAAATTATTCTTTTTTCCAAAATATGAAAAATAGTTAGTCAAATTCGATATCGATCGATATCGAGTGCCATAATTTGCCGCCCGCTCTCGAATGCAATTTGATTTGATTTTTTTATATCGTTTAGATTTTATTGGGTGTTTTTTATAGAGTGATACAAGTTTAAATCATAATAAGATATAATAATATATTTTTGATATCAATGAAACGGACCTTACTGGATAGAAAATTTTATGACATTAATGTTTAAATATAATTTTGGCCATGTAAGTGGCACGGCTGGCGCGTACAAGGCACAATCTGGAACACAAACTTTTCGCAGCATTTGCGGCCGCATCTCGCCGATAACTCTTGGAATGTTGATTGCCAGGTGTTCAATGGTTTGTGGTTTATCGACGCACACAAGTGACTTTACAAAACCGCAAAGAAAATAATCCGATGGGGTTAAGTCACACGATCTCGGGGGCCAATTAAATGGGCCATTTCGTGAAATTATTTTTACGTCAAAAGTTTCCTTGAGTAAATCCATTGTAGCGCCTGCTGTGTGGCGTGTGGCTCCGTCCTGTTGGAACCACATTTCAGCAATAATAATGGCATCTAATTGAGGTACGAAAAAACTTGGAATCATGGTCCTATACCGTTCACCATTGACAGTAACATTCTTACCATCATCGTTTTTGAAGACACATGGGCCAATGACCCCGCCAGCCCATAAAGCGCACCAAACAGTAAATTTCTGTGGATGAAATGGAGTTTCGACAACAGCTTGTGAATTCTCCTCACTCCAAAGGCGACAATTCTGTTTATTTACGTACCTATTCAACCAAAAATGGGCTTCATCGGAAAATAAAATTTTGATAAGTTTGACGAACAGAACTATTATTTTGATTAAAAATTTCCACAATTTGCACGCGTTGCTCTGCTGTAAGTCAATTCATAATGAATTGCCAAAGCAAACTAAACAAAAAGCAACTATCAGCTGTTAAATGGGTGGTCAAATAAAGCAGTGATGCTAACTCAAAGTTGTATCACTCTATAAAAAACAGCCGATACAAATAAGATTCGGGAAACAATTTTACTTTCAATTCCTTGTTTTATTTATTCTCCTTGCGAGCAAAAGTTTTTAATTAATTTAAATTGAGTAAAATAAATTTAAGATGATGCAACAGAGAACATCAAGTCAAAAAGAGCACGTCCACCAGCAGTTTTGTTAGAAGTATTGCGGCAAAGAAAATTTTTATATTGAAATTCATAAAAAAATAGTTCGTATTTCCATGTTTTGCTACAAAATTATTTCGTTTATATTAAAAATATCTCTTCTATTTTCGTTTAATTTCGTTATTGCATACAAGTTTGCTTGTTAAGGATTTTGTTTTAGTCACTGAGACTAAAAGTTGATGAGACAATTGCTTTGATTATATATAATTTTTTGATTCAAAACATATAAACACATACATACAATGCAACTTAAATTTCTATTCCCAAATAAGAATTTAAAAACTTCGTCAAAAAAAATGCCGCAGATATCCCAAAATTATTATGACTTGCATTCCCTTCACAGCCCACTCAGTCGTCCTTCTTCATGACCTCCTCCACCAGACGTGCACTTGCAATTTTGATATCACTTCTAGTTGGAATTTGCTTATGCGATTTTATACCGCCTACCAGATTTGTTTCAGGTTGCTTATCAACTTGAGCATCCATTTCCAATGCATCCGTTTCTGTGTCAAATAACATCATATCTTCGCAGTACGCCTTCTGATTTTCATCAATAGAATTCTCATTTAGTTTCCAGTCAAAAGCTTTCGTTAATTCTTTCGTCTTGGATAGTACAACCTTGAGCAATTTCATGACTACGAATGGAATGAAAAGAAGGACATAGAAAATATGAAAAAGCCTTATAGAATTTTCATTCAAATCGTACTATTCTGCTCGAAGGGATCGGGTGGAAATGCTCTGCCTGTCAACATTTCGTAATTAAGTAGTGGCAACTTGAGATAATCCACCGGATATTCAATACTTGGAATTTGTCTTTGGCCCACATGTTTGAGTATTTCATGGAGATTCCACAACGACATGCGCAACAGCACAAAAACATTTGCTTTGAACTTAATATTCGCCAGAGTAGTTTCCTCAAGTCGGTCTTGTGTTTTAATGGCCTCCTTGAGATTGTCGATTTTCTGCAAACGTCTTTGAAAATGAAAGTTTTTTTTTTAATTATTTATAATATAAAAGACTCTTTTATTTTATTTCATCGTTTAGATTATTGAGAGCGTATGATTGTAACTTACGTTGCCTCAGCTTCAGTCATGTTGTTGACTAGAACACCCTGCAGCACGGAAGCGGACTTCATTTTAAGTTGCAGCATTGCATGACTCAAAACATCGTTTTCTATTTTCATGCCCAATTTGGAATTGTTATTTATTTGGGATTTGATTCTGGGGAAATGAAAATATGAAGAAAATTGAAGAAATCTTATAAAAATGTGGAATGGGAAAAAGAAAACAATTCCCAAGAAAGTATTCACCTCTTCCGTAAGCATTATGGGAATGCATTTTATGGAGGAAAACCCCTATTCCCATTCCCAACAAATCGTTATCGTGAGTAATTTGTAAGTAAAAGTTCTATTGTGAATTGTATGGGAGTAAACTTTGTTATTGTGATTTGTTTTTCAGTGATTTGTAAATATTTGTAAAAATGGAAAACAAACCAGATTTTGTGTAAAAATTAATTATCTTTATCGTGAATATATTTCCCTTAAAAGTTTTCCCTTTCCAATCGTGAAAAAATTTGTCACCCGATATATGCAATTCAGTTGAGAATAACAACATGACAAAATTATAACTGCGAAAATTTCTCTTATCGTGAATAGTTTTTTTCCCTCGTTATATATTCGTTTTTCCCTTTTATATATTCACTTAATTTTTACTAGGAAATCGGGCGCACCATTTAATTATTTATTTGTTTTAATTATTTCTGTCACCATAAACGTCAAACGAAATAAGAGCGCGGTTTCTAAACAAAATCTTTTATAGCCCTTCTGAAATTTCTTTGAACTTAAATTATTTGAATCTTCTGACTATTTTTATATGCACTGAGAATTGACGGGGAAAAAATTGTTTACGGGAGATTCCCGATAGCATTTATTCCTTTGAAGGGAACAAAAATCTCATGAGAGTAAAAACTCTACTTATTATTCACTATAGTGCTGAATGTAGATCCGTATATATTTTAATGATCAGTTTTTTAGCCTTGTTTCTATTCTTACATTCACTGAGAACTGATAGCGGGAGAAATTATGTTGCCCGAAATCCCGATAGTATTTTTCCCTTTGAAGGGTATAAAAATTTCGTGGCAACATTTTTTACACTTTTTACTAGAAAATGGCACCATTTTGTCATTTAAAAATAAAGAACTTATTAGAAATTAATCCAACATCCCTTACAAAAAATTATTTATGTTTTAAAACGACTGCACGCTGCCGCTTTTTATCCTCCACTCGTTTGTGACGATAGTGTTGAAAACAGATGCTTATATATTTTGATACAAATTCCTTTGATTCTTATATTTTTAGCCTTCTTTATGTTCTTACAATTCACTGAGAATTGATATAAGGCAATAAATATTCCACTTCTTATTCACAATAGTGGTGAAAACAGATGAGTTTACTTTTTATTAAAAATTTCTTTGGTTCTTATTCCTTTTTTAACATTTACAGGGAACTAATAGATAGCAAATTGTTCACGGGAATTGGTCGAGGGAAATAAAAATACCATTGGAAGAAAAATTCCTATTCTCATTCACGATAGTGGTGAATATCTTAACGTTGCAAAAACACATGGTAGAACATTTTAATTTCTACTTCACACTGTTCCTATAAATTTAAATATATATTTCCCTTATTTTTATTATTAAAGAAAAATATTGTAAAAGAAGAACAACAGTCTTCCCTCCACTTTTGCTTCTTATCAACTTACCTTTTATAAATATCCTTTTCGCTGCTGCAAATTGTGGCAATTTTTATCTGCCTGATGGTCTCTTCCACTTCCTCAAACTTGGCCTTCAAGACTCGCATACTTCTTGTCTCTCTCACATAACGTCTGACCTTGACGTAGACGTCCTGTTGTGATGAATTTGTTTCTCTCTTCTTTGGCTTTGGCACCATATTTTGATAAGCGGTGTATTGTGCAATATTTTGACGGCTGACTCTACGACCACTATCCTCTAGGGTCTAAAATTCAACGGAATGGCATGAAACTATAAACAAAAAAATCCCTGCCAGCAGACTTACTTTGAATTGATCATTCAACTCCGTGAAACGCTCTATAGCTGGGGAGCCCAAGTGCAAAATGTGTTTTATAAATCGCGACTGATCTTTAACGTCCTCGTCCAAAGAGCGCAGTATCGGCAAATAGAATATCTCATCGTGATGCAGAATTTGTATAATTTTTTTATATGTCGAGTTGATGGTCATGTTGGCCTGCAGACGGAGTTTAGAGTTCTTCAAATTTTTGGACAGATCTATGATTTTTGTTTCTTCTGGCAACTTGAATTCATTTTCGTAACTTATGCGATTCTCTAAATCCCCACACTCCATCAATTTGGTGTACAAAATCTTTTCCAATTGCTGGCGGCGACATTCTAGACGATCGCGCTCTTTGCGCATACTAAAAGTTCTTTGATTGATATTTTCAACAACCAAATTTACGGGCATTTTCTGGTACAAACGCTGCATGGGGCGGTTGTCTCGGAGAATATTTCTTACCTCTTGATGGTTGCCAGAGCGCAGAAGTTTCAAATTCGAACGACCATCTCGTATTTGCTTTTGCAGTGTTCGCCATGTGCTGATCGATCGTTTTTGTTGCACCTTTTTTTCCAAGTGTATGAATTGTGCGTGTTTCTTTAAAAGCTGACTCATCCGTTCGAACTGTTTCGTTAGCGAATCTGGCGACCAGTGCTTGTCGATCATCATGTGTTGTTTCACGTAGGCTAAGCCGAACAGTCCATGATGTCGCACTGATCTTGGGTGGACTGGCTTAAGGGCTGAAATTCGATGCCGCTTCACCTTCATTTCTTTTTATAAAATTTAAATTCCTTAAGTCCAAATAAATGCGTTTGCCGAAAACTACTGCAGCACTATTTATATTTTATGGCAAGAATAAAAAGAAAAATTAACAACAACAAAAATATATCTAAGAAATTTTAAAAATCGCTTCTCTGGACTACAACCAACATTTGAATAAAAATTTCCAAATATTTATAATTTCAATTGTCAATATTTCGAAAATTGTTTGATATACAAAATAGAGTTGCCGCTTAACGCTTGAACATTTCGGGGGTGGGTTTTTGAATTGTTTTCGAGATAGACACAATATCCTTTAGATTTTTACACAAACACGATGCTTTTCATGAACAACAATTGCAAGGAGTTTGAAACCTGTGGCCGAATTGCCACCAGTTTACTTAATGTTGTGTTCTTTTCTCAATAAAATGCTACATTTCTTACACTTTTTATTAGAAAATGGCACCATTTTGTCATTTGAAAATAAAGAATTTACTAGAAATTAATCCAACATCCCATACGAAAACTTTTTTTCATTTGAGAACTCCTGCAAGCTGCCTCTTTTTAGATAAGAAGTGAAGAAATATTTTATGTGGTGCAAAAAAGTGTGTGATATAAAATTTTGTTTCCATATTTTTTTCATACAATTAAAAATATATTGTTTGGCCTATATATTTCCACACAACTGTACCTGCAGTATTTGACCGCAGTACCTCTGCCGATTTTATTAAAAAATAATTGGTTAATATAAAAGAAAACATTATAAAGAATATTTAAATATCACAGCTGATTTTCAATCGGATTAAAAATCATCTTTTTACAATTTGTAGCCACGAGTTTAATAATATATTTATTTCTTGCATATCTCCATAAAAATTTCTTTCAAATTAAATATATAATTTCAATACTGGTAAAATTTCAAGTTGTTAAAACTGTACCACAAAAAATTCATTTATATTGGGATTTTATAAAAAATGTCCGAGAAAAAATAATGCTTTCGAAATGCATGCAGGCAAAAACCTCTCAATTTGAAAACAATTATTAAATTATTTCTAATTTATTCTGCCACGTTTTAGATTTCATTTTGTGACTGCAAGTCTTGCAGGCGGAGAGCGAGTTGTGGGGATCTCAGAGACAGACGTCACTAATTATAAATCAATTGCATTATTTTCCACTTCAATGAGACTTTTAGGACGAAAATATATATTTTTGTAAAATAGTTGCGTAAATTTATAAGGTTGCCGCTGTAGATGACTGTTAGCGTTGCCAGACTATTAGTTTGAAAATCGCGGATTCGACTTCCACTAAAGAGACCCACAAGAAGCCAAGTGGACTGGACTTGTTAATCAAACTTTACATGAATTTATGTAGAAATTAAAGTTTTATTTTACTAAAAAGACTAGAAAAAAATCTAGAGGACATAAAAAGCCTTGAGCAAAAAAAAATTATACAAATATTTTTGCACAACAATTTTCATTTGAGTCGAAAGTAAAATAATTACAAAAGCAAATGGGATTTATTTCTTAAATACCTGCAAATCCCAAAAAATATTTCAAAATCTCTTAATAGGAATTTTTCGTTCTTGCCATCTGAAAACACCATATGTCCCACTGTGCTGTGATATCTTTCTTATACAAATAACGATGTAGGCTTCCTTGTCACAGCCTTTCGCTTCGTTGACATTAACGATCTCGTTACGACTACAAACGACAACCATATTAAAACCAATTTTATGGTTTTAATAGCCGATTAATAAAAATTACGAAATTATTTATATATCAGAGGAGATTTTATAAAATACAAGTATATTTTTCAAAATAAAAATTCTTGAAAATATATAGAAACACAAACGAGTGTTTGTCAAAATCATTAAAAATGATTTAGCCTCCAGTTGGTTAATCCTCCCTTTTCGACAGCGCCTCCACAACTTTGGCACTCTGTAATTTAATTTGATTCCGATTGGGCACTTCTTGCAACAGTTTGCCTTCGTCGAATAGATCTTTTTCAGTAACCAAAACTGGCTCCTCAATATCCTCCTGAGCCTCTTCCATTTCCTGAGCAGACAAAAAGGCAACATGATATTCCTCCCGCAATTCTTCCAGCTTTTTGGATGGGTCGGGGTCAGTTTCATTATCCGTCAATTCATCAAAGAACTTCATTAAGGTCCGAACTTTCATTTCCAAAGTTGTTAATAACAATTTAACTGTGAAAATCATTTCATTATTTTTAATTAATATTTGATTTTTCTTTTTTTTTTTGTAACCGCCCTCACCATCTTCCTCGAATACACCGGGAGGATAGACTCGCATTGTCTGCATTTCAAACTTCAGTAGAGGCAAATTCATATACGAATTGAGATATTTAAAGCTTTTAACTCTTTGTGGCCGCCCCACGTATCTTAGGGTGTCCGCTATATTCCACAGGGAGTACCTTAAAATAACAAAAACGTCGGCACTATTTTTGATGTAAGACAAAGTCTTCTCCTCCAGTCTATCCTGGGCTTTTATTTGTTCCTCCAAAGATTTTATGCGCAACAAACGTCTAGATTTTTGGAAAAAATTTGAAAGAAAATCTGTATTTAAAAATCCATTTTTCGGGTAAATTGATTGGGAAATTTTATTCTAAATAACTTCTCTTCTTCCTGGGAATAATAGTGCAGCAGTACATTCTGCTTTTCATCTGCCAACTTTCGCTTAAAAGTCCAAAACTCGTGCTCCAATTGGCCACAATCATTGTGCTTCATCAGTTTGTAGTTGCCTTCCACCTGAGAACGAAATCTGCAAAATTTAATTTAATCTTCGTTTATGAAAAACTATAAAATTATATGAAGTTGCCGATATGGACCCTGTTCGTAAATGCTTGCCGCCGAGTAACCAGTTCTTTTTGCTGCCCTTAAAAGTTTTCTGTCTTTTATGGCTGTAGAAATGTTTGTACTCCGTTTTTTGACACTTCTTGGCCATCATTAGAGAATATTTAAGTTTCCATTTGAAGCGCAATGAAGCATTTACGAACACAACCATATCTCTCCCTCTCTCTCTCTCTCACTCTCTGAGATTTACTATATGCAACATTTTTTTCTTTTTTTTCTTTTTCTTTTCTCTAATTCTGCAACTTTAAAGTCAAAACTACTTTCGACTTGATTAATTGACTGTCAAGCCCGGGTCCACACTATGAAACTTTAGTGCCAGCAATTATCATGTTGTGTGAGAGCAGTGAAACAGAAATATATAACATTTCTAATCCTTTTTTCGCTCTTTCTTGCTATAATCTCGAGAATTGTTGCTACAAAAATTGCAAGTGTGGACTTGCAGTAAGAAAACTTACCTGGGAAAAATTTCCTTAGCCTTTGAGCACAGCGTTGCCATTTTGATTTTTTTTATAATGGACTCAATATTTTCAAGTTTATTTTTTAAGTTTAACATACTCTTCGTTTCGCGTGCATAACGTTTGTTAATATTCACGACCAGATCAGGTCCTTTAGAATTTTTTTTCTGTGTCTGCTCTGGGGGTTTCTTAAAACCGGCAATCGTTTGAATTGTAAACTGAGAGCTCCTACGCGATTTATCTTGTAAAAGCTATAGAGGGATTAAAATAAGGGAAATTAGTGAATATATTTTCAATGGGAACATCCTGCCATCAAATTATATCTCGGAAAGATTTTTATAAATGAATACTATAAAATTATATTGAGGGGGGATTAACTAGATCGGTGTCCATGATGCCAGATCATAATAAAATCCCTACCCATGGACATATTTGGCCACACAACAAACAAAGTAACGGCACTTAATAATTTTTCTCAGAGATGTTATATTATATTTTTTAAGGTTAAGTCCTCTTTTTATAAAAAAAAAAGAAATATCGAAAAATAAATAATCTCTCTTATTCCGTAAATATTTGTCAACGTTGCGTGTTGACAAAAGGCCTTATTAAGGTACTAGAAACGACTCGGGAGTTTGTAATAGATTAAAATAATATTATTTGTTTTTCTTTAATCTATTGCAAACTGTCGAGTCGACTCGAGAACCGCAATAAGGCACAATATCGAAAATGTGGCGCTTCTGCACTCTTTCACCAATTGACTATTTCCAACAGGCTCTGGAGCTAATCAAAGCCTTTGAGAGTCTAAAAGAGTGACAAGTAGTTATTTGCTATTCACAAAGAGTCGATAAGTGTCATATATCTTATATTGCCTTGACATCACGTCAACAAATAGTTACAGAATAAAGAATATATTTTTTTTTTAAATAATAAAGAGGGAGGCTTTAAATATAATAGAGATAATTATGAGGTAAAAAAGAGGTAAAAAAGCGTTTAAAAAATCTTAGGGACTCACCCTGTACTCCTGGCTTAGTTTCCTAAACTCACTTATAGCCGGGCTGCCCAAATACAAAATGTGTTCAATGAATTTCGCCTGATCGTCGATATCCTTCGAGAGTCCTCTCAAGATCGGCTCATAAAATGTTGCATCTTGTGTCAGAACTTGTTTGACTTTTTCATATGTCGTATTTATGACCTGCGTGGCCTCCAAACGTACTTTGGACTTTTCCAATTTATCTAAAATCTCATTCGACTTGATGTCCTCTTGCAAAATAAATTCGTTTTCATATTTCAGGCGGTTCTCGATATTCGATCGTTCCAGCAATTTCGCTTCAAATTCCTGCTTCAATTCGTTGAGACGATGGGTTAAACGATCGCGCTCTTTGCGCATAACAAACGTACGCTGGTTAATATTGTCCACCACATGATGGATGGGCATTCGCTGATACAAACGCTGCATGTCCTTGTAGTTCAGCAAATGATTGCGTATAGAATTCACATTATTTCCGTATAAAATATTTTGTAATATTGTTCGTCCATTACGACACTGGCCGCGTAAATGATGAGTACGTCTATACAATTTTCGGCGGTACGCTTTATTTTGCAAGCGCATGAAAACAACGCGTTTGCCTGCCGGGAAGAGAAGAGGGTTTCTATATAATTTGAAATTTTCACAAAATTCAATATTTCGTACTAATCAAATCGGCCATTCCCTGAAATTGATCAATTAGATCTCCCACCGACCATTTCTCTGAGATCACATTGTGTTGTTTGACAAAACTCGCTCCTAAGAGCCCGTGATGTCTGATAGCTGTAGGATGCACTGGTTTGGGTGCCAATAGATTCTTCATTTGATTCGGAGCCTGCATGTTATTGTCTTTTAGAAACTATTCCAATTTTCTCAAATACAGAAGTATTAGGCCCTCTCCGAAATCGGGACTACACAGAGAAATATTAATCTGACTTTTAAATTATTTTTCAACTTTTCATCATGACACCGGGAATTGTCAAATAAAATAAAAAATTCTTTTACAATCTTTATGTTTTGTAAATTCATTATTGGGTCTGTTCTGTATTCCGTGCAGAATGAAAGTTTTCGAAATAACGCTTCAGAAACAGTGTCGAACATTTGACCGGTTTTATGATTGTCACTCATAATAAAGTTTCTACACGCACGCGCACCACTTTTTTAAAGTCAAAATGAATAAAAGTGTTAGAGACTTTTGTTTAGGTGTGATTTTGCATCCCTCTTTAACCCTATACAAATTTAGGTCACTGCTGATGGGTATTGTTTCACTGCTGACCGGTTTCTCCTGACTAATGATATAATTTATAATGTTAATTTGAAAATTGAAAGGATAAATGAAGACTTTTTTAACTATTTTCACTTCGCCAGTGAATATTTTCCCTACAAGTATCGAGGGGAAGGGTGCTCACTGTCTTTAATATTCAGCGACTAGAGCTAATGTTCCGCGACCAGTGCTATGCCTTCGCCATTGATATAACTCGCCAACAATCAACACAATCCTGCTGTAAAGCAGATCAGAGAAACCCGACACCATATTCGGGACATAAGTGCGGAATAAAACTGGCGACCTGAGGCACCGTAGTCTTGTGTCTTAAGCTTTAAACACAATAACGACAGCAGGCTACACGAAATCCGACTACAAAAGCCGTTGGCTACAATCGTCGCCTCGTAGTCATTATTTTTAGAACGACAATAACTATGTGTTGTTATTTATAGTAGAATTTTCTTTATACGCCATTGTAGCCGCTTTCATATATGTAATACTTTAAATAGTATTATTCCAATAAAATATATTTAGAGACCACAGTATATGACAAAAAACATTTCAATAGCTTGGCAATATAGTTTGTTATTTCTTTTGGTATAATAAAACAATATAATTTCAAGTTTACAATAATTGAATTTATTTATATTATACTGACAACATTGCATCTACTCATTGTCGCTCATTAAAATAGAAATTAGTTTAATTTGGCTACAACCACAAAAACAGCAGGGACAACAACCCGTAGCATTGTCGCCTGTAGTAGTAAAAATAATCATTCTCATATACGCACATGTATTCTATTTTTGACAGGTTGTAGCCTGTAGTTTGCTATCGTTATTGTGTTTAATGTCTAATGTGACTAAAACCACAAAAATAGCATGGACAACAACCCGCAGCCGTGTTGTCTGTAGTAGTAGAAATAATCATTCGTATAAATACATGGATTCTATTTTTGAGAAGTTGTAGTCTGTAGCCTGCTGTCGTTATTGTGTTTAATGGTTTGCTACTTCAGGTAACAGCTGGCGGCTTTGTCATGGTTAACAAAACGCTTGAAGAAAAATCAAATATTTAGATAGTCAGCATAAGTCGGAAATAAAAATCTGCATGCAAATGAAAAGAGGATGTTTGCCAAACCTCTTGTGTAGTCTATTTGACCCTGTCAACCGCACTCTCTAGCAAATTAATAATTAGAATAAAAGACGGCAACGAATTGTTTCTTATATATTTTAATAATTTTTATCTTTATTTATTTTTTTTAATACACCAACATAAATAAATGCTAAAAATAGTTTTTTTGTGTGATTTTATTTAATAATTTCTTTTATTTCAATATTTTAATCTTGTGTTTGAAGTTTCTAAATGAAGTTTTCTTATATTAATTTTCAACATTTTCTTATCAATGAGTTTAATGATTCATCTACATATTTAAAGCCTTTTTTCACTTATTCATTCATTACAAATTTAGTATTTGAAAACACTATTTTAACAATTTGGTCGTTAATAATTTATTTGTTATTTGATTATTGTAAGATTCAGGGCATGGATATACAGACGTGTGGTTAATTGGTGGAAGCGTTTTAATGGTCAAAGTATTTCTAAGATGGCAGAATTTTAAACCAAGAAATTTATTAATAGAGTTCACAGTTCACTTGTAGGAATCTTTGTTTGATGGACACTCTATCCACAACTGTAGTGATCACCTTCACACACTCACACAATAAAAGTCGTACGAGGCATGACTGTTGCACAGCCATCATTTGCGAAAAGAGTTAAGTGATGTGAATCCAGATAACAGTTGCAATAGTTTTTGCCACTCTTTCAAATCCTATTGAGAGATTCATTGAGGTCTTGCGAGAGTGTAAATGCAAAATATTTTACACCATGCCAACAAAGTACATTGAAAACACTCTCAAATACTCTCTCTCCCTCTCCCAATTTGCAAATGCAATAATGCCAGACTATTTGTTCAAGATTTTAAATAACGCCATTATAAACTTTTTTCCATTGCAAATGCATGTCCTGTAATTGTAAACGTAGTATCTTAATAAACAATATCTAGATACATTTAAAATATATTAACAGGCATGGACAGACAAAGCGTATAAAGTGTTGCCACTGTGTGAAATAAACAAACACTCTTTAAGCAGGGTTTTCAGTAAATTATTAAGCAACTTAACCCGGCAAATATTTTATTCAAGTGGGTGCACGTTATTTGAGCCTAAATGCACTGTACGTCTGCCATAAATAGTGGGGTCACATTAAGCTCATGATATACTTACAACGTAGCGAGTTGCCAGATAGTTTAAATATGTTTTTTCTTTTTTGGATTAAAGTTAAAGTTTTCATTTTTTTTTTTTTTCATTTAAATAATATAACACTTTGTCCAGATATAATATTGTCATAAAATTTCATACTTTCTTTTTATATATATTTAATAATAGAAATGGAAACAGTTGTTCTTAATTATTTGTATATAAAAACTTTAATTGCTATTATTTTTCCTTCTTCAAAAAAAGCATTTAATTATTGATTTGCAATGCAATGATTGTAACAGTTAATGCATTTTACAACAACTTTTGTTTAAATTTACTTTAAACATTTTTCATACACATAATTTTATTTATACATTTAAATTTTAAAGTGCTCCTGTGAGTTGCGAATTCTATGTGTCATTTTATATCGTTTGAATGTGAGTATTGATTATATATTTAATTTTTTTTTACATAATTAGTTTCAAGTCCCTAAATATTCGTAATATTAACAATACATTTTTCATAACTGCTAAGTTCTGCAATAAAAGAAATTTTGTTTTTATATAAAATTTGCTTTTATAAAAATTATATTACAATTTCGTAAAAATATTGCATCAAAATAAAGTAAATCTCATTGTCATGGCATGTTAATTGTGTAAAAATTTATGGCAAAGATTCAAAGACAAAAACTATAATAATATTATTGTTCAGATAATTAAAATTATTAAAGAGATCATACAACATTCGCTAAAAAGTTTTTTAATAGATAATAATTTAAAAGTCAACAATAAATTAACGTTCTTTGACAGAAAATATTTAAATTTGCTAACTTCGCAATACTACCATCATTGCAGGTAACTGCAAAGCAATCCTCCTTAACTGACAGACGCAAGACTGGCAAGCCTTGTATATAAATACACTACACATTTTTTGTGGTACTCTTATGAATATTTTATCTCTAACCGATATTGACAAATAACACATGTTTCGAAAGGTATTTGTTTATAGATGTGCTCAGTATAAATACTTTTATAAATTCTTTGCATTAAAGGGGTAAAAATGTGTTTTGAATTTGCTTGAAAGACAACAACAAATTTTTTTTTCATTGGCTGGTAAAAAGAGAAGAAGTACTTTTTGTTTTTCTCTTAAATTGTTTTGTGTAACGAATTATAAAACGTTATTAGCGTTATTAAAATTACAATTAATTTTACCCGGTAAAATATCGATCCAAGTGTCTGTAATTGGAAGGGAGTTCACAATAACGAAAATCTATTATCACAAATTAATAACAGCTGAAGTTGTAAGAAAATAACATAAAATCCCTGCACATACATAAACGCATTTAACTCCAGATATTTTCAGTTGCTGCTAAAGTTATTCATAGTTCATTTAGTTTCGACTTAAGACTATAATTTAATGTCCCATAAAGTTGCACGATTCATTCAAAAAATGTGGCTGTTTTTCCCTAATAAGAAAATCTCTTCTCTGGTTTTTTATTTATATATAATAAAAGAAATAATGCGCCTGTTCGTAAATGCATCGCTGTTGTGCATCATATGAAAAACCTTTACTTTACAATGCTAATATAAGTTTTCCGATTATATATAATTATAGTAGCCATTCCTGAAGTCCATATTTAAACGTTGCAAAGACATCATCTGCTTTTGCGACATATTTTGAGGCATTTATATTTTCATTTGCAGCGTAGTGATGCATTTACGAACAGGCCCAAAATATGCTCAGGGAAGCCACTACTCGAGAAACCTATTTTCTATTAAATTAATGACCAACTAAATATTATTTTTTCATACAAGAATATAACAAACAGAATATGCTGAAACCATGAGAAAAATTATATTTAAAATATTTAACTGAAAAATTAGTCGCATAATTTTACTTTTTATTCTTTTTTAGCGGGACTGTTTTACCTGTTTCGTAAAACTAAGCCGAAACAAAATATTTAATAAGGGCTAATAGATTGACTATATAGAAATCTTCCACAACTTTGATTGCAATTTCTATACTTTTTCACGCCCCTGGAACCCGGTAAGCCTTTTATAAGCAGCGCTGTCAACTTTTAAATTTCAAAAAGCAGTAAAAACAAGAAAAAGCGTGTTCATTTAGGAAAAAAGCAGAGTTTGGTATGTTTGAAGTTATTTAATGAAATAATAAACATGAAAACAATGGCCCGCATTATGATTGACGACGTCGACGTCACATCAACACGACAGCGAAGAATTGTCAGTTGTCTAGGCTTTGTCGACAGACATTGACTTCTGGTAACGTGTTCTATTAATATTATACTCCTTAGAGAATACGAACAGGCTGTTAATAATAATTAATTATTGTCCACAGTTTAATGACACGTGACAATTTTTTGCCGTCGTGCTTATGTGACGTCGACGTCGTTATTCATAATATGGGCGAATATAAATTTAACACTTTTATAAAGAAAAATAAATCGCCCATATTATGAATGACGACGTCGACATCCCATCAACACGACAGCAAACACTAGTCACTTGTCATTTTATTGTTGACAATCATTAATTATTATTAACAACGTTTTTGTATTCTCTAAGTCGCATAATATTAATAGAAAATTTTACCAGAAGTCAATTTATGTCGACGACAAAGACTAAACAAATGACAACTTTTTGCTGTCGTGTGGATGTGATGTCGACGTCGTCATTCATAATATGGGCGAATATCTTTTTATATATCAAACAACATATAATTCCAGATATTAAAAAGAATCAACATAAAAATATTTCACGAAAATATTTTTCGTTGTTAAATCAAAATCTATTAGCGGAAAGAAATAAAAGTATCGACAAACCCAGAAACAAAAGAAAATAAGCAATGAAATTATCGAAGATACACTGCACAACAACAAAAAAGGAGGCTTTCGGATATCACCATGTTCCCATTAGGGTTAACAGGCCGCTTCCGCAGAGGCAATCAAATGTGGTGTGATGCCTTTCTTTCAATGCACAGTTGAACTTGGCCCTCTGCGTGTATTTCGCAATAAATTCCAATATTCCAACAGTTGCTTGATTTGAAATATTAACACTTTCAATCAAATATTTTCAATGGCAAAAACAATAGAGACTAAATGAAAACAGTAGTTAAAAAGAGAAAAACAAGCAAAATTTTATTTCACTATAACATAATTAGAACTTTATTTAAACATAATCAGTTTTTGACAGTATTTGTAATAGTTTTCTTACTTTCGGTGATTTATTTTATTTACAAAATATAGAAATAAATAAACAAAAATTATAAGCACAGAATATCAACAAAAAGTATAATTTGTTTAAAAAAAATTTATTTAATTTCATTTTTTCAAATTTCAAAAAGATCTATAAAATTCAAGTGGAATGTTCAACAAAATCTGTGATTAGTAAACCCGCTTTATATTTAATTCAACCATATTTTGGTTTTAATTTGTTTTTTTTTATAAAAAGAAAATCACTATATCAGCGTTACATTTGGCAAAATTAAAATAAATTAATTGAAGAAATTTTCCTGATGGAAAAATAGTTTTCTTTAAAAGCCTTAAGGCATTTTAATAACTTTAGCTATTGTTTCTCCTGAATATTATTATGGTTATGGGGGGTTTTTAATTACAATAGTATTTTGAGTTTGTTGTAATTTTTAAGTATTTTTATTTTTTTGTTTTTAACTCTTTTTATCTTGGACAATAATTTTTCTAGCATTTTCCTTTTTAGCATTTTACATACAATATTAATTTGTGATGGTATCTATTATTTATTTGTATTTTATTTATATAATATTTTATTTATATACTTTCTAATATACATACATTAATTAAATACATAAGGGTTTCTTTATCTTCTGTTTTAAAATCTAATTAAAATGTAAGCGACTTTATGCAAAATTCTAATCAGTTTTATTTTCTGTTTTCTTTCTCGATTTAGTTATATCAGATTTGTGATTTGATCTTTTCTTCTGTTTAGTAAAACTCCAGGCAAAAGTAGACAACAAAATATTTTTCAGATACGCAACTTCACACACAGATTGTAAATATGAACATAAACTTTTATAATTAAAATTTTTATTTTAAATTTATTTAAATGACACATTAAGTGGAATTTGGAGAGTACAAATACATAAAAACAATTTTTTTTCAGAAACTATGGCACAAGAATAAAAAATTTTGAAGGATGGACAATTGAAGTACAAAAATACAAGATATAGGGACGCAACTTTTCTTATTCATCATTATTTATATACATCTATATGTTTTCATCTGCATCTCTTAATTACTAAGTTAATAAATTTGAGAGTTATAAATTCACAATTAAGGTTTACACGACCATAATGTCAAATTCATCTTGAAATTTCGTGTTTTATTTTGACAAAATTTAACCACTTTTCAGATAAATTTTCAGTTCGAGTTGGAACTCTATATTGTGCTTTTTTTTCCCAAACTAATATTTTAAGTCTGCCGTTAGAAATGAAATACTTTCCGATGCCACCCAAATAAAAATATTTTATACATGAAAATAATTTGTTAACCAAAAATATCCTTCCTTATTCTGTAACTATTTCACAATGTCATGTCAAGACAATACTTAGTCGTTGTAGACAATATTTGACCACTGCTAATAGAAGTCTAACATTTGGTAAAAACAAATTACCAATTTACTTTACTATATAAAAATTAAATAGTGCAATAAAGTAGCGTTGCAATCAATCTATCACTCCGACATTAAATTTTTATATTTTAGATTTTTTTTGAATTTTTTTTAAACATTGTAAGCGCGTACATATTTAAGCAAAAAATCTTTTTCGACATTTATTGCTTATAGAGCAGAGCACACCGCGGTACTCAGCAATTTTATGTGTATCAGAGTAATAGATTGAACTTGTAGTCTTTAACTGTAGTTTGCCAACGTGGTAACACTGCAGCAGACTTCTAATTTTTATTTAATTTTTT
Source organism: Linnaemya vulpina (assembly GCA_963675445.1). Taxonomy (NCBI): domain Eukaryota; kingdom Metazoa; phylum Arthropoda; class Insecta; order Diptera; family Tachinidae; genus Linnaemya; species Linnaemya vulpina. Next base: position 99,501,683 of record OY776277.1, read on the forward strand.
TTGTGTACAAAATTGATAACAATATCAATGGGTTTAAAATTAAAAAAGCTTGTGACTGTTTTATAATATAGTTTTCTTTTAATATTAAACAGAGAGCTTGAAGCACAAATAAAATTTTCGTTTTTGCATTTGCTGTAGCAGCGTTGCCGCTTTGTGAAATAAAAATTTTTCCAAGAAGCTCTTTTGAATTGAAACGTTTTTGGATCGCTCATAGAAGCGATTTTAAAATAAACTAACATAAGATTTTTCTTAATACATTTTACGTTTGACGTTTTTGTTCAAAATCGGCCACTAATTGTAGTTCAAATACATACACAAACTAAAATTATTTGACATTGATATAAACCCGCTTAGTAGAAATTTGATGTGAAAAATAACAATTCACACATATAATCGCCAAAAAAAAAACGCTCCAGTGACAAGTATATTTTATAGAAATAAATATTTCTTAATTATCATTGGATACAGAGTAGTGTAGTGAAATCGTGATGTTCTTTCCACCCCTCTGTCTCTCGTCAATAAAAATAAAGTCATGATATTTTATATCGAACTATTTATTGCACTATTAAAATCGATTTAATAAAAAGACCCTTGTGTTTCGAATTAAAAACACTTTTCGAACAATTCTCCCTTCAAAATTAAATTTGTCGCGTTTAAGTGTTTACTCATGCTTTTAAATCATAGTGTGAATCGATTACTACATGGGTAAACATCATGATTTTTTTCAATATGTGAAGATTGTGAGAACTGGTTTAGAAAAAACATCACCATTTCTGTTTTCATTGAATTTTTTTCTTAAAATTCATGTTTGTTCTTGCTTTTATGTTTTATTTTCTTTCCGCTTTCAAAGAACATGTTACCCAATCATGCGCAAGAAAATTAACTCTGCAAAAAATAACTCATAAATCACAGAATATTTTAAGAGGATTTTAGAGGATGATTTTATAAAAAAAAACATCAAGCTTTTAGGAACTAATTTTGAATACCACTTTACTTTGGTGAAAAAACAAAATTTTAAATAATTTTACTCTCTTTGCTCTCTTTTACTCAAATTGATTTTATATTTTATACAAATTTAAAATATTTTTCAAAAACGGAGCAAAGCATGAATTTCTGTACGTTTGTTCGGTGATGAAATTTTTTTAAAGCAAAAACAAATTTTAAACATTTGTTTTTGATTCCTTATAAAATTCTTCAACGCAAAGTGATTTACAAAATCAGGGTCTTAAAGTTGCTTACATTTCAACTGGATTAGAATGGCCTTCTAAATAAAGTCTTCGAATTCTACGCAGGTGAGAGAGCGAAACATACATATACATTTTTTACACCGCTAGAAATTGTTTAAAGAAGGTTCGAAACGATTGAAATTTATACTTCTTTTTGCAATTTTTTCTACCGTCAGTTATTCGCTTGGGCCTAACTGGTTTGAATGAAATAAATCAAAATATAATAGTGTCACCTTTTTTTTTGGTAACATTCACTGCAAAGAAAATAGTCGACTGAAAATCACGAATCTCTGCATTTTCATTCATCTTATTCGTATTCAAATATAAACAGAATGGATTACAATTACAGATGGTATAATTTTCGCTCGTGTAGAACCACTTCTAAATTTTTAGCAGTGTAAGAACACAACAAACGACAGCAAGAGGGGTTAGTTAATGGTTTCATGTTGGATTTTATTGATCTCTCAAATTTTTATCGCACTATTTTAACAGTATTGGCATAAATGTGAATAAAATCTATATATAATATAAAAAGATATAATTATTTAATTATTTTAAAAAATACATGCAATTAAAGAAAAGCTAAGCGAAAAATATACATATGAAAATATTATAAAAATATTTCTTCTTATTCTGTAACTACTTGTCAACATCACGTCAAAATAACATCAAAAATAGAACATCTCCGCATTCCTTTTCTTCAGCAATTCACAATTTCTAACAGCCTCTTGCTATAGCCGAGGTCGTAGAGAGCAACCACAGCCTGTCTGAAGTAATTAGTAAGTGCACTATTTTTTATATAGTATTTATGTGAAGTTGACAAATAATTACTGAAGGTTGTTATAATTGACAAGCCATTAGGGGGGAAAAGTTAACCCGTTGCCGCCTTTGGTCGTGTTTCTAAACTTAATCTTAATTATGATGTAAGTATGTGCATTAGTTCTGGAACGGTTCACATATATTAAGGGTGGGAGGGTGAAAATGTCACCTCTATAATGTACAAGTATGTATTTATTTTATGGTGGACCAACAAGCCGATAACATATTTATAATCCCCTGGTATTAAGCGGCCTGATTGTATAAATCATTGAAAAAAAAAACGCGTAGATATTCAGGCGCTGCTTCAAGTTTTAAAATTAGCTTTTTACGGAATATTTCTGCACATTTAGTTTCTATAAATTCAACATTTTATAAATCAGGGTAACTCCTCCGTGTAAGTAACGAAGGAGATGAAATTAATTTAATATATAATACAACATGAACAGATTTTTCTTTATCAAAGCAAAGAGTGAATTTTCTTTAAATATATTACAAAGAAGACCTGCATGTGCATGTTTTATATACTGCATATGCATACCTTTATGTTAAGCAATTACATAAGTATATGTACATAAAAGCAGACGTTTCAAATCGTTAATAAACTACTTTTAAAGTACTTAAATAGTCTAAATTTTGGGCGAATACATATTAGTCCATCTTTCTATCAACCCCATCCCATCTAATACATGCACATACATACAGACATACTTATAAATATGTAAATAATTTATTGTTTGCTCTTGTCGTTTCCATATATGTAAGTAAGTAATTAATTAATTTAATGTATTTAATGTATTTGTTGTATTTATGTATATAAATATATATATATATAGTTTATAGTTTCCATGTATTATGGTATTGTATATGTGTATGTATATATAGAGTTGTAATAATATAAACTATAATTATATTTAAATTTTGTTTTGTTTTTTTTTTTTGTATTTGTTTTTGTATAATATAATATAGTTAAATATAAATATATGCAATTATTTTTCTTTTAAATATTCAATAGATTCTTTTTCAACATTATTATTAATAATTTTTTTTTCTTTTCTTCATAGAATTCTTTGCATAATAATAAGTTGGTTTCCTTTTTTTTTTTGTAGTAAATACTTTTTTTTTTGTTTTTGTTATAACAACATTTTATATTTCTGTTATTCTTATTATAGTTTTCATTCGTTACGTGAGAATTTCATTTTTGTTCATTTACTTATAACGCCCCAAAAGGATCCAGGGGTTTATTGCCCCCATTTGTTTGCATTATTGTTTGCATTTGTGGTTGTGTTGTATGCATTATACCAGCTGGATTACTGGCCATTACCATCGGCTGTTGCATCGTCGGTGGTACGCCAGTCAAAGGGGCTTGTCCCATCATTGTTTGACCCATCACCGGCATTCCCTGCTGATGGCAAAAGAATACAAAGAATTCATTTTATAATTATTATTATTCAAATTTCTGTTCTTTAATTTAATTTAAAAGCAAAATATATTTAACGAAAGTTTTGTTCTTTTGTATGTTTCTTCAATCACAAAAGAAAGTATATAAATATAACATGCATTTTCAAACAAGTTGTTGTATTTTTTGTTTTATAATTATTGTTTATTTTTGCATCTACTTTGTTTAATTAAATTTAAATTGTTGCTACTGGCACGTTGTTGTTTGTATATGTATTAGTTGTTTTAATTTAAAAAAAAAATATATATATTATGTGCTTACAAGTCGTTTAACTAAAAACTAACTTTATTTTGAATTAATTTTTAAAAAAAGTCACAAAAGCCCAGCAAGAAATAAAATTATAACGAAACAATTTATTTTGATTATACTTTTAAAAATTATCGGAGCAAAGATGCCGAACGTATTGTCTCGGCCATATGTCGACGATGTTGTTAACCAGAATTTTGTCCGTTACTGTGACCGACTGTACATAGTTTGTGGTTAAGCACGGAAAATTCCTCAGAAGAAACGTCATCGTATACAGTTATGTGGAATGTAGAAGTTAACTAGTGCTAGTGAGATATAGACCTCTAGAAAGAGAGTAAAAGATCACTGAGTGTGGCTGCACTTAAGAAATAATTCTTTGACCGATTCAGAGCTGCTTTGCGACTGATAAACCAATTTATATTTGTCGATTCTAGGCAATCAAACAGATCTCATTGGATATATTTTTTAATTTTTTATGATATAAAATATTTCAAACCACAAAAATTCAATATCAGTTTTACCAGCAGAGCAGATCAGCTGTTCTCGAAAGCCACTACACTTTCATCGTCAGTACTCATGTGTATTTTTATTTATTAGCAATTGTTAGGTGACATATTTTCTATTTGTACCAACTTTTGAAAGGGCGTATGAAAACTGTATCAAACCGCCGGTAACCCATTTCTATTAAGTTCCTGTGTTGCCGTTTTGACTATTTTTCTTCATGCGCTATTTTTCTAAAGAATTATCGGAAAAATTGGAAATTTCAATGTAAGATATAAATTAAAGTATTTTAGCAAAAAGAGGTCTGTGCATGGATGTTCATGAGCTACTCTCGAATAGCTCCAAGTACATTTTTCTTTATAACTTCGATTTAGGAAACTCAAAATACGTGAATTAAACGTGTCTGAAAAATCACTGAAAGGCAAGTTCGATGAACAGGTTATTTCACGTTTGGACAGCCTGGACCGTGCGATTTGACGACTCTAGACTATTTTTGGTGGGGTTATATATATATATATATATATATATATATATATATATAGATATATATATATATATATATTAATTCTCGGTTGTATTGGTAATGGTAATATATCAAATGCTAAAAAATTTTAATTAATATTTTAAACATGTTTACCGCATTAAATAAATAAAATCTTTATAAACATTTTTGTATGTATATTTTTCGAAATGATCGCTGCAAAGTCAAACCAAAAATCAATGCTTGACAAGTTAACAAGCCCGTGTCAAGCCAACCAGCACACGTACACAAAGTTGACAGTTAAGATTTTAATAGTGTCTAGACCCCTTAATAATTTACAAAATGTGCGTAGTGTCTTATTGCACTTCAGGTGGTCAAAATAATGCACTCGTGCTACAGAATTACATACATCGATTGCGCGGTGCTTTGCTGGGCTTTTAAAAGCTCTACATTTACAAAACGAAGAAGAAAACAAAGCCAGAAGAAAGTAATTGAAAAATAAAACTAAATAACTAATTTATAATTAACTAAAAATTAAATATGTACTAACAAACTACTTTGAGCTTTTAAAGGAGATGCTATTTTTGGAGTTTATTAAAAGGACTTTTACATGGGAAGAGTTTTTAGATAAGAGTCAGTATTAGTGGCAGAGAAGAAACGCGTTTTCTTTGTTTTTTTTTTTTTTTGCTTAATAGACATTTCAAATATACTTGGGAAAAAGAAAAATATGGATGATGAGATATATTTGATTTATTAAATATTAATATTTGCATAAGAATAACATATTAACTGAGTCATAACAAAACAGAAACATGTAATTAATAACCAAATGAAAATTAATAAATAAAAAGAAAACGAAATTGATTAATTAATAAAACCAAAATAATAACCAAATCAAAAGAAAAATGAAAATAAAAATAAAAACTTTAATAAACATAAATGAAAATCAACAAAATGAAAAAGGAAATAATAAAATAAATCTTACCTGCATATAATTTGGTATAACAGGATAACTAGCATGTATATACGGATGATTAATTGTGATTGGCGCAGGACTTACAGTCATGCCATGTGCCTAATACAATCAATTTAAATTTGAATTGGAATTTTCATCATTATTTTACATAGAAATGTAATTTTGTTTATGTTACATAAAGATTAGCATTAATAATTAAATTTAGTTCGATTAAATTTTAATAATTTAAATAAATAGCATTAATATTGTTGTTATTGTTGTAGTTATTATTATTATTATTTTTTCCAGTTTTTAAGGTGGCAGTTATTTTTGTGGGACATATTTTTTTATTCATTTAATAAAATTTGTTGAGGTGGTTGATTGTTGGAATGAGTTGATTTGATAGTGATTGATTTCAATTTCGATAAAATTTGTTTGTTTGGACAGAATTTGGTAAAGAGTTTGAACAAAATCCAAAGCATAAGGAAACAAAAAACGTTCACGGAAATGAAGTATAAAATGAAAAAGAGAAAAGAGGAAAAACGAAAAACGAAAAAAGAAGTTAGTCAGGAAATAAAGTAAAAGGAAAATTAAACTAAAACTAACTAAATAATATTAATAATAATAATAATAATTAGTTATGAAATAATTAATATTTAGTGAAATATTGAGTAGCAATAAATAATAGGAATATTGACATTTTGTTTAAGCCTTTTACCTAATTTCAATATATAAAAATAAATAAATAATAAACAATAACCTGGATAAAACGAAAAATTTGTGCAGTTGATTAGAAAAAGAATTGATTGAACTTAAAAACATTTCCAAAATAATAGTTGAGAAAATATATAAAAACATTTTGTAATTGTATGTTAACAACTGGAAAAGAAAGAGACAAAAACATTCCCCCATATTACGTATGTCGCTGACGAATTTGCGACTACGAACAAATTCGACTGTAAAACTTTGTAGAGAATGTTTGAAACAGGGAGAGTAAGGCGGGTACAGAAATGGGAAATCATATAAGCAAAAATAAAGTTGTATCTGTTCGCCGATCGTATAAATAAAATTTACAACAAAAACAATTTTTCAAACAAAATTTATAAACGTTAGGGTCCCTGCTAATATATCAATGTGTTAGTAAAAGGGTACCACTGTTACCCATTTGTAATTTTTTTATTTTTGTTTTTCATAAGATGCAGAAGGGAGTACAGTTAATTTCATGGTTGTTGAAAATTTGTGTAGTTAATCTGTGATATGGCCCAGTGTGCAAGGCCTTAACATACGCTTAATCGTAGAAGCTTGAATTCGAACTGTTTCTTCATGTTTTTATTTGCTTATTTCCAATCGAATGTTACTAAATTCCGTGTGGCTAAAAGTGACAGCTACTTGAGTAACCCCTGCATGCAGCGGCATGCAACAAAACTGCAATCCAAATTTATGACATACAATTACAAAAGTTCAAACAATTGATTAAATCAAATACGTTAGGAGACAATTTAAATAAAACTACGGTGTTGGGCAGATAAATAGTTGGTTTTGAAAGAAACGAAACAAATAAAAAATTAAGAAAATTTAAGTGATAAATATGTATTTAAACGAAATCATAACCTAATGAAACCTCCCCTATTTGGCACAAATTTCAATTTATTATAACATATTTTTATTAAAATTTACGAGTAGTTTGTCTCTTACTTCCTAATTTTATTTTATTTTTTCAACTTAACTACGCTTAATTGTACGCATTATGGAATTTTTAATGTTTTTTTAAGTAAAAAAACAAAAACATTAAAAATACGCACAAAAATCAATTTAAGAAAAATTATAAGAAGCAAAAGCTTGAGTTTATTTTCTTTTTCCATTGATTTCAGCGTTTGTATTTATTCTTAAATTTGCATATATATAGAGAGACAGAGAAAGAGATATAGAGAGAGACACAAAGACACTCACCATTGGACGATAACCAGCACCCGTAGTAGCAGCCATTGGTTGGGGTGTCCAATTAGCACCAGGTTTCGCAGTATTTTTAGGTGAATTCCATTGCACAGGTCTATGGAATGAATATAATGGAAAGAAGTTTTTGTTTTCTGCATTGATTTAGATTTTTTGTTTGTTTTTGTTTTTGTTTGCAATGATTGAATGATACAATACACACACACACATACAAAATGGTTAGAGAGTATGACAGTGAATGAATATCGGGGGGAGAGAAATGGACACAATGATTGAGTGATTTTTGATTTTGTTGTTTCAGGAATTTTTTTCATGGATGCTTGGGATTATACTTTGGAACCGATTTCAAGTCTCTCTGTTTGGTTTGTCAGCCAATTAAGTGAATTGAGGAGTTCAGTTTAATTAATTTAATATGTTATTTAAAGGGGGAAATTTTTTCTCTTAAACTGTTTATATTTTTGCAACGATAAAAAAAATTTCGTTTTATTTTCAATTTGCAAAAGAAAATGTTTTGCTAATCGGATAAATTTTTACTTCTTATTAGCAAAACAGTGGACCTGGAAGGGTAATTTTTATTTAATTTTAAGCTCTTGCATAGGAAAATCTGGGTGTTTTGAATTTTTCATAACATCGAGATAAGCCGATTTGGGGTGCGGTAAACCTGAAAGCGCAACAACAGGTCTTTATATATTGAAATTTATTTCAATCGGACCACCCGTTTAGAAACTGCAAAATTTGTTATTTTTTTTATATAATGCCCCACTGTGCGGTAGGCTCTTCAGTACCCTGAATAAACATCATCATCATTGAAGGAGCTGTTCTCAATTTTGACAGATTTTAAAATTAAAGAAAGAGCCCCTGTGTGGTAACATATTAATTTAATTAAGAAATCTTAAGGATGAAGGATGGCATAATGAGTTTTAAATATTTTGTTTAAGCAGGCTCTCAGTTGTTGTTGTTTTTTTTTTATTGTTTTACTCACTTTGTTGTAGCTGATTTATTAATATTTAAATTTTCAACAAGAGACATGAGTGAACTATCCAAATCGCCCGTTAATATCTTTCCAGTGCTGGCTGGTTGTTGCTGATGCTGCTGCTGTTGTTGTTGGTGGTGGTGGTGGTGCAGTAGTTGATCTTGAGAGGCAATACCTGCAGTATTAATATTTGTTTGATTTCCTGCTGGTGCTTTGCCAACAGTTGTATTTGTAGTAGACGTAATGCCGGGTTTTAAAACATCACCCAAAGCATCAAAGCCTTGTATTTTTTTTTAATTTTTTAATTCATTCAAAATATTTTTGGTTGTGTTTTTGTTAAACGTTTTTTTTTTTTAATTTACAGAAAATGTGGTTTTTAAAGGGACAATATTTTGGCGAATGATTTTTTGGACGTTTGTTCAATTTTGGTTTTGTTAAATATTTTTGTGATTTTTGTGTTAAAAATATGGTGAATTTTGTTGTTGTTTATTTTTAAAATTGATTTTGGTGCATTCGCAGCATTTTTTTTTTTAATAAATTGTTGTTAAAAATAAAGAAGCACGCATACATAAAGGCGACCACACACACACACACATACGCACAGCCATACAGTATAAAACAGTAAACAATTTGCAAAAATTAAACAATTAATAACAAAAAAAAAAACAATGGCAATGAGAGACAGAGAGTTAGAGAAAAACAGTTGCAAATGAGAATTTTGATGAGTTAATAAATGTTTTAACCAAAACCAACATACACCCCCACATAGACGCACGCGCACACACACACACAGAAATATATATGAAGCCAAAATATGAAAATAATATGATAACCACCATTTTTTTTTAATTTTATAATAGATTCCACCATTATTTTTACACATATTTTTTTTTATTGTTGTTGTTGTTATAATTAATTAATTATAGTTGTATTTTTAATAAAATGTTTTTATGTTTATCGATTTTATATTAAGATTTGTGCCACCACAGTATTTTAGACAAATAAATGGGATGTTTTTTATTGTTTAAATAATATAAAACATAAAAAGAGAAGAAGAAAAAAATATATTTGCAAATAAATATCGATGAATTTGTTCTGGATTAATATTAATTCTTTTAAATAAAGAAAAAAAATATGTTAGAAGAGTTATTATATATGAAGAGGGAAATGTATGATACTAAACAATATTAAGTTGTAAAGAATTAAAACAAACAAAAAACTTCTTTTTTTTCTTTTAATTATCAAGGGAATTTAGTCTTAACAGCGATTTAGTATTAAAATTTCTTTTGCGCAGATCACTGCGAAATTAGTTTGATCAATATTTTAAGAGGCCAAAAACGTGTGATTTAACGACGTCAGACTATTTTATAGGGTGTTTTCTATAGAGTGATACAACTTTGAGTTGGCATTATTTAACAATTTAACAGCTGATAGTTGCTTTTTGTTTAGTTTGCTTTGAAACTTCATTATGGATCGACTTTGACCAGAGCAACGCGCGCAAATTGTGGAAATTTTTAATCAAAATAATGGTTCTGTTCGTCAAACTTATCATGCACTTCGTCCATTCAAAATTTTACTTTCCGATGAAGCTCATTTTTGGTTGAATGGGTACGTAAATAAACACAATGGTCGCATTTGGAGTGAGAAGAATTTACAAGCTTTTGTCGGAACACCATGACATTCACAGAAAATTAATTTTTGGTGCGCTTTATGGGCTGGTGGAGTCATTGGCCCATATGTCTTCAAAAACAATGATGGTCAAAATGTTACTGTTTGTGAAAATTTATGTTCCACATTGCGCCTTGCACGCGCCAGCCGTGGCGGCCACATGGCCGACATTATATTTAAACATTAATATCATAAAATTTTCTATCCAATAAAGTCCGTTTCATTGATACCAAATATATATTAATATGTTTTATTATGATTTAAACTTGTATCACTCTATAAAAAAACACCCCTTATAAGGGATATGTGAAGGCGATAGTATACGCCGATAAGCCCCATGTTACAAATTGTCATCGAAATTGGGAACTCCAGATTAGATTGACTACGTCCGAGCCAGCAGAGACGGTCAGTTCACATGTCAAAAGACATATATAAATTATAATGCCGGAAGATTACTTCAAATAAAATAAAGTTAATGTCAATTTAAAAAAAGCTTCAGTGTTTTATTTTATTCCAAAGCCGGTGGTATTGGGGATACTATCAAATCACATACTCTGAAAGCAATCGCACAATTTGATATATTTCAGAACTCTGAACGACTATTACAAAATCCCTTCAAAATGACAGCACTATTTTTCCTTTTAAAAAATACAGTTTTAACGAATAAAAAAATGTTTAGATATTATCATAAATTTTTAGCCCGCTGCTGTTAATTTTTCCAATTCCGATGCCGTTATTTTATAAATTTCGCTGCAGTTACTGCGTTATTATTTTGTAATTTAATTTTAAGTTTTACGTGAAATTTAAATTTCACATTTATGCTCATATTTTTAGTCTACTATTTCCGCTGTTTAAGACATATTCATCTTTTTTATTTTTATTTTCTCTTGTGAATAAAACGTTGGTCTCATGTAGCAGGCCCCTAACTGTGCCATACCTGTAAATTTTCAGAAGAATCTCAAATAAAACACAACAGAAACTCATCGTAATATTTGCTTGTATAACGAGTATTTTTGATAGCATCGCATTGACATTTAGTGAATTGGAATCACCATATGGGAGTTAGGGCCTTATTGCATGAGACCAACTAAAAAAAAACATGTTTTATTTGAAACAAAAACAAATATTTTTTTTAATAAGCAAGCAAAATTAATGCACTATTTTATAAGTCGATTCACTTTGTTTTAGACAATTTCAATTCTAAAAATAGTGTTTCCGATGGCCAAAATATTAAAGGACATCTTTAAACATTTTACGTGAATTTATAGTTCTACATTTCTGTATTTCTGTGTGGGTTATCGACAAAAGTCAATTGAAATTTCGATCGATAACAACGAATGCGATAACTTGTCCCCTGGTGTTCCGTAGGCAACATAAGCATTTTTCTATTCGATTCTCCAATTCTTTCTTTACCTCTATTTTTTTCTCTTTATAAGTTGTATTTATGTGTATATAAATTTTCACTAATCGGGAATATTCCCTAGAAATTTCTTGCCCAAAGAAAAAATTGTCTTTCCGTGAAATTCCGTGAAAAGAAAAATTTGAAAGAAAAAAAATTTGTGCCATCAGTGAATTTTTAAACCAGCTGCTTTCCTTATTAGCATTTAACTCTATTTATTTTTTCCAAAACTAAACTTGACCAAATGATGTTAACAAAATGTTACCGATACATTAAAAAAAACCCCCCACCTCAAATATACAAGTAAAATATGTTTTTCAAAGTTTTAATTCATAAAAAATATTTATGTTTATAAACTGCTTAATTGTCCCATTTTTTTATAGAAACTTGTTAAATAAGGAGGTTGTAAGTGCAAAATATTTTTATAAATAAGGCCTCAATTCTTTAAACTTAGTTATTTAAAAATATCACTGAAATATTTATGCAAACTTCCGTTTTTAGGGAAAAAATTTAAAGCATGGAAAATATGAAATTTTTCCCCCCTACAGGATATATAAGATATCTCACCAGGAATATTTAATAACGATTTCTTTTCTAGCAAATTGTGTAATAATTTTATAAAATGTTGCGGTTAAGGAGCTTTAAAATAAATCTTATTTTTCGTTCCATTGCCATTTTTTGTTGAAAAGTGCAAGAAATGTAGCATTATTTTCCAGAAAAGAACAAAAGATGATCTTCGCAAGCAAACAAAATAGTCTGTACTAGTGGCAACGTTTGTCTTCTTCACAATATTTACCTATCTGTTATATGTATCTGTTATAAATATCTGTTATATTATTCACAATAGCAGGAGTGGAAAAAACACATAGAACTTATTATTCGTGATTGGGGTCAACTGCATTTAGGCGACACCAAATCGTATCAAATTGGAATGGAATTGTTTTATAAATTTTATACAAAGTGAATCGGCTTAAAATACATGTTTAGAAAATCAATGTTGTGTTTTTATATACAAGAAGATACATAACCACCACCGTAAGAACTTAAATGGTAGATAATTTAAAAATTTTCATAAAACCTCTAGAAACTTTGGAATTTTATCCAGATAAAATTAGCTTATGGAATATACAAAAACAAAAATTCATTCGTGTCGCTGAATTGATTGTCTTAAAAGTATTCATATTTTATATTTAATAAAAAATGGCTTAAATAAACAATAATTTTAAGGTAATTTAAATTCTTTAATACATATAAACAGACTATAGCAAACATAGGAAAGCGTATGTACTAAAACTCATTTTTAATTCAAATGTTATAAGTGTGAATTTCTCTCAGTGTCGTAGGCAAATATTTCAAGTATGTATAGTGTACATACTGATCGTTTGTTCAAGTTTACAACTACAAATACACATGAATAATATTGTCAAATCACTTATAAAGGATATAATATACATTTAAGAAAATAACTAATTAATTATTTTGTGCATAAGATTATATCTCGCAGCAAATTTGGCTATGAAAATGCATTCCGGCTCGTTGAAAAAGAATATTTGTAATATACCAAATTGATAATTTCTTAAATTAAGAAGTTCTATATGTTGCGAGCTTGACTAATTAAACTCCTTGTTCTTCCAATTTGCAAGTGCGATGATGGCAGCTCATTTCCACAGAATTCTAAATACTAACAATACAATTAACGGACGCTGCTTTCAATATGAAGTTATAGAAAGAAGCAGTTATGCCAGAAAAATGTATTAACTGTTCGAATTTAGGGAACTTTCGTTCAATTTATTTAGTTTCATGTGAAAACTTCTGTGTACCTCAACGACAAACCCTAATCAGATCACTTTCGAGATTTCATACGCTTTTAAATTTATTCCTAAATTAATAATAAAACATAAATACATATTAAGCAATTATAAAACAGACGCGCTCGATCAATAAGCTTAAGATACACTTAAATAAATTATTTATGTAATATAATAACAAATTAAACATAAGAAAGCTAAGACTGAAACAAAAACTTTAAAAATAAACAAATAATTTCGCATATAAATTAATTACTTAGATTCGAAATTAAAAAAAAAAAAAACCAAGAATAAAACATTGTTGGGGACAAAACTAAGTTTTCAACTACAAAATGAAACAAATGAAAGCAGCAAAAAACATTTAAAAATAAACAGAAAATATTTGAAAAGACTCAAAGGACATTCGCATACATTTTCATTGCAAAGGAATGAACAATGTAAGCGGCTCTATGTAGCATAGCGGTAGGAGAAAAACAACTAAGCAGCGTACGAAATTTAGTTGGTTGACGTTTAATAGATTCTGGCGAATAAATAAACTACAACAAACAACAATAACAACGGTAAACGAAAGCAATTCGTTACAAAAGTAATTGGAATACGATTACTGAACTAAGGAGCACACACACACACGGTGGAATAGTGGAGAGTAAAGTGACTTTGGAGGTGAAAGTGTTTTTGTTATTTATATGAAAGTAAAAAATGTACGCCATTTCTTTTCTATATTTCTTTTTTTGTTTTTTTTTTTTTTTTGCAAATTTAGTTCTTTAAATTTAGTTTAGTTCACCTGATGTCAAAGAAGTCGGTTGAGATGAAGACGTCATAAACATATTCGTATTAGAGGTCATGGAAGTCGAATTGTTGGCTACATTTGCTATATTATTTACTGTTGCTGATGCTAATGACGCTGATGTAGAGGTTGTAGTATCGTAAAAAGTTTGTGATGGTTCCATTGAATCAAAAAATGGATTTGCTAATGCTGCTCCAGTTGCTAAATTTTATTTTTTATTTTTTATTATTTTTGAAAAATACCAATTTTTCGCACAAATTTTTATACGCACACACATAAATATATTCAGTTTTGTTTCGATTTCGGGTATACAATTTACGTAACACATACATATTAAAAAAAAAAGATGGGGATATAAAGAAAATCAAAATAAGTTTAACATTTAAATGAGATGGATTAATAAATTTATAAATATATTCTATTTTAAAACGCACCACATTGGAAATAATATTTGCTCAGAGTCCTTGACATGTACCAAGACACGCAAAAGTAAACCATTTTTTATTATTTTCTACATTCATAAATGCAGTACTGCGCTACGGCAGCGAATATAAATGAGTAAATGAGATCAAGCCTAAAAACAAATTCAAGTTCGGAATAAACCTGATAGTCACATAACAATAAAGTAAAGCCATTGTGTTCATATCATAAAATAAGTATAGTTTTATATGAATGCCACATTAATGAATTTCACAATAGAATGTTGGCATTCCACAAGATATATAATTTGTCTACAAATGCATGTTCCTTGTTCGATATAATTCTCTTTTATGAATTGAAGTAAAAAATTTATTCAAAATTATATATAATAATCATTAGATTTTTTTTAGTTTTGATGTTATTTTATATTAACATTTAATATTCGATATTTCGCTAACCATCGGTTAGCTTCTTCACTGAAATTATTTTCTATTGTCTAAAATTTTCTCTTCAGCGAAATATCGAATATTAAATATTAATATAGAATAACCTCAAAACTTAAACAAATCTATTAATTATTAAAAGAAAAAAGGTTGAAAAATTAGACACAAGAATAAAATTATATATATATATATATATATATATATATATATATATCAAGCCTGTTCTGAACACATTCAATAATTTATTGAAGCAGTTTTTTATAACGTTCACTGTTAAGAGGACGAAAGAATTATATGAAAACTTTGTTAACACAGCTGAATTTATAGTTTTTTTTCAGCACAAAAATTTATCTTAAGTTGGGAAAAATTTCCAAACTGGCACCATACATATATGCCCAAATTGTGTGCATACCATTAACTTCCCAGTGTTGTGCAGTTTAAAGGCAGAATATAAAAATTCTTAAAACACATAAATCCTTAAAGAAACTAAACACACTTAAATAATACTTGTAAAAATAAATAAAGCGACAACTCAATTTTTAAAATTATATTTAAAAAAATATATATAAAAATATTTTTCAGTCAGGTTTTCACAATTATTGTATTAGTCAGTAGTAGCATTAATATTTTATATTATTTAAATCTATAAAACGAAACATGCTTTAACAAGTTGTTAGTTTTATTAAATAGAAAAACCAAAATCAAACATTAAAGAAGTAGAGTTTAATTCAAGCTAAATTTAAGTATATAATACCAGTATGTATGTATATATTTTTTATGCTTTTGAAATCTTAAATCATTTTATTTAAGTATAAAAATTTTTATTATCAAATAATTAGTAATCGAAATTTTATATTATTTCTTTATACGAAAAGTTATTAAAATAACTAAAAGGAGCGGAATTTATATTTCGTGTGAAAAATAAAACAAGAACAAGGATTTAACAAAAATAACCAAAAGAAAATACAGTAGATACATTTGATATATATAAAAAAACCAAACAAAACATACAGTTTCCCAACATAAACTTACCGGCTGGTTCAGTATTACCAAATACCGATGAGAAATTGCTGTCGGAAACAAAAGCGTTAGCCGCAGCCGAAGGTACAGCAGATCCATTGAAACCTTAAATTGAAAATATATATATTTAATAAAACTATTATTGAAAATCGAAAAGATGCAATAAACTAATAGGCAGCCTAATATTAATGGATCATGTTCATAGTCACAAACACAGTATACTTTAGAAGAGTTTAGTACCAGTATTTCCATAAATATTTATTTCCTCGTTTTAAAAACGGCTGCATATTGGCGTAAAATAAATATCCCTTAATTCGTAAGTGATTATTAAAATTAAAGTGGCTTTAATGTATGGATTTTGTATGGTTAAAGCTCCTTAAAGTATGCCTTGTCTTTACTATGAATACGGGTCAATGGTCTTAAAAGTAAAAAAACAGCACAGTTAAAATAAATTTTTTAAAACTAAATATTTGCCCAAATAAAACGTATCCAATATACATAATATAGTAAGAAAAACCCTCTTGATTATGAGTTAAACAGTTTCCAATGATATTGCATTCTGTGACTTTATCCACTCACTAGTTAAATGTGAAACTATTTTACTTTATAAAAACGTATCTGGACATATCTGAATCTATATATTTTTCGTTAGTATTCGGTGGTTACGATTTTTAGGGCAAATATATGAAAAGTGTGAAAATGCTCTAACATTTTGGATGGTTAAAGTTTCAAATCAAAAAAAATTAAATAAGTAAATCAATATTTTAAAAATAATAAATTCTTATATTAAAGCACACATTTTAAAGCGCACGGCAGCGGAAGATTGGGTTTTTTCTACATCTTTCTATACATTATTAAAATTAATTTAAGCTAAAAGTTGCAAGAAAGTTACTAATTTCACCCTGATTTTAGGAAAACTTCTTGTAGCTTGCGAAAAGTTTTTATGCCGGAAGTAATCAATAATTACGGCTGAATATCTTGATTGTTGTATAAAATATCCAAAAAAATTTAATAATAATAATATATTCTTATCTACTTATTCGGTGTTTTACACCGAAACCAGTTAACCAAAACGAATCTCAGTTTTTACTGCTCAATCAGGATCATTTAGGAAAAAAAATTTACAAGAAGCACTAAAATTGGACGCGAGTAGTTCATAAAAACATATTATAATAATCTAACAACCGAAGTAAATAGATAAAAGGATCGGCTACTATTACTTAACACACAATTCGCACAAGCAAAATTCGTGTAAAACTATAATTTGGATTTCATGTGAATATAAACTGCCTCAGCCATAAACTTTATTACATCGAATAAGGTTCTATATTAATTTCAGTAATCTTAAGGGCCTACAAATCTACGCCACAATCTTCCTATTCATAATCGTTCCGTTATTTCTTATAAAAATTACTTGAAACATTCAGACATGTACTGCACATTCTTTCAATAACAAAATTCCAGAAGAAAATTATATTAAAACTAATATATCTAAATTATATGTAAAAAGTATAAAAATAAAAAAATGAAATGCTACCATTATTATTCATCCAAATATTATTTGAATTTTGAGCACCTGTAGCAACGCCACCAGCACCTGTCGCAAGGGGAGCATCAAACATATCAGCAAATGGATTTCCCAGTTGTAATAAATCGTCTGAAGCTTTAGTGGTACCAGCAGCAGCGGTGGAGCCAGAGCCTGGCTGTGCTGAGGCAGCACCAAACAAATCAACTATCGGTTGACCAGCTGCAGAAGCTGGTGGAGACGATAAGAATGGATTTGTTAATGCAGCATTAGCAGCAGCACCGCCGCTGGTGGGTGAAGAAACTTTATGTTGCTGCATTATTTAAAAAATATAATAATAAAAGCAATAAGTCAATTGTTATCAAATGAAACTAAACAATACTTGGAACTAAACTTACCTTATATTGATTCATGGCGGCTTCTTCATCAGCTAATGCTTGGGCTTTGAGTTGTTCATCTATACCGTTGGTCGTGTCAAATTTACTCGAAGCAGCAGCTGTGCCAAATGAAGAACTAGTAGAAGATAGGGCAGAAACAGCGGATTTTACGTTCTTTTGGTTGCTACTATTCATTAATTTTTTTATTTTTATATAGAATAATTTAATTCAAAAAGCATTGAAAAAATCAAACAAAAATTGTTCGACGAGCAACCAAAATTTTAAGTAAATTAAAGGAACATAAATTTAAAAAAAAGGATTGAAAAGAAAGGGACGAATTTAACATATAGGTTTTGGAAATTCATGTTATTATGAAAATAAGCAATTTAGTAGGGGAAAAAACGTGGGAAGAAAATAAAATATATAATTAAAATTAAAAAATAATAATTAAAATGTATATAATATTACAAAATAATAATCTAAAATACTTAAAATAATATTAAATAAAAGCAAAGGGCATTATGTTTAATTTAAAATAATCTTTTTAATTTCTCACTATTCTGTAAGATATTGGCCTTTTATCGACTTATATTTTGGCAATTGGCAAACCAATAACGATTTTAGCTACACGCCAATAATAAAATTACTTGTCTTCTACCAACAGCGAAAGTTATTATTCGAAAACAATATGAAAGCATTTGCGCAAATAGTTAGATATAGTCCTCTTATTTGTATAAAAATACTTAATAGTAAGTAATTTTACGTTTTAGAGACAAATTAAAAAATGTGTTGTTGTTTTTTATGTAAAGAGCAAATTGGATCTTGTCCAAAAATTTAGAACAAAAAATTCTTTCTACTTATTTTTCTACTAATTGTAACGCAAATTGAGCTTAAATACTTTCTATGAACTTTAGATATTTTAAGTTCTAAATTTTACTTTTAATAAATGAGAAGTTTATTTTAATTGAAGAGCTATTAATGAAAAAATATATTTAAAGTTTGAGCGTAGTTTTCTCTTTTAGTTAGTGAAAATGTCTAAATTGGTGAAAAGCAAAGCTTCCTTTAACAAAATTTAATTTGGAGGTGTCATATATAAACTTCTAAATATATCATCCTATGCAAATAGCAAGGAACCCTTTAAAAAATAAAAAACAAACCTGGCTGATTGTGTGGGAGTATTCGCAGCTGAAACTTTTCGTCCTTCTAGCGTAGCTAAATGTTGCTCCAAAGCGTCCAACAAGGAACTAGGGGCTTTAGTTAAATCAGGTATGTCTCCCTTATCGATGCCAACATTCTATAAAAACGAGAAAAATCATATGTTATACAAATTCACAAAGTTTATTTTTTATTTATCAACCTCAGCGACTTTCAAAAATTCCCCAACACGATCCATGCGCACCAAAAACTTTTTGTATAAATCCAAAGCATCACGTGCTTGTTTCTTATTCATATCAAAATATTTTTCCAATAAATTAATAATACCATCATTGTAACAGGCAAATAAACGTATGAGATCACGGAATAATAACATAAATGACATGTTAATGACACCTGAAATTTTACAATATTGAAATAAATTTAAGCTTTTATTTCTATAGCAGAAAAATGTTTATTTTTATTTAACTATTACCATTTGTTAAATCATTTGATTGACAATCGAATTCCAATAAGGCATCCAATTGCGCTTGTAAAACGGGCAAAGTTTTTAATAATTTATCAGCATGCATGGTACGTAAGGAGCCCTCTTCTTTGCTGTTGCAAACCATAATTATTTGATAAGAATTTTATTTTTTAATGTTTTATATTTTAAAAGCACAAAGAACTTACCCTCTTTTAACTTTGCAAAAATCGAAAGCCATTGCACGATAAGACAAAGATTTTTCATTTAAATACTTGGCATAGCGTCTGATAAATGGCGACATATCGTAACCTAAATTCAATTAAAAGCAAAACATATATGGTAAAATAAATTTCCAACAAGCAAATATTATATCTATTTGCGACTTGCATTATTCCAAGTCTGGATATTCAAATTACAATAAAAATATTCGTTTTATAATTAAACTAAATACTTATATTAAATACTGCAGATACTAATGTTGCAATTAAGGTCAGTTTTATACGAAATATATAATTAAAGTAAAGGTAAAATATTTGATTGGCTATTTGGAAGTTTGCCAGCAAATACACGTTAGCGGCCCTATTCATAAAACGTTCTGTTTTTATGAAAAACTACAATAAAAAATTCCTCAAATAAACCTTTAGTAAATATAAAATATATTTTTACGTTATTGTATCGTATTATATCTATATCAAATTTACTTAATAGGTCATCGTTGTACCGTGTTTTAATTCAGAAAGATATGAAATTTAAAAATTTTGATCTTGTTTTATATACAGAATTGTTTTATTGTCAATTTTTTTTTTTTTTTTTTTTTGCGTGGTGACGGTTTATTCTAAGGTAGTGGCGAAAGGTTGTGTATGGAACAGATCAAGTAGACAGCGTTGATAGTTCCCTATAAAACAGCTGGGTGTTGCTTATATGAAGAAATCAGATGAAGTAGTTTTAGTTTCTATTATTTTTATAGAACAAACATAAGAAAACTTTTCAGACAAATTAACAATGATATAAAATCAAAATAGATTTCGTAATATAAAATTTTTCGGAAAAAAGTCGACCAGTACATGTTTTATGAAAACACTTTTATTAAATATATATTTTAAGGTCATTTGAAATTGTCTGCCTAGGACATGTACTTTAATTTGAGGCTCTATAATACAAAAAAACTAATTGATTGGTCTAAATTCTTAAGTTCTGCGTGGGAAACGTTAAACGTATTTTGTGTCTCCTGTAAAATTTGTATCAATAGAGTTAGCCGCTTTGCACTCTAAGCTAGCGGTCCCTGTGATTAAATTTTTATTTCGAAGAGCAAATAGCTGTTGAAAACAGGGCTTTTCATATGAGTTTTGTTCAAAAGATATATTGTGGCGATTGAATTAAGTATACTGCCAAAAATTAATAGCTGCTAACTTTTTACTTTTATTTATTACCGACTTAATTTATTTTTATTTATTAATTTTTTTTTTTTTTTAATTTTTTTTTTTTTATTAAGGGCGGAAACTTAAAATCATAAATTTGTTTAACAGTGCAGGAAAATTCAATCATTCTCTCAACAGAATCAAACCAAAATGTCTGAATAGTTTCTTTATCGCTGTGCATTTTATGGGCGTGCATATTCATGTTTTATCTGATGATAGAAGAAAAATTGTTTATGGGAAATGCTCGATATCATTTTTCCCTTCGTCGAGAACAACATGTTCAAGGCAATAAAAAATCTAGTTATTATTTACGATAGGAGTGATCATTTTTTATTATTTTCCTACTTTCAAGGAATAAGCAAAAAATTAAGATAATATCCAAAAAATATCTACCACTTTTCTCAGTATATATTGTACCCTATTGTTTAGTTGTAGTTTTGTAATAAGGCAACCATTAAAATCATTAGTATTTCGCAACATGAGGAATACATGTCTTAAAAACTAAATTTATTTTAAGTTCTACTTTTTTTTTCTAAATACATTTAATACGTAACATGATTCATATAGTATCTAAATAGGTTTACAATATTATTATAATTTTTTGGCAAACTTTACTCACCCATTCTGCCACCAGGTACCGACATACCACCATCTTGTTTTAAGCATATTTTACATGGTTTGATTTGTTTGAGTTTTTGTTTTTGTTTTATTATTAGAAAACGAGGGATAAGTACAAGGAATAGTAGTAGAAGTATCAGTAAAAAGTAGTAAAGCGAATATTAAGAAGGATATTTTTTATTTTGTTTGTTTAGTATTGACATTAAAAAAAATTAATAAAAGAAAACATTTTATCCAAAAATCAATGAAAATAAAACAAAAGGAGAAAAGACATTAGCCGTTTAATGATTGCGTATTGGGCAAATAAATTTTTCAATTAGTTCAAGTGTATGATTGATTGATTGATTGATTAGGTCGATTAGATGGATGACGTTGATTTATTGTTTGCAGTTTTAAAAGGAAATCAATATTAAATCCAAGTTAATGAAGATTAAATTGTAGTTTTGTGGAGTGTAGAGTATTTGGTTGATATAAAAAAGAATAAAAGAAAAAAATTATAAAAAGCATCATATTGTTACCACAAAGAAAACAACAACAAAACGGTTTATATAATAATGAGAAAAACAATGGAATGAATTGTATTAGTTTGTAGTGAAGTTAGTATGACTTATAAATATTTATAATTAAATTATAATTTTTTTTTTGCAAATGTTCACCAAAACTTATATAGATCCTAAATATATGTGTATGTATGTATGTATGTGTATAATTAATTTTGTAATTTAGCCCCTAGTTTTAAAAGTGACTATATTTTTGGTGGGATGGGGTTGTATGTGTTAGAGTGTGCAAATTTTGATTTCAACTCCAATTACCTTGTACTCCACCCTTGTCCAAGAAATTACTAAGATTAAATGTTGAATTTGATGAAGCTAAATACTGCATAAAACGCTAAAAATAAATTTAAAAAACAACATATGACAATTTATCCAATCTAGCGCTTAACGCTTCCAACTTCACTCACCTCATTACCATATGCCATCAAGTGATGTGTGGTTATTAAAGATTTGTACACTACCACCCAATTAGCATTTTGTGAACGTTCAATAAGTAAGTTGGCCAAATGTGGTATGGAAACATTGGGTTCGTTTGTACAATGCACTAAATCTGTAATAAAACAAATTGGACAAGTTTTTAGTAAAATGACATATTGAAGTAAGTAAATATAGTTTTAACTATATTCCAAATAACTTTAATAAAAACTTCAATCAAAATTTATCCGAAATCAAAATAATTAAGTTTCAGCATGAATACCAATTCAAATTTAATTCATACATAATTAAAATTATTAAGTGTTTAAGTAATTTTCAATGTTATAGTATTTGAATGTTGTTTGTTATTGTAATGCTGCTATATTTGGAATGTATGAATGTATTTTCAAAACGAAATTTGTTTTATAATTTAAAATTTTATTAAAATACAAATTTATTTTAAAAAAACGATAAGGCTATTTTAAATAAATAAAAACATGCTCGCTTTAAAATTATCTTCCTAAAACTAAATTAATGTTAAACCTGACATTGTGTTTACGCTTATTTCGTCAAATATTTTACAAATGTGACCGTAGCTTAAGTCGTCAAATGTTTTATAAATGTGACCGTAGCTTAAGTCGTCAAAATCATCCACAATAATATAATTCGACGCAGCTTTGCCACGACAAAGATTTTTATTACATTTTGCTTGATTTTATTTTATTTTTAAGAAATTTAATATTTTCTTATCAGATCTTGGCAGTCTGAGTTCCTATTAAGCTTCACTTAATAAGAGGGAGTCGGTATATCTGTGTGTGTAGGTGTGTGGGTGCGTGCATGTGGGTTTATGGGTGCGTGCATGAGAGTGTATGTGTGTAAGTGAACCTCTCAGAAATTTTGAGCTACTTAACCGAATTGAACTCCAAAGAGTTCTATTAAGCTTAGATTTCCAGTGAGTTAGAGCCGGTAGATCACGGACCACTCACTACCTTTCGAGAACTCATACAATCTAAGAAAAAATGTTTTCAAATGTCTTTTTTTAATCACTTTTAAATGGTTTTACTAATTTAAAATATAACTTTTTTAGGTCATCCTGAAAAAAATTATTTGCGGGCGGTTAAGCATTGAAAGTGCATAACAATGGGTATTCATATGTATGTGCGGATATAGAAATTCTACATACAAAATGTTTCATATTCTTACATTGTGAAATTTCTGACTGCAAATTTGTATCATTTTATTCGGGTTAGCAAATACAAACTCTAAAAAATTTTATAATTTTTATCAATAACTCTCATGCATACAAATGCAAATATACTACTACATAGCACATACATATATATGTAGATACCTATTTATATATTTATGTGCGTGCATGTATGTATGTATGTGCATATATATTTATTTATGTAAATGTTTTAATACAAAATAAAAATATATCAAAATCAAAACGGCTTTTGAAACCAACGCAAAATAGAGATTATTTTATTGTGCATCAATCATCAGCAGCACACATACATACACATGTATGCATTTGTGTGGATTTATTTGATTATTATTTTGTTTAATATTCTTATCACGTTTTGACATTTGCTGGTTTAATTTATGTGTCGGCTGCTTAAGCATTGAACTGTAAGTAAATCCCATTGCATTTGTTGACACATTAAGGGAATGTTTTTCAGATTTCAATTAAAATTCTACAAAATATCGAGTTGTGTACACAATTCCAAATGTGTACATCTGTTACATATTTTATAAAACTAACAGCATTAATTAAAAATTAATTATATATTATTTATATAAAAAAAACCGCACATGTTTTCTAGTTCTAATTGCAATATGCAGGCAAATTTTTGAAATTTTTTTTTTTTTCAAAACAGTAAAATATTTATCTATTTTAATTGATTTAATTCATCTTTGAAAGAAGTATGTAATCAGATTTAGACTCAAAATGCAACGGAATGCTAAAAATAATTATAAAATATAAGGTCTGTTCGAAAAAAGGTTAAATAACCCAGTTCAACAACAACAAATTCTTAAAATATTTAAAATTTATACGAATCGAACTATCTTATGGGTAGTTTTTATTTATTCCTATATCAAATATGGTTTATACTGTTTAAAAAATAAAATAAATATAATATGATCAACTATTTAACGAAACATAATACAAGACTTATTTGAAATTTCTTATAATGGTTTGAATATGTTTGTGTGTATTTATTTATCTTCTTATTTATTTTCCTATGCTTAGATAATCAAATATGTTGTTTAGCTAACCTATTCTACTGTCTACTTTCTATGATTATTATGATATATATTAAATAGGCCATTAAACTGCAACACATCCCTTGCAAAATATTTTTTGGCATGTTTTATAGTATTACAAACAAGTTCTTACAGATTTCAAGAAACACAGCACTAGAGTTACAGCCAAATACCGCATCACTCATTCATTCACTTGGCTCCGATAAAAGAAAAACATGAGCACTTTTTGTTTGTTCATCTCACGCACATACTCATATAATATTTAAACCGGCTAGTTTTATATTACTCTTTCAACACAATCCCAAACACATGCATATACTCAAACACCAACAGACACATGTCGTCTAAATTATTTACTTAATTCTATATACATACTTTCTTATGGATTTATCTTGAATGAGTCATCATGTTGCAAAGTCTTACTGAATTCTTAAATATGTAAAAGTATACTAGTGGATATGTGCATTTACGTAAGTAGGGCTTAGTACAAAAGTTCTTCATTAGAGTTTTGCGAGCGAAATGAAAAAAAAACTATCAGTAAATTTTAAAGAAATTTCATAATCATGCCCAATGCATCCGCGTCGTAGTGATAAAAAATCTTGATAGATTTATATTTAATATCTTATATATATATACATACGTCACCTAACTTTTTTATTTTACACTTTTGAGTATCTTATCGTTCAACAATATCAATGAAAAATATATAATTTAAAAAGACATTTTAGTGCAAATATGCACAATATAATTATAAAAAATTTGGCTGTGCTTAAAATTGATTTGTGATTTTAATAATCAATATAAAGCAAATTGTAATAGAGTTGTTATCAATATGTATTTAATATATTATTAACTTTAACATTACAAAAAACCCCAGAAGAAGTCGACAAACAATTGACGAAACGTTGGGTAAAATATGTATGTAATAAATTTTTTTATTAACATTGAATATGTTAGGCCGAATTAGGTTAAAAATATTCTCCATATATTGATAACTATTTTTTTTATATTTCGTAGGTAAAGGTTTTGAAAAAGTGTTGGAAAACACTTAAGAAGCAAATGAAACCGATTTCACTTATGTAATCTTTCAAAATTTTCTCTGTAATATTTTATATGCCACAAGAAAGAGAACAAAAAATTAATGTCCTGTTAAAATTAACTTTTATATGAAAATCCATTCGATATTTTCCTTAAATTTCACTAACCCTAATTGGATCAAATAACCACCTAACCAAAAGTGAGGTTTACTACACTAAATTGTATTTCAGAAAATATAATAGGAATAATTAATTCATATAATACTGTAGGTGATCATTTATACATAAAATTCCTGTGAACATCGTAAAAGTAATTAATTTCACACCGGTTTTTAATTCAAACGTACAAAAACTCGCGTTACATCAAATTTTATTATACTGATAAAATTAAAAAAACTTACTTTTTTCATCGAAGCAACTTAGCAAATTCATTTGATTAACTGTTTTAGCAAATAAGTATAATATTGAAATTTTAAAACCTTGAAGTTATTTTATTTATCTCTAGGAGCATATTCCAAAAACCTCTTTCGTTTGTGTCATGATTTTCACTTAATCAAAAGTTTCTTTAAATTTAAATTCAATATAATATCGAATTTAACCAAACTTTTTCCCAAATTAAGTAGCGAAAGGAAAACGTTCGTTACAGTATTTTATTATTATTGATTGATTGAAATATTTACGTTTGGATGTCCACATAAATTTACTTTATGAAGCAGGCAGCAAGAAATTGCGAAATAAATAAATCATATACTATATGAAGATACTAATTGACCTAATTTCTGAGAGCTGTGACCTTTGAAGAGACAAAAAGGCATTAAGAAACATAAATATGCGGGGAACAAACCAAAATGAGCGCTTAGCTTGATTTGGCCATGTGTATAGAATCATTTATTTTTGTATTCTTTATATAAAATTTGTTCTGGAATGCATTATTCCATAAATTTAGTTTTATTGTTTACGAAATAGTATTTAAAACACTTTTTCAATACAAAACAATTTTTTGGCAAAGGCTGTTCATTTTGCAATTGACGCATTCAATTACGACTACACGTATGTATTTTGTAGTTTATATTATTTACAAAATACATTTCTTCCACCGCATTCCTAGACATGCAACGTCTCTGTTTTTATGCAGAATAAAAGTTCACACAATATGACATGCATTTTCTTCACTTTGCTGCACACTTGCAACATGTTTTAAAAGCACAAGGAAGAAAAACAAGACTATTGTGATGATAAATATTGCTGCTGTAATTTTTAGCTTTAGTTTTACATTTTTTATTATGGCATGAAAGCAAAATTATAGGGCTTGAATATTTCAACACTTACAAACTGAATCACATAAGCGCTCAATATGAGTAGCAAAAGAAAATTGGCAAAACAGATATTGACTAATTTATTTATTTTCTTCATATTTCGTACTTTAATAGAATGATTTCATGCACAAAAAAAACTGACGCTTCGGGTTATCTTAAGGATGTTACAATATGAAGGCAAATAAGGTAATATTTGAACATTTGGAGTGTTTATTAAATCGCTTGTGTAGTTTATTTGGATCTTTGGAAAAATTTCACAGAATACTGACACGATGTTTATAACGTGAGCATTGTTGGATAGCCTTGATAATTTTGATGCCTCCTCTGTATGTTTTATTGCTGTTGAAATTTGAAAAAATACAACTTCGAATATGTTTCATATGAAGTTGGCTACAAAATAAATAATATGATCTAACCGGTCACAGAAGAATTCATAGAAATTTATTCCAATATAATTTGTAACGGAAAAATTATTAAATTTAACATACTTGATTAAATGTACGACCACTGTTAAATAGATAACAGCACTGTTAACTATTAAAGTAGTATGTTTTATATTGAACTTGAAATTGGCTTTGCTAAAATATGGGAAAATCTTTTTATTTTCCCTTGTGGGTATTTACTATATTTCCATCTTTGCACTTGAGTATATATTAATTCCTCAGTAAAGATATAATTCCTTTCAAACTCTATTGCGATTATACATGGGAGCTTATCTCCAAAAATGTATTTATGATTTACATACTACATGATTTAGTATGGGAGCGTATTGTGTTTAATGAATTAATGCTGTTTGAATATTTCTAAAAACGTTCGGAGTTGAATAGTAGTGCATTGTCTAAATTATTACATACATATGCGTACTTACATACATGTATGCATGTGTGTACGAACTTACATGGGAATTTGTTTACACATGTCCATTGAATATATCATTAAAAAAAAACGGCAACATCAGCTGGTTTACGGAAAGTGAAACTTGGTTGCATTGTTGTTTTAACAAAGAATTCAGCGATAATTAAATTATTACAACTACAACAAATAATTGACGACAGCGCTGCCAACAGCAACAGCAGAAGCAATCTTGAATATTTGCATTCACACTTATATGTATGTATGTATATGTATTAAGTTCAATTACATTTTGCAGGAGCACTCTTCTTGATTATTTTCACAAACGCATATACAGCTCTGTATGTATGTAAGTATGTACTATAAGGGAGCAAATATGGAATATCAACAAGCGATATGACCGCAAAGATTTGTCAGTATGTCCATACATGTATGTATGTATATGTATATGACTATGTTTAAGTTCCTATGGATGCAAATATGCAAACATTGGATCTTTGAGAAGAATATGTATATTACAAATAACAATTAAAGTTACTAACGGCTAGATTTGATACATGCAATCAATTGTATGGATACACATTAAAATCCGTATGTATGGATGTGTCATCTTATTTATACATATATCACATCATTTTTATTTGAAGTAACGGCTAAGAATTGGTATTGCACCAGTGGATAATAATAACGTACATGTGAATAGT
Organism: Linnaemya vulpina; assembly: GCA_963675445.1. Lineage (NCBI taxonomy): Eukaryota > Metazoa > Arthropoda > Insecta > Diptera > Tachinidae > Linnaemya > Linnaemya vulpina. Next base: position 99,530,542 of record OY776277.1, read on the forward strand.
AAAAAATCTATATATGTAAAGCGCTCAAAGCTATTTGCCTACGCGTTATAGGATGAGAAAAAATGCACCTGTTGCCAGTTAACTACTATAACTATAAATATACATACTCGTCCATATGCATGCATGTCCATCCAAAGCGAATTCACCTTGTGTACATCCATGCATATGTGTCTACATATGAACACATAGTCAAATTCATATGTACATGTGTAGTACGTTATCATTAATACGTAATATTTCTGCCCTTTGAACTTTTTATAGATATGTAACGTACGTACACGCATATTTATGTATATATCTAAGTATGTACATACATATGTATACATATATAAACATGCTGCAAACAACATTCGTATATACGAATATTTTTGTGATATTCAAAGATATTTATTTGGGAACCTATTAGTGTGCAAAAGTATACTACATATATAAAAATGAAATATTTCAATACAGATTATATATTACATATGTATGTCACAGTCAGAAAAACATTAATATTTTTCATAATATCTCTGTTTATAATGGTCACATGGAACTTTACTCGCATGCTTTTTCAATTTATATTAGAATTTTTGAAAATCCATCCATCCATCTGCTGTACAAAGTCTGCAAACACTTTTCTATAGCTTTTAATAAATTGACAACAATAAAGCATTTGAATTTATTTGAAACTTGTAAGTAATTTGCTATATAAGATAGTTGATTTCGATAAACATTAAATAGTTTCAAATAAGTCAATTATTGAACTACTGTTGCGGCTACCTTACACATATATCGTTTCCTAAAAAGTGACGCACCCTAACCAAATTTTATAAATAACAAGATAAAAATATTTATCAAGATTGCAAAACTATATCATAGTTCTTAGTCAAAACCAAAATTTGAAAAAATCTGCAATAGGCGTAAATGTCCCGGAATACCGACATTTACAAGACTTTCCGAGTTCTTAGTTAAGAAAGTTTTACGTTTCAGATAATATGTACCTTTTACGTACAAACATCCATATATAAATGGACATACACACAACTGTGTGTATTTATAAAATTATGAATACTCATGTGCTGAAAATACCATTTATAGCCTATTAGTTATATTGTCTAATAAATGTCAATTGACTTTAAATTATTGTTTGCCTGTCTTGTGCTATAAATTTTATTTCATACTTAATTGTTTAAATAATTGATCGAATACTTACAGTCTAAATGTTTCTTTTTAGGTCCAATGCACTCTTCCGTGGTGGCCTTGCACACTGATTTGGCCAGGCCTTGACCGGCGAGACTGTGCCTGGCAGCCAACAGTCTGTCGTTGATTGTTTGCCCAGCCATGGACATGATGAACTATTTTAATTTTTTACTTCAACTTGTATAAAAGGAAAAACTTTTTTTGTATCACACTTTTTGTAAATTTTTATTTACTTTTAATAATTTTAAATACTTTTGTTTCTGTCGTAACAAAGTGCCAGCTTTGATTACAAACTACAATTAAAGAATGAGACGAAACTTAAATAAATAGATAAAACTTCGATAGCAGTATTATCAAAGAAAAAACACCAATGGAGACTGTAATGATGTGACCGATGGTGACCCATTAAATCAAGGTTCTCAATGGAAAAACACCATTAAACACGCCCCCTATATTCGTACTTTAGCAAAAACCACCCATTATTACGGCTATTTATTCAATAAAAAATAAACTTGGCTTATGTGGATCTTATCAGTAATAAGATCGTCTTTATAAAACTTTAAACAAATAGTTTTCCACTCTCTTATTGATTTTTGTGGTACAAATCCTTTCAGTTCTTCACGCAGTGTACGACTTGCGTGTATACGTATTTTTGACAAAAGAATTGTCATTCTTGTTTTTCTTATGGTTTTCCTCATACACTACACTTTACATACATATTTGCTTTGCTTTTAAAACCCCATTTCTTTCTCTGATATTGGATTTTTGTATCCATTTTTTTTATGGAAGCTCTCAATACGTGGCTCCCAAAACAACAAGAAACATGAATTCTTATTTATTCATTTACCGTTAAACAACCAATTTCACAAGTAATTAATTAATGTAGACTTTTAAATTTATATTTTTTTACCAATTATTTTTATCACTTTTTACTACTTTTGTAAATTTATCTTACAAGATTTTTTAGTTTTGCATGGGATTTTTACATCCACTTTGCTACTTAATATATTTTGTTTTGCTGATCTACAATTGTATTATTTAACTTTTTCTAAAAATATTTATTTAAATTTTTCTTGTGTAATATTTAGGCAAATTTAATTTATATATTGTTATATAGTTATTTTCCTTTTTTCAGGAGTTCTTTCTCTTATTCGATTTTTCCCAATTTTATTTGCCAAAGTAATGTATAAAGAAGCAGAATCGTTAGTGCTACAAATATTTTATGTGGCTACATTTGGTATTTACTTAAGCAGACTTGGCATCACTTTCCCATCAATTGAATCACTCAATTTTCTTTGAGAGCGCTACCAGACTAAATGAGTAGATGTGTGAGCTAAATATATTTGCTGCAACATTTCAAGAATGGCACCTAATACAGACTGTTATTTCAATCCCATGCATTATAATCACGAGTTACTTGATCAACATTGGATAATGGATTTAATTATATATTTATATATAATTATATATATACCCACACAATATCACCGAACACTAATTAGATGACGGCCATATATATAGTACTGGAAGGTCTGGTATTACTGTTAGAAAGAAATTATTTGAAACCACTCAAAAACAGATGATACTAAAATAATAACAATAATAAATTGAAAAATGTCATGTTTAATACGTAAGTCAATAAGTGAAAAGGTAATTTAGTTATATTAATAAATTTCTCCGTTTTTATAAATAACACTGACATACTTTTCGTGTAACCATATTTACTTATATAATTCTCCACAAGATATCACAATTGATTAAGAATAATAATGTGTATTACGAGCTAGAAGTGCCACTGAAAGCACCGGCAAATGGAAGGCCGGCATTGCAGTGGTCTTTCAGAGGAGATGCTGCAATTAGTGGAGCGCTATTAAAAGATGTAGGAAAGTTAAATTTCGACAAGGAATTGGTTGAGCAGACAAAAATTATACCAGCTAATGGCAAAACTCCAAGCAAAATAGAATTCATCTTAAACGAGGGTACTTTTATTGAATCTTTACTAAAGGGTAAAAATATGCTGGATGCATCCAAACGTCGAGAACGTATGGTATTTGAATATAGTTCTCCAAATATTGCTAAACCATTTCATGTTGGTCATATACGTTCTACAATAATTGGCAACGTATTGGCAAATCTGCACCAAAATTTGGGATATCCCGTCACAAAAATTAACTATTTAGGTGATTGGGGTACTCAATTCGGTCTATTACAAGTTGGAGTTGAAATGTCAGATATAAGCGAGCAACAAATGCGGGAAACCCCAATAGAAACTCTATATAAAGCCTACGTTACAGCTAACAAGGAGGCAGAAAAGGACACATCTATAGCTGAAAAAGCACGTAATTACTTCAAAGATCTGGAAAGTGGCAACCAGTCAATGGATCTCACACAGCAGTGGCAAAAATATAGAGAGTATACCATTAACAATTTGGAAACTATTTACAAGCGCTTGGGTGTGTCCTTTGATGTTTATGACTGGGAATCTCAATACAGCAAAAAACATATATCTGAAGTTTTGCAACTGCTGAATGCCAAAAACGTTTTGTTGTCAGAAAAGGATGGCCGTAAAGTTGTGGTAGTTGATAAGCGTCGTATTCCTATAATTAAAAGTGACGGCTCAACTTTATATTTGGTACGTGATATAGCTGCCTTGCTGGATAGATGGAAAAGGTTTGAATTTGAAACGATTTTTTATGTTGTGGAAAATGGACAAACGGACCACTTTAAGGCATGCTTCCAAACGACTTCTAAATTAAATGATAACATTAAAGAATCTAATCTTAAACATGTAAAATTTGGACGTATACACGGGATGAGCACTCGCAAAGGCCAAGCGGTTTTTCTTAAAGATGTGTTAGATGAAGCACGAGATATTATGCAAGAAAAACTATTAAAAAGTCCGAGTAGGTATAAATTTAAATATTGTTCCGAATTATATTAATTTGCTCGCATTGCTGAATCAACGAATTCGATTGCCAGCTTTTCATTTACGGCGTACATATTCCACTATGTCCAAAGACATATAACTACATTTGAAAATAATTTATATCTGTATGGTTTTGCCTTAAATGTAGGAAAATACTTTTTCGATAGGGAGCCAATTATATCAAAAATTCGATTTCAAATGAATGAAAATATTTATTTATATCGGAATTTTATTGATGCTTTTTTAGTACTTTAAACAGTAAAATGTTTAATTATTATTGATTTACGATCCCAGTATTGAACTACACTTTTTTTAAGCTGCATAATTTTTTTTATAAAAAAATCTTTGATTTTTATTAAAAATTAACCCATTTTCTTCCAGATAAGGATTTTCAATTTTAAAGAAAAATAATTCCATATTAAATTAGACAAGTGTTGCTTCTTTCATATTCAACTGTGGTTCATGTATTTTAAAGAAATATCTAAATACAACCAGCACGAAGGGTCAACAAATTCAAGGCTTAAATTTGTTTTTGTACAGAAAATTTTTCAATAAGTTTCATTAAACAAATATTTTTATTATATTTAGTAAACCCGCTAACAATTCTATCGTTATTTGCAGCTACAAAAGTGGATATAACATCTTCGGAAGTGGCAGATGTCTTAGGTGTGTCGGCTGTGATTATAAATGATTTAAAACAAAAAAGGCAAAGGGACTATGAGTTTTCGTGGGAAAAGGCTTTACAAGTAAATGGTGACACAGGCATAAAGCTGCAATATACTCACTGTCGTTTAAACAATTTGATCGAACAAAATTGCAACATACATACCAATAACTTGCAAGTCTCATGGAAAAATCTCAAAGAACCGGAAGCTTTAGAACTGTTAAATGAAATTGCCAGATTCCCTCAAATTCTATGGCAGGCCAAGCAACAATTGGAACCTTGCATTTTAGTCAATTACTTATTTGCTTTAAGGTAAAATTCATTCAAATTAAAAATCTACCTGACAACATTATAAATTAATATTATTTCTTACAGCAATTGCGCTAGTCGTGCCTTAAAACGTTTACCCGTTAAAACGGAAAGTAATTTGGAAATACAACAACACCGCCTGCAGTTATTTACATCTACCAAAAGTGTACTAAAGCAAGGCATGGAAGTATTGGGATTAAAACCTTTAAATAAAATGTAAATTTTATTACAACAAAAAATGTAACATTTACAGGAATACAAATACTTATTTAAACAATTTATTAACGTTTCTTCCATGTGTATTTGCGGCGAGCACCTTCTTGGCCAAACTTCTTACGTTCACGGCGACGGTAATCACGTGTCAGTAAACCAGCTAAAACCAGCATAAAAGAAAATGCATTTCAATTAAAACCAATCAACATTTCTTCTTAATAAATATCTTTTACTAAAAAAGTATTTATATATGTATTTACCTAAGCGCATCGATTCAATCATCTCTTGATCAACAAAGCTGCGCAAGCACATGGAAATACCCCAACGTATAGCGCCAGCTTGGCCAGAACTGCCACCACCCTCTACATTTGCTTCTACATCACATTTACCCAGCATTTCGGCAAATATCAAAGGAAATAAAACCTTAAATGCAAAAAAAGAATAGTGTAATAAAAATTTAAAGTTTTATATGGAAAAGAAATTTAAATGTAATTATTAGAAAATACATGCATGCATACGTACATATATCATATGCATATACATATATTTATATTTGATTCGTGGGAACAAAATCAATAATTTGATTTAAAAGAAATGTCTTTCTGATTTTAGTATTTAAATAAATAAATACACAAATATTTTTTATCAAGTATTAAGTTTGTGATTATAAAAGAAATATTTTCTTATATTTGGGACGATGATGCAGCCAGACAGTAAATAATTAATTGAAAAGCAATACGCTTTAAAAATTAAATTATTTTTACTTAACATAAAATGCATTAAGCAAGAAGTCGACTAACAAGAGAGAAATAATGTCGAGAAATTAATTTATCATTAAATTGTTATATCTACTTTTCCTGCACTCTAATTAAATTTTTTTCAAATAAAGTAGCGTAATCTAGGTGAATCCAGTAACAATTTACAAGAGTTATGACGTATTTACTTGAAAACATTTCCGTAGTGGATAATTTGTAATCGTTTCTAAGAATTGTCACTGAATTTGATTGGATAGTTTTCAGACTCAAGGCTGAAATTTTCATATCGCTACCTTCCTAAAAACATATGCTATATTATATTTATTATTATTATAAATATTATAGAGCACAACTACTGCTAAAAACTGCAAGGATATCAATGAAACAGTTAAAGAACAAGTTGCTAAGGACAATAATCACTGGTTTTAAACTTCTTTTTAAAGTTATTTTTCGTGTTATCAAGAATGTCGTAAAATATCGTAGCAACCGCCAAAAAGATTAATTGTATTAAAGGAAATTTATTAAAGCTAAAATATAATATAATTTATTTTTCGTAAAATTTACTTTTTCGTACTTAAGCTTCTTCGGTGGTTGTGGGACGGCATTTTTTTTTTTTTTTTCTTTTTCGCTAGTATAAAGTACGTTCTTTGGTAATGTTTCGTCACCATCAGATTAAAAAATCTTTCCAGCGCTTCCTAGTAGACTACGCATTCGTTCTGTATACAACCCCTATGTATATTAACCACACACTTTTCCTTAAACTACGCTTAGTGAGTACCCAATTTTGTCTAGCACTGTTTACATGAAGATTTCCTTTAGAAAACATTTTTTTGCATTAAACACAAATAGAATTACATTTCGCCAAATTTCCCGGCATTGAAATTAATTCAAAATAACTAAATTCGAAATACGTAATAATAACAACAAATAGAAATAGCTTAAAAATAGTGTTTGATCATGTTAATTTGTTAAAACATCTTTTTTAAGGTGAGAAAAAATTTGTTCGGACAAATTGTTTCTATTTTAATGAGTTGGAAGTTCATTAAAACAAACAAACAAAAAAATAAAGTAAAACTTTGTAAAAATTTAATTAATGAATGAAAACATTTTCCAATATTTTAACATTGATAAAAACTGACAAAAATTCACATGTTTAAACAATTAATTTTCAATACAATAAGAATAACAAGAACAATAAAAATAAAAATAAATGCAATTGTTTTCACTAAATTTGGCCTGTCATACAGTCAGAACGGTAAACATACACGAAGATTGAGATAAAAATTTAGTTTAGCGATTTAAAGAGGAGAGAACTCACCGATAGGCGGATATACATACATGCAAACATACGTATGGATGTGTGTGTACGTGATACAATATAAATTTATAGGTATGCTTAACGATACATTTTAAATACCCACTTGCACATAAATGAGAACGTTAGGAAAAAAACGTTAGTTTTCGTTACCGTTATACGAAAATATGTATGTATGTCTCTATGTATGTGAGACAGTGAAGCCAAAACAGAGAAAACAATGATATTTTATTTATAAGATATTTGTAGAAGCGTTTTCTTTTTTAAAACCAATAAAAGCAATACTTTATCATTCATACACTTTGAAAAACATTTGAAGATACATCGGCCTAAATAGAATAAATTTAGCCCATATAAATTTAGTGCATGTGATTTGGAAATTGGCTTTGCTTTGCTTAAAACAGAACCCACTGTATGCAAACCCATATTGCGTACTATCAGCAGAATATGTGGGCAAAGTGTCTTCTAACAGGGACTTCCGAAATTTGACAGTTGATAACGGCCATCTTCCTCACTAATCTCGCTATAAAAGTTATCACAAATGGGATTTCATCAAAGGATAAAAGAGTGTCACTAAAACGACACTGTTTAGTGTGAGTTTCGGACGGCGGGCGCCGCTGGTGCATATTTCTTTAAGAACCACGCCATCAGTGTCAACGGCGAGCGCCATGGGTCGATGATTACCAGTTTCTTGTGGCCTGAATTCAATAATCTGAATGCAAACGACGGCGCTAGGTGCCGCAAAGCGCATGGATATTATGAGCAACTAATTCGGGGCCACTTTCGACAGTTTATTGTGGGGTTTTCCCAAGTCGCAGTTATGTGCGAATAAACCACAAACCTATGCCGCGCTCATCGGTCAAATTCAGCCTGAGTCATAAAAAAGTAGAAATTTCGCATGCACTCCACCCACATAATCCGTGGTGAAGGTTTCAACGATGTTATAATCCAAACATAATGGCATCCATGGGTCTTTCAAACAAACGAATAAAAAATTTCGATTATATCGCACAACCATTTTCTTTTATTTATATTTAAAGAAAGAAGCTGGTTTTTTTGCCGTCTTAAATGGAATGCAGAGTCGTAAATGAATTCTCTCTTCATAACAAATCATTTCGTGCTGTATGATATCCATGGGTAAACCTTCAAAAGATTTCTTTTAATGAACCTTCAAATAATAATTTAAAAATTTTATTTCTTTCTCTTAGGCTGGGTTTTGGAGATCTCAGTTAAACTAGATTTAGCTACAAATCAAACTCCCAGACTATGTTAAACAGAGTTTAATATTAATCCACAACTCAAACCCACGGCCAGGAAGTGCTGAATGAAAGACTTTTTACACAAACATGATTCGACATCATTTACACAATTAGCTCCAGAATAATGTTGTCTTCTGTTGTTGTTGTAATTGTTGTCGAATTTAAGCAACGATTAGACGATGATGAGACGATTCCGAAATTGTCATGATCATTTTTGAAAGCGGCTCGAGTACTGCTGGCTGAAACGGTGAACACAAGATCCCGCGGTCAACTCCGTATTCGATCATGAATATGGAGTCGAATTTTCTGACCGGTATTAGTGCAAAATTTGTTGTGGGCTCTATGCGGCACTTGTCGCTGAACATTACCGATAGCGATTAACATCGTCATGTATTAAAGAGCCGTCATGTATAGGGTGCTTTTTATAGAGTGATGCAACTTTGAGTTGGCATCACTGCTTTATTTGACCACCCATTTAACAGCTGATAGTTGCTTTTTGTTTAGTTTGAATCGACTTACACCAGAGCAACGCGTGCAAATTGTGGAAATTTTTAATCAAAATAATGGTTCTGTTCGTCAAACTCATCTATTCAAAATTTTATGTTCTGCCGAAGTCTAGTTCCGGTGAAATGGGTACGTAAATAAACAGAATTGTCGCATTTGGAGTGAGGAGAATCCACAGGCTTTTGTCGAAACTCCATTTCATCCACAGAAAATCACTGTTTGGTGCGCTTTATGGGCTGGCGGACTCATTGGTCCATATGTCTTCAAAAACGATGATGGTCAGAATGTTACTGTTTGTGAAAGTTGGTGTTCCAGATCGCGCCTTGTACGCGCCAGCCGTGGCGGCAACATGGCCGAAATCATATTTAAACATTAATGTCATAAAATTTTCTATCCAATAAAGACCGTTTCATTGATATCAAAAATATATTAATATGTTTTATTATGAGTTAAACTTGTATCACTCTATAAAACACACCCTTCATTAAAGGTACCTTCTTCGCTACCTGTAGCGAAACTTTCACCGGTGAAGTAAAAAAGTAAAAAGGTTGCAATTAATTCCTCTATCTTCTCATCTGTCTTTATGCTGTTCTCTCAACACTATCCCCTCCTTTCTAGTTTCGACCCAATGCGCTGCATAAGTAGGGGTCATCCCCAGAGTTCAAGTCCTATTAAAAAAAAAAACTACGATTTTTCGGACCCACTGTGAACAATGATATTTTTGTTGTAGAAAATACTTGTAGTACTTGTTGATAATATTTGTCTCAATAATGTAAATGAAGAAAATCAACGAAAATGAGAAAAATTTACAAAAAAAAAATTAAAAATAAACAAGACAAGTATTGCGATGGATTAAAACGCGACTAAAGTTTAAATAAAAACAAATTGTCGAGTTATAATACAATCAAAATATAAAACACAATCAAACCAAAACAAACACATACAGAGGGATGTATGTACATGTACATACACGTATCCATGTGTGTTTGTATGTACGTTAAAAAAAAGATCAAATATACTAAATTTTTTAAACACAATAGTTTGGAGGTGCTGGCAGATGAACCGTGTATTTGCAAACGAACTTTTATGTCATCCGAAAAAAACCGTTTCAATATTTCAATGATCAACGTCGTTGCGAAAAGTTCGTACGGGTCAAGAATTATCCAAATCGTAACCATTTAGAATATAAGAAAAACTTAGATCCAAACGCTTATTTAAGAAAACAACTCAACAAAACGTCAGTTGATATAAAATAAATTTCAAAGAATTTAAATTAAGAATAGAAATTATATGTTAAAAATTAAGATGTACTACAGAAATTACAACAGCGATTATTATAATTAATTAAACGTGTGGATGTATGTGTGTGTACTCGTATGTGATATCGGTTGGTGTTATCCTTGTAAGCTGCGAGCTGTTTTTACGAAAATGCGCTGCAACGATTTTCTTATCTTAAAGTAAATTAATTAATTATTTTCCCATCTGTGATATGTATGTATGTATATGTGCACACATACAAGTGTGTTAATTAAAGAATTAGTGTAAAAACGCGATGATAAAATTTTCAATATCGATTGTTCAGCATTTTAATAAAACATGAACAAAAATAATTTTGCAAAATTATTTCCAGTGTAAAAAATTCTTTCTCCAGTTTCTGTTACAAAATATATCCTTAATCGTATGTCAAAAAGGCGTGAGCGTGAAACAAACAAAAATATCTTTAAGGTGAAAAACTTTATGACATTAAAATTATTTTATTTTAATCTTTTTTAATATTTTTAAGGGTTATGAAATAAAAAATTAACTAAGAGTTATAAGAAAAATAAAAATACAATATTTACAGCGACAATTCTACGGAAATTCCATTTGAACGTCAGGAACAAGTCCATACAGCTGAATGAGTGTGCATGTGTTAAAGGATTAATTTTGTACTCATTCAAAATTTAAGGTATCGATGCTGCCATTGTAAAACTGAAGCCAAGCGTCAGAAGTATTAAAAAAGTAGGGTCAAAAGGGTCCAAAGAAAGCCAATAAAATTGGAAAAAAAATTTTGAAAATGTCATTCGGATTGCAAATAAGACCTGATCACTAAAAGAATTAAAGAGTGCAAAAATTTAAAATCCTTTAATCAGGAGCAAATCATATATAAAATAGAGAAAAATAAATTTATTTCCAAATATGCATCATCGGTCGGATGTAGAAAAAGCCAAACTTGCCTATTTTTCCGAAATCGGGGTTCTATTTAGTTGCCAATACTTTTACAAATACACTTCGTCACAAAAATTTACAGCGATAGTGTGAAAACTAAGATTTTTTGCAGCCAATTGATAATTTCTACTTTCATTATGGATCCATTATATTATTTTAATGAGATACTCAGACCTTTGAAAATTTTGATTCGATTTTTTCTTATCAACACTTGAAGATAATTTGGAAATGAAATATTAATATGTTGTTGTTTTAAGCTGTATTTAATAAACAATTGGGGTATTCACACTTCGTGCTATTTAGTCATATTCTCATAGTCATAAAATTTTAGACCAGTTTAAAATAGTTGTTGTTGTGCTGCATATAAAAAGTCATAAAATAATAGCACTCTTTCAGGTATATTTTTGTGTTGTCACAAAATGCTCTAGAGATCTGAGTCGAACGGCTGAAAGTCTTTAGGCGAGACGGCGATAGTATATGTTTGCCGCCGTTACTCATATATAATTCACGACTAAACACCAACTAAAAAATTAGTCATACCTAAATGTCTGTACATTAAATCACATTTTTATAACATAAAAAATATTAAAAGAGCACTAAATCGTAAGAACTAAATATATACAAGTGAAAAATTTTTCTCGTTTAACTTACGTAACTGGCAGCTACTGAACGTTTTTCCGTATGCCGCCGCAAAAAAAATTATTCAGCTCATAACAAGGCAGCAGCTGTTAGAGTTTATATATACAAATTTATTTAGCAGACCAAGTTATGACGGGTTGTTCACACTTGTCATATTTTTCGTGCTATTATTTTATGACTTATGACTACAGTGTGAATACCCCAAAGAACACACTTAATAAGTGGAAGTAAATACACGCAAGAATTGATGATGGGGACACTGTGACTTTCGGAAACTTCGGTTTTCAGTTGTACCGTGTATTTTATTTTTATAAGTATGGCTTTGCCTTCATAAAGGGTTCAAATATATATATATATATATATATATATATATATATATATATTTTATTTGTGTAATATTTTTTAATAAAATTTAAATGTTTTTTGCCTAAAGTTACGGGACTTTTTCTTGCCGTTGGTGCTTATTAAAATTTAAATGTGGGCAACGCTGCTCATGTATGGTTTGCTTTTAGTTAGTCCCCTTTTGCATACATCAAATTTGACTCATCAAGTCTTGAGTTTATAGAAGAAAGGGGAGAAGAGAATGGAAAAAGGTACAAACCTGACTGTACCACCAAGTTTAATTAAAGCACTTGAAGTTGGCTGCAGAACATCAAAAAAGCATATAACATTGAAAGCAAAGATAATGAAACTTGATTAAACAAAATGTTCGTGTATGAACATAAATGCAGGTTTAAAGGAAAATTGAAGAAAAATTAATCAAGAAAACCTGATAAGTATGAATAGACCCATAAATTGAATAGCTAAGTTTTTCTAAAATAATAATATTAATAACCCAATATTTATAGCAACTCAGTACAATTAGGCTCGAAGAAGTAAAATTTTTGAAACAATCAAGAACAAGTTTTGAAAATAGCATTTATCATCCCTGGTCTTTATTATAGGAGACATACTTTCCATCCCGTGTATCGCATATGTTGTTAGAGTTACCAGACGAAGTGGGCAAAAAGATCGCCTACAATCAAGACGATAAAATCTAATTTTTGGCAGCTTTTTTATAAGAACAAAATAATGATAAAATACAACACAACAAAATACAAGCTAAAGTTGTATTTGGAAGAAAAAAAAACATCTCTCAAAGCAAAAACTAATTTTTACGAATAACTTTTTTTTTGTTTTATTAAATTTGAATTCTTTATGACTACGATTATGATTAAAAAGGAATGAAAATAAAACTAAATAACTATACAAACAGAAGTTTGTGATGGATGGTTGTGCAAAGCTTTGATTGATTCTCGGAATTTTCAATCCCACCAAAGCAAAAAGCTTAAAAACGTTTACAAACAACAAACGGAGGAGTAAACAAATATTATAATCTTATTTCTTAGAATTTAACTCTGCCAACGTTTTAATAGAATACATATCGTTGCCAACAATCCAAGAGGTCTTAACTCACACACAAATTCTAAATACACTGTTTGCTGGATTAGGATATAAATATTTCTGTTTATTTCCATCACCTTCAATTTATTTATTTTTTTATCAGTTACGCTCTTTTGTAGTTTAGCTGAAGATATGCTGAATGTGTATCCAATGAATATTTGTTTAAAGAATTTTAAAATTCTTTTACAAATCAGTTAACCTAGTAAATCATAAATAAGTTAATTTCTTTTTTGATTCTCTTTACTTTTAAAGGAGATAAAGAGCCAGTTTGTCGTTTATTTTATGATTTAATTTTTTCTGCTTTTACATTTCTTTTTTTGTTCAGGTTCAAGGGTAGATTCAGTTAGCAGTATGGCGAGCGAGCGAGCGAATAGTTTTAGTCGGTGAAACTTAAAATCAACGACAGTGACAAGAACAACATTATCATCATCATCGTCATCATCAGCAGCATCTTCAACGCCATAATAATAAATTTAAAAACATGTAAAATATATAAATAATAATAAAATAGTATGGATTATGATCATGATCATGATGATGATGATGTTGATCCATAAATTTTAGTCGAAAATTCTCTCACTAATCTTCGTTAGTTTATGACACTTCATACTAAAACCGCTTTTGTTTGCTAGTAAATACAGTGTGACTAATATCTTTTGTACAAAATCACAACAGCACATCCGAAAAGTAAACAATTGATTTATGTTAAATATCAGAAATCTAATATCTGGATTTTTTTCCTTGCGAACAGGTTTTGCCAAAAAGTATATGGAAACGGGTTGAGCCTAAAGAGCATCCCGGTAACTTTCCACTAATTCTAACCGGAAATCTATCGTAACCTGTGCCTCGTTTCTGTAACTGAAGTGAGAACTTCTCGCATAGAAAAACTAAATAATAATGGTTGTCATGCTTTTTATTGCAGGGTTATCCATAGAATAATATATTTATTATTCTTAAAAAAAACAAAAAAATTTGAAATGCATTAAAAAATATATTCTGACTCATCCTGTGGTTCACAGAGTGACGACAATTTTTTCGATGTGAGAAGTCCTCACATCAGTTCCAGAAACGAGGCACTGGTTTTTGTGTTTTTAAGCTCTTGGAAGCAAAACACTATTATTTCAAATTTTCAAATCAACGGATTCCCACGTGATAAATGGTGACTGATATAGTTTTCGATTACTATAAAAGAATTGAGAACACTAACTGATCAGATATATAATTTTGGAGCTTTTCAAAAAATTACTTTTTTCCGAACTTTATCGTTCACAATATCTCACGCACGCATTAACCGATTTTAACCCGATTTGCAGTAACCGACGTGGTTTTCTAGCCTTGAGAGCTGATAAGTTTCTGGAATCGATCGGTAAAGCTGTCTAAGTTATTTTTAAAAATATTTTAAAATTTCGTAATCTGCACCAGTTCAGGGAAGATTCCCAGGACCTCAAAACGTCGAGATCTGATGAGAACTAAATTTTTTCAAAACGGGGTAAAATCAATAACTTCCCGATTTTTGAAAATTTTAAATTTCGTAGCGGCAAATTAAAAAGAGCAAGAGAACTTTTTTATTCAAGTTATTATATCGGGTGTTTTTTATAGAGTGATACAAGTTTAAATCATAGTAAAATATTAAAATATATTTTTGATATCAATAAAACGGTCTTTATTGGATAGAAAATTTTATGACATTAATGTTTAAATATGATTTCGGCCATGTGGCCGCCATGGCTGGCGCGTACAAGACGCAATCTGGAACACCAATTTTCTAAAACAGTAACATTCTGACCATCATCGTTTTTAAAAACATATGGGCCAATAACTCCGCCAGCTCATAAAGCGCACCAAACAGTAATTTTCTGTGGATGTCAAGTGTTTCGACAAAAGCTTGGGGATTCTCCTCACTCCAAATGCGACAATTCTGTTTATTTACGTACCCATTCAACCAAAAATGGGCTTCATCGGAAAATAAAATTTTGATAAGTTTGACGAACAGAACTATTATTTTGATTAAAAATTTCCACAATTTGCACGCGTTACTCTGGTGTAAGTCGATCCAAACTGAACAAAAAGCAACTATCAACTGTTAAATGGGTGGTCTTTAAAAAAACACCCTATATATGCAATTCGCTGCTTATTTTTCGAAATATTTTTTGCTTTTAAATGTTGTTAAGATTTATTCTCAATAAGTCAGCATTGCTAATATGCTTGCGCTAAGAGGCATGAATGCCTTAAGGTACGATCGAACTTGGCAAACACTTGCGCAAAAAAGCGTAACCACTATATAATAAAAAAAAAACTTTAGATTCAGTGTTAATTAATTCAAACAGTTTTCAAAATAATATTGGAATCTTTGTCACAGTCTATTAATAAGTACTAATAAGAATCAAAATGTTTTTCATTAGTATTTAGTGGTCACGCTTTTTTGGGCAAATGTTTGCCAAATGTGACCGCACCTTTAATAATACGACTTATTATTATAATAATTTCCTTTTTTTTGTATTTTAAACTGTTTTTTATATTTAATGTAAAATATCTAAAAATAAAGCTTGACTAAAAGTAATTTTCTAACAAATTTGTTATTTATTTGCAAACTTAACTCAATTCGCACAGTCGAAAACATCCGCTAATTATATGCTAAAAAGCAAAGCGGCTGGATTCAAAATGCAATGATGCCACTTTTAATTTTTTTCTTCTCCCGGATTTTTTAATGGGAATGAATTTTTTTGTTTCAGGAGGACTTTTTTCTTGGGAAGGAAGTTCCAATGGAATTCAAGCATATTCTCATTTTCCGTATAATTAATTTATAACTGAGAACACGCTTTCAAACACAATTTATTTGAAAATTCGAACAAAATTTCAACAATATTTTATTATTTAAATAAGAAAAATAAGTTGTTAATGTTTTATTTAATTTTAAATTTCATTAAGTTTTATATTTCAGTAATACTGATTTCTTTTCTACAAAAGAATGCAACATTTTTTTCACTCTTTAACAGAAAATGGCTGAATTCTGCCATTTGAAAATGAGAAATTTATTGGAAGGTAACTCAACAGCCCTCACGGAAAGTAGTTTCTATATTAAAAAACTCTTCTTCCGACCTGCCATTTTTTACTTAATAAGAAAAAAAATTTTGCATGTTTTCTAGAAAAGAAAACGCCACAAGTGTATAACTCTAGTAAATGCATCTTATTTAATCATATTCAAATCATATTTCCTTGTCACACTGTTAAATTTGTAAGAGAGCAGAGTAGTATAACGAAACAAGATGTTCGGATATCAGAAACTTTAAGATCATCATAGAAATACATACAACAATTGATTTAAATTGTAATTGAATGAAAAGAAAATACTTCTGCGAATAGTATGAAAGAAAAAAGCGACTCAGAAAAGATGGACGAAAAAAAATCGCAAAAATAAAGTAAAAACAACTGAAACTTTTCTTAAAGAATGAATGTTCATGTTAGTTTTTTTCTTTTTCAAAAATTTACATGCAAATTTGCTGAGCTACGAAAACAAAATTGGATAATAAATACTCGTAGAAATAAAAGAAGACAAGTTAAAATAGCGCTTGACAAAGAAAGTGGCATAAAAAAAGTAACACCAAAGCACTGTTCAGGTACGTCATCGTTTTAAACTTCCGTTGCGCTTTTGTTGTTTCGCTTAAATACTTTTACTTTGTTTTCGATTAGCGAAAATGCCGGCTTATATCTCTACACCCATACAAACTCATATCTAATTATATGTCATTAAATTGGAAAATAACTGCAATGCAAAAAGATCCAGATAATATTCAAATCGTTTTGAATAAATGCAATTTTGTTTATAGACAAGTAATGTTTTTTTGCAAAAACTCTACAACTCCCGACTGATCTAACTGCGAAGGCAAAACTACATATTAAAAATGTTTTACATCGAGTTGCTCAATTTATTGGCATACTTAAAGAGACCTGTTCTGAAATTCGAAATCACAAAGTGTGTTCCTAAAAGTACGTGTGTGTTTTTCTGATGTTCTGTAGCTTTCGTTGTGATTTTCAGTTGGCCAAAAGTATTTTCTTCATTTTGATTGTGTTGTTCTTCAAATCATTTTGTAAAATAAATAAATAATACAATTAGAAAAAAAACAATTAAGAGATGAAAAACAAACCCGAAACACACAATAGAAAGCACCAAACATATAATAGTTTTCCCCGAAGAAAAAATATTTTCGAGTTTTCTTGATTTTGAAGTATTTATTTTAAATAAAATAACCGATTGCACAAAAATATATGGGGTATTCACATTGTGTGCTATTTAGTCATATTGTCATAATATCATAATATTTTAGAGCAGTTCAAAAAAGTTGTTGTTGTGCTGCATATAAAAAGTCATAAAATAGTAGCACTCTTTCAAGTATTGGGGTATTCACACTTCGTGCTATTTAGTCATATTGTCATAAAATCATAAAGTTTTAGACCAGTTTAAAATAGTTGTTGTGCTGCATATAAAAAGTCATAAAATAGTAGCACTCTTTCAAGTATTGGGGTATTCACACTTCGTGCTATTTAGTCATATTGTCATAAAATCATAAAATTTTAGACCAGTTTAAAATAGTTGTTGTTGTTCTGCATATAAAAAAGTCATAAATTAATAGCACTCTTTCAGGTGTATTTTTGTGTTGTCATAAAATAGCTTTAGAGATCTGAGTCGAACGGCTGAAAATCTTTAGGCGAAACGGCGATAGTATATGTTTGCCGCCGGTTTTCCGTCTGCCGCCGCAAAAAAAAATTATTCGGTTCATAACAAGTCAGCAGCTGTTAGAGTTTATATATACGAATTTATTTAGCGGACCAAGTTATGACGGGTTGTTCACACTTGTCATATTTTTCGTGCTATTATTTCATGACTTATGACTTTATGACTACAGTGTGAATCCCCAATAGTATTTTTCATAACATTCACGGTATATAAGTAGAAGAAAAATAGTGACTCAAAAAGTCTGGTAATGTAGCTGGAAGTTTCAAATCACAAAATTGTGTATACTGTATTGGGGTATTCACACTTCATGCTATTTAGTCATATTGTCATAAAATCATAATATTTTAGAATAGTTTAAAAGGTTGTTGTTGTGCTGCATATAAAAAAGTCATAAAATAATAGCACTCTTTCAGGTATGTTTCTGTGTTGTTCTAAAATAACTCTAGAGATCTGAGTCGAACGTCTGGAAATCTTTATGCGAGAAGGCTTTAGTATATGTTTGCCGCCGTTACTTATATATAATTCACGACTAAACAGCACCTCAAAAATTATTCATACCTAAATGTCTGTACATTAAATCACATTTTTATATGCCGCAGCAAAAAAAATTATTCAGCTCACAACAAGGCAGAAGCTGTTAGATTTTATATACAAATTTATTTAGCAGACCAAGTTATGACGGGTTGTTCACACTTGTCATATTTTTCGTGCTATTATTTTATGACTTATGACTCTATGACTGCAGTGTGAATCTCCCAAATATCTTTTTTTATTTATTTCAAATCACATTGATAGAATGTGGTTTTTAAAACCGGCCTGATAATATATCTTGTTGAAAGTATGAGTTTCAATTAAGAAGGAAAAATTAAAAATTGCAATTATTAAAAAATTAAATTTTTAGTAAAAATAATATTTTTTAAATATATTTTGACTTCAGAACTTCATATATAAATAAATGGTAGCACTAATCATGGGTGATATTTAGAGGAATACAAATTTAGTTGCATTTCACTGTTGGTTGGTTGGGAGGTTTTAAAATATATTCAATGAATGAAGGGGGGCGTGGCACTGCCTACTTTTGTAGTTACAGTAAACACAATGAAAACATGTTAACAGTAAGAAAATGACATTTGCTTTGCAACAGGGCGTGTCACTGCCGCCTACTGTTGTAACCATAAAACCTACGGAAAATTTAGCGAAAACATTTAAATGTTAATGAGCCTAAATACAAGCATTTAATATCTATGTTATATTTAGCGTTCACTCAATTGCGTGACGCACTATCAACTAATCTTTATTTCAAAATTGTTTGCACTGCTTTTTCAGTTTTAATTCGATAACAATAAAAAAGAAAACAAACAAATAAAAAATTTGTAGAAAGAAAAAATTAAGTTTTTGTATGTGCGATCATGATGCCTTGTAAAAATCACTCTTGAATTTTGCTTTTTTTTCGCTGTGTCAGTTATTCAGATGTCTTGCTTAAATTCTTTTCTTTTTTTTCTACAAAATTCTAGTCAAATTTGTTTGGTATTTACTTTTCATAACTGCTTTAGTGGAATTGTATAATTAAAAATGTTCACGTGTATGTGGGCGTAAGTCACTTTTAAATAAATTGCAAGACACCGCTTAGAAAGATTTCTTTTTAGTGTTTAAAAAAAAAAAAAACCTGCTTCGAAATCAACATGACTAATGTTTTCTTTTTAATTTTGATAATAAAATTTTACGTCATGCCGATATGATTACAGAGCTTTCGTAAATGCTTTACTTTAATATTATTTAAATTTCAATAAAGCAACTTGCAAGACAAGGTTCACACACGTCAAGTTTTGCTGCTCCAATACAAACAACGCCGTATCACAACTTTGTGTCGGAACGAAATAAGAACAAGTAAATATCGCTTTATTTCATACAGAAACAACAATAAAGGCAGCCAAAGTTGAAGTGTGTGAACCGGGACTAAGCAAAATATAATTATATCCAAGAATAAACTTATCATGAGACATACTAAAAGTTTTCTAGCAATTCTTGCGATACGCTTGTGTTAATATTTTTTTTTCTTTTGTACTCAATCGGGAAGAGAGTCGATCTTAGAGTGTTTTCACATTGAAAGTTAAAACCTGGTTTTAGCATTAAAACCATAAAACATATGATTTTACATTCACACTGCAGATATAATAAATTCAGGTTTCAACACCCAGTTTTTCCAATAAGTTTAATAACAATAATTTATATCTCTCATAGAATTGTGTGTATTTTGTGTTGTATTTTCCTCTACATTTGACAACACTTAATACACAAACTGTATTGCAGCTGTTTTTTTTTATTAAAAGAATTTAGATTGCAATTTGAAATAGAAATTGTTTTATATATTGCAAAATAATTGGGGTATTCACTCTTCGTGCTATTTAGTCATATTGTCATAAAATCATAAAATTTTAGACCAGTTTAAAATAGTTGTTGTTGCGCTGCATATAAAAAAAGTCATAAAATAATAGCACTCTTTCAGTTATGTTTTTGTGTTGCCATAAAATAGCTTTAGAGATCTGAGTCGAACGGCTGAAAATCTTTAAGCGAAACGGCGACGGTATATGTTTGCCGCCGGTTTTCCGTCTGCCGCCGCAAAAAAAAATTATTCGGCTCATAACAAGTCAGCAGCTGTTAGAGTTTATATATAAAAATTTATTTAGCGGACCAAGTTATGACGGGTTGTTCACACCTGTCATATTTTTCGTGCTATTATTTCATGACTTATGACTTTATGACTACAGTGTGAATCCCCAATAGTATTTTTCATAACATTCACGGTATATAAGTCGAAGAAAAATAGTGACTCAAAAAGTCTGCTAATGTAGCTGGAAGTTTCAAATCACAAAATTGTGTATACTGTATTGGGGTATTCACACTTCGTGCTATTTAGTCATATTGTCATAAAATCATAATATTTTAGAACAATTTAAAAAGTTGTTGTTGTTGTGCTGCATATAAAAAAGTCATAAAATAATAGCACTCTTTCAGGTATGTTTCTGTGTTGTTCTAAAATAGCTCTAGAGATCTGAGTCGAACGGCTGAAAATCTTTAGGCGAGACGGCGATAGTATATGTTTGCCGCCGTTACTCGTATATAATTCACGACTAGACAGCAGTTAAAAAATTATTCATACCTAAATGTCTGTACATTAAATCACATTTTTATAACATAAAAAATATTAAAAAAGCACTAAATCGCAAAAACTAAATATATACAAGTGAAAAATTTTTCTCGTTTAACTTACGCAGCTGGCAGTCACTGAACGTTTTTCTGTCTGCCGCCGCAAAAAAAAATTATTCGGCTCATAACAAGTCAGCAGCTGTTAGAGTTTACATATACGACCAAGTTATGACGGGTTGTTCACATTAGTCATATTTTTCATGCATAGTCATCATTTTATGACTTATGACTACAGTGTGAATCCCCCAAATATTTGAAAGCATACAAATACTTGTACACAGCGAATAAATGCTTCAAAACACTTTATTTCATATAAAATCATACTGAAAGAAAAACGCAGATGTTGTAGATTTTTATTAACTTCAAAAGCAGAATTTAATACAAGAAAATTTTCGACATTCCCTCCATTATATCCCCTGCTTTCTATAGTTCCCACACACTGTATTGCATGAGTAGATGTCATACCCTTCACTATTATTCGCCATTTATGAGAGTAACAAAATTAAAGAAAACAAGTTTACTTTCCATTACTTTAATACCGCCCGAATATTACTATGACTCAAATGTCCAAATTTAGTCTGCAGCTATTGACCAACCCTCGTATTATATTACAAATCTAATAGGTAAAAATCTTTACACTTTTAAATTAGCAGATACATGATGATAATAAATATATTTTTTAACATTTTATAATTTGCTCACACATAAACATTTAAATAAATTAAGTAACACATGAATAAGTAACATTTATTTTGTACATTTCAATTAGAGGTTGCAGAATGGAATTTGACGGGAAAACGTTCTCAGACATGTTCAGTAAAGTTTCACATCAAGCAAAGGGGTAATCTGCTGAAAGTAGATTTTAACCGCTGTATCGTATATAAATATAAAAAATTTTTATTGAAAATATTAATGAAAATGTTTCAAAGTCTGCTAAAAAGATGAAGAGATAATGTGATACACCTGGAGCAGGCAAATACCACGGGGCTGTTTAAACACAATTTGGTCTGGGAGTTACCAATTAAAACGTTTTCGTCTGCCATAATTTGGCTCCTAAACTATCAAAAATTGTTTTGTTTGCATGTCAGCTTTCTGTAATTTATTGAAATTAATTTTAAAAGCACGATTATAGTACAGACCACTTTTACATTTATTGGAAATCAAAAATCTTAGAATTTTCTACGTGTAGTTTCAATCCAAACTGATTTTCTATTTGTGTTTTCAATTTGTGCCTACCAAGTCACCGAATAGCGCTCTAGCCGCCGATGATTTTTTTCAGTCGCCTTCACCTTCCGCTATGGAAGTGTGTAGCAACAAACAACCCACTGCTGCGGTGCTGCCACCTGATGTTTGGAAGAAATGCCGGCAATTTTTTGCGAAAGGAGAGTTGGTCACTTGCTTGTGATTATTTACTAATTTATTTCAAAATTTTTCGATTATTCATACAAAAGTGTGTTAAAGACTTTTTAACTAATGCCAAGTCTTTTAGATTAAAATATTTGCTATTCTTCTAGGAACATGTGCTGTACGAAAGACAGGGCTGAAATGGAATCAACTAAAATGTTTGCCTGATTTTAGTAATCTTTTGAGCATAATATAATTGTATTGATTGTGCTGATTTCTTTTCTAGAAAAATGTGCAACATTTTTTACACCATTTAACAGAAAATGGCAAATTCTGATAAATGAAATTAAGGAATGTATTAGAAATTAGTCCAATATTTCTGACAAAAAGTAATCTCTGTTTAAAAACACCTCCAAACTTCCGCTTTTTACAAAAGAAGTGAAAAATGTTACATGTTTTGTAGAAAAGAAAATGCCGTAACTGTAATGAATGCACTACACCATTTCCGGGGAAATCAAACATTCCAACAAAACTGAAACCCTAATATTAGTTCAAAAACAAATAACCGGTAATTGCAGAAGTGAAAAAAAAATGCACAAAAGATTCCTATATAATTTAAACGAAATTAATACCTATTGAAATACATGCATAAATTTAAATTCATACATTTAATAAGCAAGCATTTTATAGAAACAAAAATCTAAGCTGGTCGAGACTGAAAATAATTAGCCAAATGAAAATGTTTTCAGTTGTATCAATTTTTGTCAAGCTCTAATTTAACACTCATTTCATTTTCAAATAAGAGCAAATAACTGAATCGTATTGAAAATTCTAGTGTATAAAAACTTTAACCTTGTGTTCGGCCCCACTGTGCTTCTATGAATGAAAAAGAGTAAATCTATCATGCCATAAATAATTAAAATATCTAGATCCCCAGACACGAATTAAAAACATTCCAACTTACGTTTTAATTATGGGAAGTTATGCGAGACAAACACGAAAAAAAAAATAACGATAAAGATAATAATAATAATAAAAGTAGCGTTTGTCATAGAGAATGTCGGTGACATAAATATTATAAACAGTAATTAGGTAAAGCAAAGGAACTAAATTAAACAAGTGGGGTTAAATGTTTTATAAAATAAAACCGAATAAATACATTTCAAAGTATAAAAACATCTAATTCCAATCCTAATGCAATCTGAAGTTAACTGCCTCCACTACTCTAGATGAATATCACGATGTTAAAACTTCTAATTCTGTTCTCCCATACCTGCCAATTTATATTTTTATTATTCCAACAACCCGCAAAATAACATAAAACTCGTTTCCACGATTTATAGCTTTTCGAGCTGAACTCACTTGCAGCGAAAAGTTTTAGGTTGTAGCAACTACCACGAGTTAACTGTCAGGCATATGCAAAAACTGCCAGCGCACAGTGGGGTTTAACAAGAATATTAATAGTTATTAGAAAATAATTCTATAATTTCTAACAGATTGTATGATTGCAACTTCTGAACTAACAATTGTCGAATTTGGGGCATTAAAAACTTAATGAGACCCAAGAGCGTTCAGTGTTTACTGTGTGGTAGGGATTTCGGACTGTCAGTGTTATCTGTCCATATTTGTTTGAGAAGGACGTTGGCAAATTGACAGTGATGTCAATAGCGAGCACATCGATACCTACGATCTGGTTTTAAACTGAACCCGATGATCTGGAAATGAAATTTTATTTAACTGTCACGATTTTGGCCATCTTTTTTTATCTCAGCACTCATGTGCTGAACACTCATGGGACAAATGCTTTTTACTTTTTCTTTCTTTTATTGTGATTTTATTGTTTTTTCCTAACCTTTACGGAAAGAGTAAGGCATTAGACACAATAACGACAGCAGGCTACACGAACGCTGACTACAAAAGTCGCCTCGTAGTCAACTACTTAATTATTTTTAGAACGACACCACCAAATCAATAACCATGAGTTGTTGTATGTAGTAGAATTCTCTTCATAACCAGTGTAGTCGCTTTCATATATTTAATACTCTTAAATAGTACTATTCCAATAAAATATACTTAAAGCCCACAGTATATGACAAGATATGATTTCATTAAATTGGAAATATAGTTTGTTGTTTCTTTTTGTATAATAAAACACTATATCTGCAAGTTTACAATAATTGAATTTATTTATATTATGCAACATTGCATTTACTCATTGTCGCTCAAAAAAAAAAAACAGCATGGACAACAACCCGTAGCCGTGTTGTGTGTGTAGTAAAAATAATCATTCGCATATACGCACACGTATTCTATTTTTGACAAGTTGTAGTCTGTAGTCTGCTGTCGTTATTGTGTTTATTGCTTAAAGCAACAGGCCACGTAACACTATATCTATTTCGAATGTACTTGAAAAAGTTTCGGTGCACACAAGCCGACAGTGTGTCTTGGCCATAGATCGGCGATGTTGTTAATCCGAATTTTATCCGTTTTTATTTTTTGCATAAAAATTGGCAACATCATTAACCACGGAAAGTTATTATTATCTGAAGAGTCGAAGTTAACTAGTGCGAGTGAGACTGTCGGAAGAGAGTAAGCGATCAGTGCCAACTTGATGTTGACTGACTCACAAGTCCTTTGCTTTTATGCCCTGTAAACCCTCCTCCCAGTTTTCTTGATATTGCAAATATCCCATGATTTGTTTGTTGTTGTTAAGGTGTACTGAATGGAACTGGCATAAATTCTCTATATGTTGCATTGCATGGTACAGCATGTGGCTTAAGATTTCAAGATCTCCAAGATCTCTGCAAGATCCACCATTTGATTTCCTTTATTATTACGAATAATTGTTACAAAAAAGAAACGTATCAACATTTTACTCACAATCCAATTCTGATTATCAAACTCAAGATAAAGTTGTTGAAAAAACAAACACATTCCGCCGTAATGCTGGAAATCTAAAAGATGCTGCTTATCTCATTTGGATAGATAAGATTCTGATCTTTGCAAAAAACAACAAAAACAAAAACAAACTGGTAGTTCGTAATATAAAATAAGAAATCTTTCTATAGTGACGCAAAAAACACACAAATCTCAAGAGACTCGTATCAAGTGGACAAAATAAGAACAAAATATCACAAACAACAATGAAGAAAATAAAAATTAATAAATAAAGTTGTCCTAAATACAATTCAATTAATTACAATAATTAGTATTTTAAACTCAATGGAGTGAAGATGGTTGAACACCTACAGTTTGTCTTTAAACGAGTTGCAATAAAATGGAATTAAGGTGAATTCTAATTTTGAGAAAAATTCCGATTGATTATTAAATAAAAGTGGAAAATATATATTTTTGACAATTGAATTAACACTCAACGAATTACTTAATAGAGACGATTTGGTTAAAATACGTTTTAACAAAATGTATGTATAATTAAATACAAATTATAATGCAATCGTGTGTAGAGCAGAAAATTACTATTAAACAAAATTTCAATAATTTTATTTGTGTTTATAAATCAATTACATTGTCACCCACAACTGCCGAAATGACAATTATTCACTTGCATGTTTTATTTTGTGTAATAAAAATCACAAAATAACGGGTGCTGCAAAACAAGTAGTTTTTTTTTTTATTTATTATGCAAAAGATCAATGAAGTGTGTGTTGTGCTGGTGCGATTTCGGTTAAACCAGAGCTAAAACAAATTTATAACTTCTAGTACAGAGTGTCAAGTTGGATTGTACTGAATTTAATAAACACCAAACTTTGCTAACGAATTTAATTATTTACATGCGGATAAAATGTTTTCACTTTTAAATTGAAAATAAATCTTTTCATGTCTCCTGATATTGGCTGCATTTTAAATTTTAATAGAACAACAAAAATCATATGGTTTCTTGTGTGCCTGCAAGTACGAAACAAAAACAGGAGGTTAACACACAGAAGGTTTTTGGTTTTTCTTTTAAACCAAATTACAACTAGTTTTACAATTTTAGCCAATTTGTTTATATTTAGCATATCTGCACACAAATAACTTTTAAAAAATGTATGTTTCATCATTATTGGTGAACGAATAGATAATTAAAAGTGACCCACAAGAATATGTTTATCGCATTTATATCTGGTGTTTTTTATAGAGTGATACAAGTTTAAATCATAATATTTTTGATATCAATGAAACGGTCTTTATTGGATAGAAAATTTTATGACATTAATGTTTAAATATGATTTCGGCATGTGGCCGCCAGGGCTGGCGCGTACAAGGCGCAATCTGGAACACCAATTTTCACAAACTTTTCGCAGCATTTGCGGCCGCATCTCGCCGATAACTCTTCGAATGTTGATTGCCAGGTGTTCAATTGTTTGTGGTTTATCGACGTACACCAGTGACTTTACATAACCCCCAAAGAAAATAATCCAATGGGGTTAAATCACACGATCTTGGGGGCCAATTAATTGGGCCATTTCGTGAAATTATTTTTTCGTCAAAAGTTTTTTTGAGTAAATCAATTGTAGCGCCCGCTGTGTGGCATGTGGCTCCGTGCTGTTGGAACCATATATCAGCAAGATTAATGCCAGCTAATTGAGTAACGAAAAAACTTCGAATCATGTTCCTATACCGTTCACCATTGACAGCAACATTCTGACCATCGTCGTTTTTGAAGACATATGAGCCAATTAGCCCGCCAGCCCATTAAGCGCAGCAAACAGTAATTTTCTGTGCATGTCATGCTGTTTCGACAAAAGCTTGTGGATTCTTCTCACTCCAAATGCGACAACTCTGTTTATTTACGTACCCATTGAACCGAAAAAAAAGGCCTTCATCGGAAAATTAAATTTTGAATGGACGAAGTGCACGATAAGTTTGACGAAGAGAACCATTAATTTGATTAAAAATTTCCACAATTTGCAAGCGTTGCTCTGGTGTAAGTCGATCGATAATAAAATGTCAAAGCAAACTAAACAAAAAGCAACTATCAGCTGTTAAATGGGTGGTCAAATAAAGCAGTGATGCCAACTCAAAATTGTATCACTCTATAAAAAACACCCGATATATAAGTTTACTTATATTGTGCATATCTACACAAATATATTTTATTGTTATTGGTAACCGACAGGGTGCTTCGAAGAGTACCATAAAAATTTGTGCATTTTATTTGAAGCATATCTACCCATAAATGCCTTTTAAGCCCTATACGGTTTTACGTTATTGGTAAACTATAAGATATATAAAAGTGTACCACAAAATCGGGAATGTGCACAAGTCGGGGAATTTCAATACTATTGAAAAGGAACTCAGCCTGATATATGCGAATTTTTCACTTCTTGTTTTTTTTATTTTTTTTATTTTAAACAGTTTATTAATTCGTAAACAGCATTAGCAGGTTTTCAATTCGTGTGGATATTTTTATTTTGATTTTTAAATCGAAATGATATTTTTTAAGACCTTTTTTAATCTTCCATTTTAATTTCCTGCTGATGCTTTTTTTATTGTTGCAAAAATTATTTATTGTTTTCTACCTTTAAAAACTAACGAGTTCCTAGTATTTTGTTTTTCAGTTCCATATGTTATGACCACCACTGTATTTGAAATTATCACACAAATAAAAGTTTAGTACTTTAAAAATTTATATTTTCACACAACTCTTGGCAAATATGAATGAATATGCGCGTATAAAAAGACTTTATAGTTTTCTAATAAAATTTATTTACTATTCAATAAATTTACAATTTAATTTTGTTTTCTTTTTTTTAACCTAAAAAATGCATAAATTACATAAACGCACACACTGCCAAACAAGCAGATAATATTCCAAGACGAGACAACAATTTAATAACAAACTTGAATGCATATTCCAACCAACGATCTTAAAGTGAAGGACGACAACAAGTGTCAGAGGAACAGCGACAACGACGACGACGACGACGACGACAACTTCAGCGACCAGTTAATTCAACATGGAAAATCTTGGTTACAAAGAAGGCAGCACCAAGCCGCGACGAATGACACGTTCCATTAGTGTTGTAACAAAAAGTGAAGCCGAACAGCCATTGGCTGAGAATAATACAAATCGGTAAGTAATTTTAGATGATAATCAAATTAATTTTTTCATAGAGTATGCATTTAATTATCAAGTAGACAATAATATTTAAGATTCTTTTTATACCCGTAACCTTCAGTTCAGTTAGAAATGTGTTATACACTTCTTATTCAGTTTGCCATTTCTACAGCATTTGTTTTGAAAGTAAATATTTCAATTTACAGTGATAGCCAAAAAGCTAACAATTGTTATACATCTTAATAATAATGAGAACATTGAAGAAGACACATGGAGCCAAAAACCGGTCTCTTCACAATCCAAATTTGCTGTGGTATGACGGAATATCTTCTCTAATCCAGTCGAATAACAAATCTGGGCTACTCCACTAGAAATATAACATCTAATGTTGCCCTCAATTTTATATCTGCGATAGTTGAAGGGCATACAAGATTCGTTAGGCTGATCACTTTTCACTTACTCGTTGTATGAAAACTTTAAGGCGAGTAATTAATAGCTCTGGTAGTGTATTGAAGTGGTTGCATCTCATATACACGATTAAGTTATTTACCAGTTGGGGGAAAAAAAGTTGCAAGTAAATATAAATTTTTTGATATGGGTTTTGCTGTCAGTTGTACAAGCAAAATATGCGATTTGTAATGAAGTCTTTGTGGATTATTCAATTCGCATTGTAGATATTAAAAACATTTTGAAAAAAATAAGTCACGAATCTTAAGATTAAAACGAGATAAATTTTCAATAAACAATGTAATAGAAATAAAATTATAATAAAAGTCGAATATTCGGATCATATGATAGAGGGTTCATATGAGAACTATTCGATTTCCCGTACTGAATCGAAAACATAAACTCTCCAGTTCTGTAGCTCCTTTTTGGCTATTCTAATATTTACTAATTAATTTCATTCAAATATATCAAATATGTTTTATTTATAAAAGAAGAAGAAAACTTGTTGTTAACCCTTTTGAAGCAAAAAATTTTGATTGTCCGGTATTTAATTTTCGATTTTGTTTAATTTTCAATACAATTTGATGTTCATAATGTTATAACTTTTAGATTAAGAAATTGATTTTCACCTGATTAGTTTTTCGAGTGCTATAAAAAGATCGTGAACACTAACTAATTGGGTATATGATTTCGGAATTTTTTAAAAATATCACTTTTTTGAAATTTTTCCGTTCACGATATCTCACGAACGGATTAAGCGATGTTTATCCGATTTGCAGTGGTCCACATGCTTTTTTAATATTGAGAGCCGTTTAAAAGTTATTTAAAAAAATCAGTGCGAAAAAATTGTCGTCACTCTGTGGAACACAGGAAGAGTCAGAATATATTTTTTAAAGCATTTAAAATTTTTTTGATTTTTTTAAGAATAATAAAAATATTATTCTATGGATAACCCTACAATAAAAAGCAAGACAACAACAATTATTTAGTTTTTCGATGTGAGAACTTCTCACATCAGTTACAGAAACAAGGCACAGTGTAACAAAAATTTTTTTGACTTCTTGAAATCTATGAGTTTGAATCGCTTCCAGCTCAAAGGAAATCTAAGTTCAGTAGAACCCTCTAGAACGCCATCAGTTTGATTGAAGTCGGTCAAGCCGTTCCGCAGTTATAAAGGGTCACATACTTACACACACACACACACACACACATATATATATATATATATATATATATATATACAACAGACATACTGGCGAGTTCTCACAATTAGTCAGGGAAGCTTCCTAAGACCTCCTTAAAACGTCTGGATCTGATGAGAGCTCCATTTTTCCAAAACCGAGTGAAACTAATAACTTCCCGATTTTTTTTTGTTTAATTTCAATTGTCGTATCGGGACGTTAAGAAGTCTTTTACTTTAACAAACACTTGTATTCAATTCGAATAAACTTTTTGCCAGACATGTGTTGGCATGGGACATGTCTGCTTGTAAATAACTTTAACTCGCAAAAACGTGAACATGCACGAACATGTTTATCTACAAAGAAAGAGCTCGACCCAAGTCTAGTTTTGATATATAATTTATTATATCTAATAAAACAATTCAATAATTTTGAAAAAACAAATGTAAATCAAGTTTCAATATAATAAGAATTTCGATTGATAATTTCCTCTCTATTTAGCGTTTTATACAACAACGTCACCGTGGCGAAACATGTCATAAATTATCGAGAATTCGCAGAAAACTCATATAATTTAATTCAATAATATTTTTATTGCCAATCTTGCGCTTAGCCAAGAGACAAAAAGACTTATTATAATATGTAAATTTCGTCTAAAACCCAAATTCAGATACCAAAAATATACTTTTTTTTACCAAATCAGTTTTTAAATATTCTTTTTTTTTTTTAATTTGGCAAAATTATCTATTTGTTGTTGTAGACGTTGTTGTTAATATTTCTTGTGTGTCCAATATATCTGATCAGATGAAAAGCAGAGCTCAATATATGTGTGTGAGTATGTGTGTCACACATGATAAGTCAGACAAATCACCAAAAAAAATAAATAAATAAATCTATAAACAACAAAATTAATGTAATTTGCAATATAACGCAACGCACAACCCATAATTGTGTGTGAATAATTAATGTGATCAAAGAAGAAGGGGAAAAGTACATGTTAATAAAAATATTCAATACAAAATATGACACGAACAGGTTTATTATGTATTTATTATTATTTTTATTTGATTTGTCTACTGTGCGAAAAAAAAAAATAATATGAAAAATAAATAAATTTGAATTGTTGTGCCTTCAATCGATTTTTTTTATAAGATGTTCTCGCATTTTTTTATTTATTTATTTATTAATTTATAATTTTTTTTGTTTTGAAGACAAAGTAAGATGGAAATAAAAAAGTTGTAGAAAACATCAAGAATTACAGACAATAAATAATGAGTGATAGCCAAGTTTGTAGGTGCAACAGATTGAAATAACCAAAATCGAGAGGGTATTTTTTTATGAAATTCGCTTCTGCCTTAAAATAGAGATGAGATCACGCTGTTTCACAAGTAAAAGCCGAAAGTTGTTACACGCTACCGATGGCATGCAACACTAACGTCCACGAAATTCCGCAGCTGTTAATTCAAATTATAGAAATTTCACTTTATTTTTTGTCTTTATTTTAGCTGTCAAATTATAGGAATCATATCAGTATGGAAAACATTAAACTTTGCCATCGAAATGCTTTCTCTTCTTATTCTATTTTAAATGGATATTGAAAATTATATCGGCGAAAGATTTTTTTTATACTCTTCGCTTTGTTGTGCTGCCTTTCTTTTAGCTGTCAAAATGTATCATATAACCCTTCAAAATTTGTTTCCAATTTATTACACCGTGCAACAAGTTTTGATAACAAATCTTTGATAGTAAAAAAATTTAAATGGCTGAAACTAATTTTCTATTTTTCGGTCATTATTTACCTCTCCACGCAACACTATCCCCTCCATTCTAGCTCCGGCTCTGCATATGTAGGGGTCATATCCAGAATGCTGGTCCTACTAAATAAAATTCCTCTAAAAAGTTACCTCGTTTTCAAATTTATAGCCTTTTGAAGTTGGATTATTTTGTAGAAAAAAATTTTTTTTTTAATACACAGACATCTTCATATGGAATACAAAAGAAACCCCAAATTGTTTTTTGGGGGTTTTCCGAAGAAGGTGTTATTTTTTTCGCCCAAATTGAATAAAAAATATTTATGGGATTGAAAAATATATAGAATTTTGTAACTGCAAAAATTATACTCTCTTTTTACGTGTGTTGAAATGCAAAATGTATACTCTCTCATATATGTTGAGTACATACGAGGGTAATTTAAAAATTCATGAAATTTTGTATTTATAGCGCAGTAATTTTTAATGCAGCCCTGGTTGCGGACCTAACTGCGCAAACCGTTTCCTTTTCATGAAACAATTGGGGAACGACTGGAAACTGGATGTGTTAATTTAAAGAAAAAACGTTTTTTTACAGATAATAAAAATCAAAATGTATTAAACTGACAAAGAGGTTTCTTACTTACAAAAATAAATGAGTAAAAATATTCTTTTATTTCGAAAATAAAATTTTCAAATAAAATAATTTTTGAAAATTATTATAAGCAGCTGTTAATTTACTTAACTTTTCCGAAATGAAATATGTGAAGCAGAAGACTTGGAAATTCACTGTCAGAAATAATTAGTATCCTATTATTGACGTGACGTTGGCAACTAGTTAGAGAATGAAGGGCATTATTTGTTTTCTTACCATTTCTATTCCCCTTTCGCCCCTTTTTCATTATAAAGTAAAAAATTGCAACAAAAATTGCAAATGTGGACGCAGAGGTTCACTATTCGAACTGGCGAACTTAAATTTAGTTTTTGGCTTAACGTCCGGTTAGATTAGCAATAAATCCCTAAGAACGCTGGTCGCATCACTGAATAAACCGTAGTTCACGTTACGATCTATGAAGATCGTTAGCACATCATGATCAACGATATTTTATTTTAAAATGTGAATGACATTAAGCCGAACAAGATGTGGTTCCAGCAGGACGGCACAGCCACCGTCAACTTGTTGAAAACAATATGTAGCGATAAATTCGTTTCTCAATTGGCTTGCAAATCACTTCTGGATTGTTTTCTGTTCTTCAAAACATCAAACCAATCCTGGGAAAACTGAAAGAAATTCGAGTGACGGGAATGCACTTCTCCTAATCATTTTCGAACATTGATGCCGTATGTTGATCTTTAAAAAAAAAATATTTCTAACTTTTCGCTAAAAGTTTTAAATAAAAAAAAAATCGGCTTATGATCCAACCGTTCGGAGTTGCTAGGAAGCTTCCTTGACAACTCCGGAGAGGGTGACACTATGTCTATATGTACGTGTATCTGAATGTGTGTGTACATTTTACAAATTAATTGAATTAAAATATAATTTTTTCCATTTTTTTTTTCAAATTAAACTTCTGCAGGGTGATGTATTACATCCTCTTAGTGTTTTACGCATTATTGAAATTGTTGGTGTTAAATAATTAAATAAATAAATGACTAAACAAATAAACATTTCAATTAAGTGTATAATTTTAGAGAAATACCTTTAAAACTACGCGTCACTGTGGCTACCATCGGCTATTTTCATATATTTTTTTTTCGCTCCCAAATAGAATCGTTTATGAAACATTAATAATAATTTGAAAAAACATTTGGTTTCTTTATGCATCCTGGTGTTGGTTACTTCAATCTTTAGGTGCCAGTTGTATTACTTTTTGGTTTGGAGAGACAACATTTAATATCTACATATTTATTACCACCACAAACAACTTCTCCAAGTGACTATTTATATCAGTCACACATTTGAAGCCGCTGTTGGTTGGTTGCTAAAAACTAACAGCATCGATCGCCGATCATGTTATTTTAATTATTTTATTAGTTTTAGTACCGAATTCAAAAGTCAGTTAGACTTTTGCTAACAATGCAAGCGGTTGTCTTTATAAAATTGGTCCGGTCAATGAAAGTTTTGCAATAAAAGTGAGCTGGACGAACACCTGTAACGGCTAAACTAGAATTTGAAAAGCAACATTTCTTTTAAGAACTCTCCAAAACTAATAGTTTTTTAATGAAAATATTTAACAAAAGATATATAAAGAATACACACATACAGACGGACATATGAAATGAAATTAGAAAATACTTTAAGTGATTGGCAGCATCCTTGGATATGGCTTGAAGCAGTGTAGAGTGCCACTTTTTATTTAAATTATGTACATAAATAAACATGAAAATATCCAAATAATTAAATACTAATTTTGATGGAAATTTTGTTTAAGTAGAGAGTAGTTACTTTTAAGTTTCGTTTAATTAACTCGAATAACAAACTAAAAAAAAAAAAACAAACTACTAACATTCAAATCGTACGGAAGGAAATCTGCATAAATTAAGTATTCAAATAAACATTTTGGTTGCATTAATTGAGTTTTGTGGAAAAGTCTAATTGAAAAATAATTAAGACAATAAAACAAAATTTGTATTGAATTTGAAATTGGTTTTGAAAACTACAATGCGATGCATTCGTATTATGGATGAGAAAAGTAAAGAAAAAATTACAATTTAAATTTAAATAATTCATTATCGAATTGGTGATGGTGGTGCTGGTGCTTTCAAATAATATTTTCGGTGTTTTTATTTAAGCAAATTAAACTAAAAAAAGATTGCATATTTAAATTAAATCACGCTTTTTAAAATGAAAAAAATACTGTTTGGCTTTAGTTAGATATTTTCCTAATAGAAAGACAAACCTAAAAAACCAGTAGTCACACCAGTTGGACCTTAAACTTTTGGCATAAAGCATGAATTCAGAAAATGTCTGCTTTTTGTATCTGGTTTTCTGCATTGCACAGTGGGACTGGTTGCCAAATAATACAAATACATATACAATTTTTTGGATTGAATTAAAAGTTTGTTGCATCAAGAAGGGGAAGAGTTGCTCTTTAACTGGGGTTGCGCAAAAACATATCGATGGAGTAAAATATTGTTATTTGTCGCATAAACATGAATAGTCATGAATTATTGTTGTGTTTTCCTCCTCCAGGCCTTATTTCTGTTTGGAACTTTTTTTTCTTCATTCCACGTGAAATTCGATTCGTAAACATACCACTTTCGGCCCTATGCCCTCTTTCACTGTTCTCTTTCTCACTAAATCCGTTTTTGTTTGTTTTCTTTGAGAAAGACACCAAGCTTAATTTTATAACTCGCCATGCCTCTTTGATGTACGTGATTAGAAAATATTGATTAAATAAAAGAAACGATTAAACAAAACACAATTTGAAAATTTTAAAATATTCGCCCTTATTCCGTAAATATCAGCCAACGTCACATCAAAACAGTATCAAAAAGAGAACACTTTTGTACTCCTTTTCTTCAGTAGCTCAAGATTCCTAACAGCCCCTGGTACATCCTTAGACTCCAGACAGTCACAGTCTGCCAAAAGTAATTGGTATTCTATTTTCGATATTGTCTTGACGTGACGTTGGCAAATAGTTACGCAATGAGGGGGATTATTTGTTTTATTACCATTTCTATTCCCCTTGCGCCCCTTTTTCATTATAAACTAAAGAATTGCTGCAACAAAAATTGTAAATCTAGACGGAGGGAGAGGTGCTTCTTTCGATTTCGTTAAATAAAACGCTTTTTCACCACTCAACTATTAAACCATTTCGAATTTTTTTGTTTTACTTGTAGATTCAAATCAATACCGCCTAATCTTATGGTCAGATGGCGTAACAATACAGATGCTATGATCGAAGCTCAATATCCAACACCGGGAGAATTTGAATATATGGAATGTGGGCCATCGCCACCAGCTGAAAGCGCACCCAGTATGTATGACAGTTTCGAAGAGCCGACCAGCGAATTAAGTGTACAAATATGCAACGACACTCTACGCATAAGTCTAATCGATCAAATGAAAAATGCTGCAGGCCGCATACGCTTTTTCGAAGACATCGAACAGGGCAATGTGATCGGTGAAAATACAAAGAGTCACTTTGAATCTGCCTCGCAAATAGAGAAAAATTTATGTTTCTTATGGTCGGCATTCCTAAAAAGATGGGATCTATTGCAAAGTCTTTTAGATATCGGAGCTGAATTGAATTTTTGTGATCAAAATGGTATTACCGCTTTGCATTTGGGGGCATTCAGTGGCTGCCTCTCCACCCTGACGTTTCTAGTAGGCAAAGGCATGAATGTTAATTTCCAACCAAAATGTTACACGCCTTTACATTGTGCAGCTTTTGGTAATGCGCCTGAAGCGGCGAAATATTTGATTAACAACGGTGCCCAATTGTCCATTGATACGAACAAACCGAACTGTGAAGAGAGTTTGCTGCATTGTGCTGTGAGAGCCAATGCCTTGGAGTGCTTACAGCTGTTCATTGAGGAGGGAGCAGACGTTAATTCTCTTAAGCCGAACGGCACTAATGCTATACACTTGGCAGCCGATTTAGGTAACGTGCAGTGTTTGGAGATTTTACTAAAAGCCAATGGGGCCGATCCAAATGTGAGAATTTGTATACGTGAAAAGGAATCTACAGCTTTGCATTTAGCTGCTGACGAAGGAAATGTGGAATGTGTAGATCTACTATTGGCCAAAGGTGCTGATGCCAAACTAAAAAATCACCGGGGTTTCACTGCTCTACATTTAGCGGCCCGCACATCGAGTTTAGAATGCGTAGAGTCCCTGCTAAGAAATGGCAATGCGGATGCAAATGCTGAAGACTTTGATCACAGAACACCTTTGCATGCGGCCGTAGGTAAATCTGAAAATGCTTTTGATATTTTGGAAATGTTGCTTCAATGGGGTGCAAATGTGAATCATAAGGATATTTACGGCTTCACTGCTCTACACTTAGCCGCCCTGGATGGTTTAGCACAGTGTGTCGAAATGTTAATTTATCATGGAGCTGATGTCACTACAAAGTCAAAGAAAGGAACTTCCGCCTTAAATGTCATCACACGAAAAACTCCTGCTTCTGTGGCCATGATACGGCAAAAGCTGGATGCCGCCATTACTTTGCATCATTCCCAAGATCCAGTTAATCGTGAAGTGGAACTAGAACTGGATTTTCGCCAACTCCTACAACATTGTCACCCTAGAGAAATAAGTTATTTAAACACGTTTGTGGATGAGGGGCAAAAGGAGATTTTAGAACATCCTTTGTGCTCCTCATTTTTGTATATAAAATGGGGCAAAATAAGAAAATACTATATCGGACGTTTGATATTCTGTTTCTTCTTTATACTCTTCCTAACCCTGTACGTACTCACTGCCCTGGCCCACAATTGCTACAATGGCAGCAAAGATGACAACACCACCATCCAAGCTCAGGAACTGTGCCAGAAACAATCCATTTTGGGCGACATGTTGCGCAATAATCCTTTTGTTATGGAAATGCAATGGTGGGTTTTGGTAGCCATCACCGTGGTAGAAATATTTCGCAAGTTGTACGGCATTACAGGCTATTCCTCGTTTAAGCACTATGTCACCCAGGTGGAGAATATTATGGAATGGTTCGTCATTACTAGTGTGTTTGTTATATCGTATATCTACACCAAGCAAACGTATACCTTTCAAAATCACATAGGAGCATTTGCAGTACTACTGGGTTGGACAAATCTCATGTTGATGATTGGCCAATTGCCGGTGTTCGATGTTTACGTTGCCATGTACACCAGAGTGCAAGGAGAATTTGCTAAACTCTTTATGGCCTATTCCTGTATGCTGATTGGTTTTACCATATCATTTTGTGTCATATTTCCCTCCTCCTCATCATTTGCAAATCCATTTATGGGTTTTATATCCGTGCTGGTAATGATGATAGGAGAGCAGGATCTATCACTTCTCATCAATGATCCCGACGGCAAGGATCCACCGTTCCTTTTAGAAGTTAGTGCTCAAATAACGTTTGTATTATTTCTATTATTCGTAACAATTATACTGATGAATTTGCTAGTGGGCATAGCGGTCCATGATATACAGGGTCTCAAAAAGACCGCTGGCCTTTCCAAACTAGTTAGACAAACCAAATTGATTTCTTATATAGAATCGGCTTTATTTAATGGTTACTTACCCACTTGGCTACGAAATCTACTACACTATACGGCTCTAGTATCGCCGCAAGCATATCGAGTGGTACTGTGTGTGAAGCCCTTAAATCCTAGCGAAAAACGTTTGCCCCGTGATATTCTAATGAAAGCATACGAAGTTGGCAAAATGCGCAAACATTTTGGCCATACTATATCGGCCAAATCATCCGATGCTACTTATCTTTCATATAAAAACAAATACAATAGTGAAACGAATCAGGCTCCCACAACACCATATGCGACTGAAGACTTTGAAGCCACCGTTTTGTCAAATATCAATACGAAAATTGATGACAACAGTGAACGAATTGAGTATTTGACACAAGAGATACAGGAGCTTAAACAGGCTTTAATAACCCAACAGCAACAGGCTAGCAAAGTTATTGATAAATTATTGATTGTTATATCGAATCAGCAAAAAAATAATTTAAGAAAATAGTAGAAATAATCAAAGAATTGCTTGGGCATAAACTATTTTTAAAAGTATTTTAAAATGTAAATTTAAGGACAGAATATAACCAAAACTATTGTATCATTTTTAAGTAACTCCTTTTTTGAAAAAGTGTGTCATTTTAATACGTCATTGATTACTAAAGAGTTTTAATAGTTTATGAAAAGTAAAATTAAGGTATAAAATTGCAATCAAGAATCATGATAGAGTAATATAAAGATAGAACTGACTCGATGTAAACGACTTATGTCGTGGCAATGTAGCTAAACATGGAAAATTCTAAGGCTGGATCAATGGTCTTGAAGATAATTGCCGAGGCAATTATTCTTGATTGGTTTTTAAACATATTAAAGCAAAATGTTGCAACTAACAAGTCAGATATATGTTTTGACAACGGAGAAGAAAACATTCTCAAACAATAATTGAATGAGAACGTATAATAAAACTTATATTTACATATTTTTAAATAGTAATTCTGTAAACTACATTTTAATATCTTTAAACATGACTATTTCATAATCTTTCTTTCATTTTAAAATCGCGTTGTAATAAAATGCATATGCAGCAAAGTATTTTTCGTTTATGATATACTTTTACAAATATATTTCACCGCCGAAATTGGGCCTGTTGTTCTGTTTGGTAATTGGTGTAGCACACAATATAAGCATTGGAATACAAAAACACTAGTGGAAATATTTTCTTTCATAGATACCGATCTATACATATGCACATATATGTTTGCCTTGATTGCAATCATTTTTTATATTAGACAAAAGTTATAATTTTAAAATATTTTAGAATTTAACTATCAAAAGTATTTAATTTAACTGACATGTTATTTTATCTTATAAAACATTCTTACAAAATTTAAGATAAAGCTAAAAGAAATTTTATTTGTGTACATTTGAATTGTATTTAGTAGTTTAAATTTTCTCTACATCAATTGATAAAAGCAAAATTTAATCTAAAATTTAATTTAAATTTTTTGAAAATATACTTTAATATTTATTTAAATAAATAAAAATACATGTATATATAAGAGACACATACACATATGGAAACACCTGTTTTTTGTAAAAAGTTAATCATTTTCAATTGGGAGTTTATATCATATATGTAACAATAATAACAACTTCAATTTGTTTTCTAGACAATATCCCCACGAAAATTTTCAGTTTTTTGACAAAAGCAGCAGTAAGACTTATTGAAACTGTATTAAAAATCAGTATATTTCAACGATTCTTGGTCGACACAGAATATTCAAGAAAAAATGTAATAGATTTTAATAATGCATTTTTATGTTTGCATTTCAAATATATTGAAAATTTATTCAGAATAGGTTAATGACTCACTTTTATTGATGTAACCGTTAGATTACCTTCCGACTTAGTGAAGCGTACTTTGACTTCGCTTGCAAAGCATATTAAAAAGCAATTTTTGGTTAAATAATTTCATTCGTAGGTATCACTTTGACTATTGGAACTTTCCAGAGAGCGCCGCAATATGGGATTAAATAAGTTGCTACCAGGATACGATTTTTCGAGAAAAGATGGAATTCTTTTCATAACATTATATTTTTTTTAAATATCGCACCACCATTGTGGTTTACTCTTAAATATATTATCTTCCACCAATTGTGATGAAAAATATATCGTGAAAAAACTATTCATGTTCAGATTTGAAGAATCTTATATATAAGTACTGCACATATATTTTTATGGTGCATTTTATGTTATCACACACTAATATTGATGAAAAATAAATGGTTGAAAAGATATTTTTATGAAGACTTGCATATTCTAATTCCCAGAGAATATTCGTGAACCATTTATTTTTTTTATTTTTAATAACACGTTCTCACATTTTTGACTTTTAAAAACGTGATTGAATAAAAAAATATGCACTAACCTGTTCACGTGGTTGTACATCTTCAAAATATGATATATCTTGGCCATTAATGGACATTTTTCCTGTGCCCGGTACACGAACTGTTACGTCAGCACGTGCTGATTTACGTAGACATTCTGTAAGGTAACGAAAAAATTATTGCAAAGTGACTTAATATATTACATATGTATATGAATGTATCATTTTCTAGACATACCATAAGTTGTAATAAACTGACGACCTTGATCATCGATCTTTGGTTTCGGTACATCCGTCTGACTCGATTTGTCCATTAAAGGTTTTGTATACTTATCAATGAATTCTTTACATTTATAGGAATATGGATGTGATGCTACCCTTTCCATTGCAGTAACAAAATTATTGTATTCAATGTCAGATATTTTTTCAACCAATTTTAATTCCATCTGATCTTTAGGTATCCAACTGAAACCCGTTAAATCACTGAAATTAAATAGAAAAGTATATTTTTTCATCAAAATACTTTCTATAGCAGAACACATCAAACGTAATAGAAAATCGCGATGTTCTTCAATGAACAAATCTATCTTTATATTTTAGATATATTTGAAAATCATTCTAAAACATTTGAAATCTTCCTTCTTTTAAATTTTAAAATTAAAAGAAAACTTCAAAAAAAATTTTTTTGCGATCCAAAAATGGAAAAGTTTATCAATACTTGTGGGCGTTTCTATCTTGTTCTCTCAAAGGCATTGCCACCAAAAGGCTGTATGTAAATTTACCACACGTACATAAACAATTAGAACAAAACTCTTTACTTACATTTTCAAATTAGGATCGGGTTTTTGGCCACGTCGCATCATGCGTTCTTCCAAATCATACAATTTATTGAGTTCTTCAACAATGTCCTAATAAATAAACAATGAAGTTATCAAAAATTTAATATAAAATGTCATTTCTTACATATAACAATTTGAAGAAATACGGATTGCCGGTATAAAACATACTATGGAATGGTCGACCAGCTTCATCAAATTCAGCAGCTTTACGTGCTGGAAATACCTCTTCTGGACTTTTCATAATTGGACGAGCCTTTTTGTCGTAAATACCAGAGGGGAACAAATACTCAATGGCATTCTAGAGACAAACATTCCAAATTAATCAAATAATTGTATAAGACCAACTTCATAAGCAAACTTACATTAACATCATCTTGAGTGAATGTCTCTGGATCCTCTCCCATCATATTAGCCAAATGTCTTTTTCCAATTTGGTAATCTAATTGTTCTGCTTTCATGAATTGGTCATGTTCTTGAGCACGTTCCAGATAAGCCTTCATAGCTCTACTCACTTTCTGTTTCTTAATCGCTACTGGGGCAGCTCGAACTGTTACCTGTGTGCTGCAATTGACATTTTGTTGGAGTACCTAAATATACGTATCCATACATACATATATATGTGCAGGTTTATAAAGGGGTTATGCAAGCGTTTTACATTAAATATTTTTCTGATAAAATAAAAATATTTTTCATACTCACCGCTCTTACGGTATTAGTTAGGGCAGTTTTATTAAATTCTTGGAAGTTTTTACTTAAATTTCTATTATTTTTTAGCAATATTAAGCCAAAAACACGAAATGCCATTTTCCGGTTGATACTTGCTATGTACAGCTGTTGTCCGCAAAAGAGGGAGTTGTATAATAATCAGCTGAAATTGTAAACAGAGAACCAAAATCATATTAATGTTTTGAGCTACCAGACTGACAGGATCTATAAAATTACCAAGCGAATTTAGCTGTTATATTTTTGTTTCCTGCAACTCGTGTGCTTGGAGGCAGGGCTTTTGACGAACTTAGGCTGCTTGTTTTGACCATAAAATTCAGCTTCTTGGCTCCTAGAAGGTCCCATTACGCAACCTACAATCAGGGTTTTTGGTTAGGAGCGGAGGATGCGAGCCCCGTACCAATAGGCTAGCATGGCTGAAGAATATATAAGCATGGCTGTGTTATAATGTTTATACAAGCAACTGGTCTCAGTACTTAATAAAGA
Organism: Linnaemya vulpina; assembly: GCA_963675445.1. Classification (NCBI taxonomy): domain Eukaryota; kingdom Metazoa; phylum Arthropoda; class Insecta; order Diptera; family Tachinidae; genus Linnaemya; species Linnaemya vulpina. Next base: position 99,573,293 of record OY776277.1, read on the forward strand.
TAATCTAACAGCGAAAATTTTTAATTATTTTACGTATTATTAAACAGAATTAACCGTTTAAACAAAATCGCCTTAATCCTCTGCAACCAAACAAGGCAAATACAATAATATTCGCCTAGCGTAGGATTTTTAGCACAGACGTTTCTTTTGGTTTAAGTACACGCTAAAAATGTTTATAACAGAAATGTTTCTGACTCACTCTATATTTTCTTCCAATATGTAGTGATACCATACCATCCACTATTTTTTTATTGTTTGTTGTGTTCTTCAATTCCGTAGCAATCAATTTTAATAGAACAACAATGTCATAAGGAAATTGTCAAAATTTAGTTGAGCTTTAATTAACAGGAAATTAATCAGTAGTATTTAAACAAATAGCAAAGCGAAAAGAGCTATAACAAAACATTTTTCATTTTCTTCAAGTTTACAACTCATTATGTTACCGGAAACAGTTACATTCGCTTTGACACTCATAGTATATGGGGCCATATTATTTTTATTGATTTACTATGTAACTACATAAGCAATTTTGAAAACAATGCATAAAATACTGTATTCATTTAATAGGTGCTCACTTTGGCCGATTTGGAATGTGATTATTTAAATGCTCAAGAGTGTTGCAGTCGCCTAAATTTTTGGGTTATTCCGAAATTTGGTTCACATATGATTTTATGCATTTTGTTACTCTTGGGTGGTCACTGGCTTATGTTGGTGCTCAATTTGCCCATGGTCACCTGGCTGGGCTATGAATTATACAAACAACCTAGAGATAGTCTAGGTGTCTATGATCCGGTTGATATTCATAGCAGGGGCCTGCTAAAGATTCATCTTCGTAACACAATGATATATTTGGGCTATTATTTTATTATGTTTTTCATTGCCTTGTATTTGTAAGTACTTTTAGTTATTCTCAGTAACTTTTTTAATTAATTTTTGTAATGTATTTTACTTTTTTAGCATGATTTCTGCTTTACTCAAAGGTGATCCGATCAGGCGTCATGAGGAGGGAGAGATAATAACAGACTTTTAATAATACACCTAAATTAAGTCACAGTATGATTCAATTTGCGCATAAAAAAAGCTATTTACATATTTTTGTGTTATAATTGATGTAGTCTTCCCACTATTATGAAGCACAAAATTTGTCAGTAGCCTTCTATTCTTATGTATTATGGATGTTTCTAATCTCATATGCCGCAACGTCGTCATAACTAAAATATTTGAATTAATGATGCTTACTAAACGTATTATTCTTTATATATATCATAAAAATCATATCAGGAAAAGTTTTCCCTCAGTCCCTCTAATCAAGTTTTACTATTTGAAGGGATCTGTAAAATTTTTATGAAACAAAAAAGTGTAATTTAGTTAACTGCAGTATATTCAAGTAATATCATTTGAAATGGGTGAAACTATTCCTTTTTCTCACCCAGTGTATCCGCGCCTTCCTTCGGTATATAGTACTTTTGAGCTGCATTGAAGGAGCGTTATGTATGTATTTATATGTTGCATTTATTTACTTGATAAGATTTTTAAATATATGAAATCAATTCCAGAACTAAATCAAAAATCGTTCTCGTAAATTAAGAACTAGATTACCGCATTCCATATAGATCGATCAATACAGTTTATCGATATGGAATGCCGTGATTTGGTTCCAGTTTAGCATGTATATACATATCTATACGTATGAATCGTATACTACACAAGAAATCGCCCAAAAAACGTGAGCCCCAAACTTTAAAGAAAAATATTGTGATTTAGATACGTATTTCTTAAGTAAACCAGTCTGATACATAACTAATAGCCAGGGGCTATTATGGGACCGTACCTTAACAAATAATTAATTAAAACGTTTGGCTCTCGAAATATCGTGTATATGTTAAGGGTATATGACGATTAAACAAAATATTTTATTTTTGAGATGTTACTTTTTTGCAGCAAAGATTCGATATGAACACAAACGCATATGTACAATGTAAATGCCGTATACTTTTTAATATATTTTGTTTGATTAATTTAGAACTTTTTATTAGCTAATTCAATGTAAGAAGATTTTTTGACATATCTCTCCATTTGATAGTTTAATGAATAAATAACAGTGAGTTTTCCATCAAAACAGCAACGTCTGCTTTATTTGTTAACTAGACAAAAGCTTTATAAATTGTTTTAAGTTTTTAATTGGTCGGCAAAATATATGATACAACCTGAATATTTCCAATTTTCCAATTTTTATTTTTTTTCATTCACAATACATAATTATATCAAAAAGAGGTCACTAACGTTGACAACAATTGATTGATTCTTACAGCCTCTGATCGGGATTTGTGGCAGTTCACATCATATTGCATCAGTACTATCAACAGGTCACATGCATGAATTACCTGAAAAGGAATCATGCAGATAGCATTCATATAAAAATGTATTATATACATACATACATATGTACCTATGTATTTGCTGATTAAAAAACCGAATATTTTCAAACCACATTTTCCATCTTTAATTCATTTTATAAATTATGTACTTTACTTTACATATAATTTAAATTATTTTATTTTAAATTAAACCTATAGAAGTCTTGCAAACGTGGTTACAAAAGATACAAGTATATGCACACGTACATACATGTACATAACATATATTTTGTTTCGAACACACGCGCAACAATGATGTTGAAATCAACTTTTGCTAGAAAGAATATTAAAAATAATATTTTAAGGACATTAAAAATATAGATGTTTACAAAATATGTTTTGTAGTATCTAGAAGTTCATGAAAGTTTGTGAAAGCGGCTGAAACAAAAAAAATATCTTAAGGTGATATACAGTCGTCTTTGCTGACTTCGCAGAAACATAAATTAATATTTGAATTAGAAGCAATCGAATAATCTTTCAAAAAGTAAAGTAAAGCTAACGGAAATATATTGCATAATTCAATTTTACAAACTGCTTTTAAGCCAGCTCTTTCCGTAACAAAAAAAGTATTAAATTTAAAGTCTTTTACGAAGAAAAAAATAATTCTAAAATATTACATATTATGAACAAATATTACAATATTAAATATTATAAACAAATTAACTGCTGAAAAACAAACACGAAAGTACATAAAATTATTATAATTGAATGGTTATAATTTTCCTATATAACTTTGATACAAAATCTGAATTAATTTAATATTTAATACATTTTCATTGTTATGCTTTTCATTTATTTGTATTAAAATTAATAATAAACTATTTCCATGCCTGTTTAAGGGATTTGCGGGATGCTAGATGTTTGGCGACCAACGAACCTGAAGTTAAAACTAACAAAACAATGGATATTAATATATAATCAAAATCTTCCTTAAGTAAATCGAAAGTTTTTGATGGCGCGATACGGGTAACAAATAAATCTGTAACAATAATAATACATAATATTATAAGGAAAGTTTTTTAAAAAATTTCTAAGAATTATTTACCTAAACCAGCTGCTACTACCAAACATGTACTTTCTAAGCCACTAGGAGCTGTATAAATGTATCGTAATCTAGGTATAGTTTGATTATAGTTTATCATGTTCTCCGTGGGCAGCGGTAGTTCTGGAATGTAGGGCAAAGCTCCCTCTTCGCGACCACTCGAAGTAGAAGATATAGGCCGCCGTGGATCTAGTAAAGCCCAAGGCAATTCAACAATAGAACCACTAGCAGTACCGACTGAATTTTAAATGTTTTATAGTGTTAAATATAGTTCATTTCATAGTTTTCATTTCTTTTAACTTACTTAAAACATCCTTATTGGTAATGCCTCTTTCAGTGATGGTTTCGCGTATAGCTGACACACTTGTGGGTATGATGTATGATTGACGTTCTACTAGAGGCATGGGTGGGGCATTTAGGGAACTCCAAACTGTACTATTAGCTTGAGTTTTACCTTCATATAATTCAACAGTGGCTGGAATTAGCGTACAAACAAATTTTATTTGTAAATGTATTTAATTCAACTTTTTATTGTAAGTTACAAAGTTAAAAATTATTTAACAGGGTCAATTTTATTTATACTTTCTGCCATTTATTTTTTTATAATTTATTAATTTCAGTTGCAATTATTTTTAATTGCAATTAATTTATTGACTAATTGAAAAAATAATAATTATCGCATTAAATTTCGTACTAACCGAAAGCATTTTTACTTAAAAATGAATATGAAAACATCTCGCATTAAATTTTTTTAGATCATTAGTTAAATAGTTGACACTCTTGCTTATTAGTACCACCTCCAAAAGTGGAAAAACCGATCAAAGCCGGCTAGTTTGATGATTATAAAGTATATTAAAATATATTCTACTCTTAATAAAAATTATATTTCGAAAAGTTTATTTTTCTTCGAAATCATATCTATAAAACTTGAGTTTTATAGCGATTACAAGGTTTCTTATACCAAACTTGTTCTTGAGTTTTTCTCTTAATATTTATGCAATTATTCATTATAGCAACAATTTATTAGCAAGAATTATTCAACCTTATTGTTTGGCTCAGTTATAGCTACTTATGTATATAACCAATTACTTTGGGTTTGATTTATTTTACTTAATAATAATATAATAGCGTCAAAATATCACACTTCATTGACACGATCACTTATGAATACATAATAGATAAAGTCAAAGGAAACATAACATTCACGTATAGAACATTGTTCAAACTAAGTTTTACTTACTTATTTCAGTGCGCCTTAGTTTGTCGTTATAAACTGCATATGCTAACCAATTTTCGGAATGAACAACATGTAGCGGTGAACGAACTTTACGATGCATCATTGAAAATACAATTGAACCGGAAACAACGTCCAATAAATACACATTAAGTAAATCTAAAACGTATTTTAAAATGGATGATATAAAGAATTAAATTAATATAAGCAATTTGAAAATAGTTTTTTTTCATCCGTTACATTTGTGTATACTATCAGTTGCTTGTGTGAAAACCGCTACCAAATTGGGATTAATGTACTTGTACAAAACTGAACGATCCGGCATGACACGACCTTGAGAATGGACTCTTTCAATAGGATTCTTCGAAGCTATAGCAATTATTTTATGGTCATTAGCATGACCGCCTACATCAACATTCCACAAAGGCATGGTAGATAAATGCTGAAAATGTATATATTAATTATTATATAATATAAAAATATAAAGAATATCAAATTCTTACATTGTTGTTATATTTAACATAGAAACCATATATTTTGGATGTTGATTTATCAGCCGTATATAAATATAAGCCTTTAGCCTAAATTAAGAATAAGGTAATTAATTAACAAATCTTTAAATCTTTACTACTTTACAGACCTTAGATTTTGCATATTCCGGATAGACATTAACATTATTATTGGCATCCATTATTAAGATGCCCTTTACAAAATCATTTTCCGTTTCGGAGAGCAACGAAAGTTGTTTAATTTTGTAATCCAATTGTATAAGACCACCTTCGGCCGGTGCGCCAGTTATCGGATTAAATCGAAAGAGAATTCCATTACCAGAAGTTTTATCGGTGGCCACAATTGTACATAAAGCTTGTAGTGGGAAGTGCTTACTTGTTCTTTGAACCAATAAACGCATTTGTTCACCATTGGCGAACTCCCCAACATTATTCAAATATAATTGCCAATAATGTTTACCGCTAATGTTATCTATGCCAAATACTTTGCCACATTTCGTCAAAATTACCAACATTTTTCGTAGACCAAATGAGTCCCTCACTAACCCAGCTGTTTGAGTGTCAGATGGCTTTGGTCCCAAGCCCATAACATGAATAAAAAGACTTTTGAAGTGCAATAATTGTGAGGTTAAACGGTGTACAAACGCGCTGGCAATATCGGCTGTTAATATGAACATTTATTAATAATAATCAAATCATTGTAATATAAAATAAGCAAAAATTATTTACAAATCTTCAGGAAGTCAGAAATCAAATTTAAGGCATGTAAGAAAAACAAAACTTAAAATCATAATAAAATTATAAACAAGATGCTGTTATAAAAGATGACCAAATATTTATTTATTTACAGTATATTTAAATTTTTCATACACAAATTTCCTAACTTCAAAAATTCATAATTTTCATTTGCCTTTATATCATGAAATATATAACATGAATAAAAATGTATTGAAGCATTATATCGCAAGGAAAATGGGATTTTAACCAGATATCATTTTAGAAATCCGGTGAGTAGTTATGTATAATCCTTGGAGCAGTCTATTGAAAGCTCCGACGTTTCTGAAAATCGTGACAAAATTTTTTTTGGTGCGATTTGACACAGGTTGACGTCAACCCATAACAATGTTTGGTTTGTAAATTGACTGCTTTCAAATATATGATATCTTCAGAGAAAATATCCGAAATCGGTTTAACAAAAAAATATTGACATGGAATAATCCATATTCAAACATACGCTGTCGTAAAAGTGCAATGCAAAATGTATTATTTTTTAAGGCAATATATACATTTAATAATTATGGAAAATTAAGCTAATGCTTATTATGCACATGTTTATTGAATTGAAAAGGTCCATAAAAGAATATAACAACTATTATTTGGCAATATAGTTGTTCACCTTCACTTTCAGGGGTTATCAAATTTACAGACGATGGATAGAATTTTTAATAATGATATTACAATTGATATTTTTTGGGAAAGGGGCAATAATAACAATAAAATGTTTATGCATAAACAAACAAAATTAAATAAAACAAAAATCATCGAGCAAAGGTAAAACACATAAGCCAAAACAATGCTGTTTACTTACTCTCCATACTTGGATCGATGCCTTTTATTGTTTGTTGAACAGAACACAATTTTTATTTGAACGAGAACATTTTTTTAATTAGATTGAAACAATTTAGTAGAAACAGATATATTTACACACGATACATTAGGAATATATATATATATATATATATATATATATATATATGTATATATATGGAGATAATCCATTTAGAGCACATTTAGTTTTAGCTACTCACCTGTTTTTCCCTTCATTTCATTTTCCAATTCTCCTTCACTATCGGCCAGTGGCAAGTCAATAAATTCAGTAGCAACAACATTGGCCAGAGCCTCAGATTTGGTCCAACGATATTTTGATTGTTGCACAGCCAAAACACTATCGTCTGTGCTATCAAAAATGAAAAGACATCCTTTGCCATCATTATTACGGTTAGATTTGCAGTCAAAAGTTTTTAGTGTAGGCCGGCCGTAATAGTCGGGATATGGCACTGAATTTGTTAACTCGGGTACACGCTGACATGTATCAAGCAAATAACCTTCGATGTTTAGAACCTAAATTATGAAAGGATTGTACATTATTGTTTTATTCTTTTTATCTGTTAAATGTTATTTCATATAATATACATATTAATTTACTTACTTTATCTTTAACATCGGCTGTAACAATAACTTTTAGATTTTTAAATCGCCCCAATAAAAAGCTTTGACTTTTAAGAGCACCACAGCTGTCAATGTCATCTTTTACTGGGACTAATTTGCTATCTGCAACAACAACGCCATCTAAACCCTAAGGTCACGGGTGAATTTAATTTTATTATGAAGATAGTACATATTTGACTTACATTCAGGGATTTTAGTGATTCCGACGGTGCATTTCCAAGACCTTTGCTTATAACTTGCGGTTGCGGTGCAGTCAAATCTAAACTTATCAATTGTGTACCTTCAACACATGTGAAGTATGTACCAGCTAATACGCAGTTATTACGTGCTATCCAAGGAGCAGTGATTTTAGCTGTATTCCCGGTGGCTTGGCCAGATGTTGCAAAATATTCCGTCACTTCTAAGTGACTATGCCAAATGGGTAGCACATGATAAAGCAAAGAATTTCGATAGAACCACAATGAATCAACGGCTTTTTCGCTTTGCAAAGGTATCATTGACCATTCCCATTCTAAATGTCCGGTATTTGAATTCCATCCACGAATCAATGCAGGAGCATGACCTTGTACTGTTAACATGTCGAATCCATGACTAGATCCAGCTCTTGCAGCTGCAGTTGAATCTGCTGTTGTTGAAGACGATGACAATTGCAATAGCTTAATATTGCCTCTATCTCCACTTTCTAACACTTGGCGCCAGGAAACTTGTCCGGTTTTTGGGCATAACGATGCTACTACATTGTCTCTAGTGCTGACTATAAGACGCGGTTGAAAACCATTCAATTCCAAAAAACCCTGGCTAACACCACCAATTTGTAAAGTCTTCCTGAATATATATCATCGTATGTCAAATATTTAATATGTGATTTATTTACGTATGCTCGAGACTTTGCCCCACTTACCAATCAAATTTTTTTATTTGATCTTCATATAGTGAATTTACAGAATTTAATGTCACTAACAATACAATCCCTAACAGGCACACATACCTGTTTCTTTCAACAAACATTTTCTAGTTAATAAACTTCTAATATATATTTATATTAACTTGATTTTTTTATTTCTTAATTAACAAAATTCACTCACTTCCAATGTGAAAACACTGCAATGAGATGAAAAAAATAATGTGCGGCTGTCAATTTGATGGACGACTACCATATCTTTGGTAAATACCTATGCAAATTTATTTTGAAAGTCTGGCAAGAATAACGGAACACAGTAACACCTGGTTAGAATAAAATCTGTTGAGCCTAATATATATGTATTTCATTTGATGATCCATCTGTTATTGCTCCCAATAGAGTTCAGACTTTTTTTCCTCTCAGATTTTCGGTTTCACATACAAATAAAATGTTAGCTGCTACTCAAATCTGATTTTATTAGATCAACTTATACGCTTGATATGGTGTGCGCATTATATTTTGGGAATACATTTTTCTAAGTGTATATAGGTTACACTATTGAGGATTTGAAACTATGTTTTACAGCACAGGTTATTCTGTGTTTTACAGCACTAGCAAAAGTAAACAACTTCACAGCGATTTATTACTTGCTCAAAGTTTAATTATTATTAATTTTCGCGATATTTGAAAAGCCCTAAAATGATTGAAAAGAAAGCTGATAAAAACAAACAAGAGCAAAAACCGCGCGACGACGGTGTTGAACTAGAAAATCAATTTATATTAAGACTGCCCGAAGAGCCAGCCAAAGCGCTGAGGGAAGTCATTCAATCGCCCAACTCTAATCTAAAGGATCGCATGTCTATACAATTGGATGCCGATTTACGATATGGCGAAGTTCGATTTGATCATTGGCTATTGCATGCTAAGGTTGTGGACCTTCCGACTATCATTGAATGTCTTAAAACTATAGACCGTAAAAGTTTTTATAAATCCGCAGATGTCTGTCAAATGGTAAGGAAGGTATCAAGAAGTGTTCTTAACAGATATAAAAATAAGTTTATATCTACTAATTTTAGATGATATGCAAAGAAGAACCTTTAGATTTAGATAAAGAGGAATCACCAAATAAGGGCAAAAAGAAAGATCCAAATAAGGTTGATAAGAAGTTTTTGTGGGCCCATGGTGTTACACCACCATGTAAAAACGTACGTAAAAGGCGTTTTCGAAAAACATTGAAAAAGAAAAATGTTGAAGCACCAGAAATTGAAAAGGAAGTTAAACGTTTATTGCGCATCGATAATGATGCAGTCAAAGTGGAATATGAAATCATAAACGAAGATTTAACAAAATCATCTTCTGACTCACAAATGAAGGAGCAAAATGAAGGCGAGGATGACTTTAACGATGAACAGATTAATGTGAATCGTAAAACCATAAATGATGAATCTTCTCAGAAAGATATTAATGTTGAATCAGAAGGTGATGACGATGAAGGCCTCGTAGGTTCAGTACCCATTGGTGGTGTAGGCGAGCATGATATTTTTGGTGAAGAAGTTTCCTCATCTGACGATGAAGATGATGTCAAACATCATCGTGCTTCTCATATTCGCGATTTGGATGAAACCTCTCGCTTATCAGCGGATGATTCGCGAATGTCAGTCTTCTCTATTGGCCACAATAACACTACCATGGGAGGTAACAATGGCCTCAATACTTCGAAAGATGATATAGCTGATTACAGCAAAGGTATATTCGGAAGCCCAAAGGGCAGCAGAGACGATGATCATTCTAAATATGGTGGTTCTAATTCAAATTTGGCCGCCGCTGGATATTTTGAGGAACGAAAACGTACTTTATCTGATGACGATTCTTCGAACGATGCGTCACCTCAAATGACAGTCGAACAAATACATAGCAAAATATCGGAATTGAAAGGACAATTGGAAGACATTAAAGCTCAACATTCGCAAAAGGCTAAAGAAATTTCATCCATACAAAATCCAACATTGCGTCAACGTATGCAAGATACTGTAGACAATTTAGGAAGTCAAATGGTAGAAAAAGAATTGGAATTAAAGGATTATGAAAACATGCTGTAAATTTATATAAAATAAAGTCAAATAGTAAACTAAATTTAACACCTCTGGAATTCTTATTAAAAGGTAAAGAAGTTTTCAGTTGTCTAAACTCATTTAAATAACACGACAACAAAAACAATTTTCTATTTATGTACATATTTCTTAAACGATTGCTTCAAATTTTGAGTCACGAAAATTGATATAGGCAGGATTCTTTTATTTTTTCTACTACATAATATTATTAGAGTTGATAATCGTAGATTATGCCATCCGCATAAGATACTATGAAAGGCAGAGTTAATTTTAATTATATTTCCACTATTCCCTTAAAGAAAACAACAGTTTGTATAGGTTTCAAGAATCAAAGTCAAGACAGAATAAATTTTTTATTATTCTCAAACCTTAACTAAATAAAATTAAATTAAGCGATTCACAAAAAACAAGTTATTGTTCAAATTGCAAAATAAAAAAAAGAATGAAATAAAGACACCTATTCATAAGAAATATTCAAAACGATTTATTAAACAAAAATTCATAATTATGAATATAGTATGCACGTAAGTAGAAAGTTAAATACTCTATTTTTTGTTCTGTAACTATTTGCCAACGTCATGACAAGACAATATCAGAAATTGGACACTTTGTCTAGTTCTGGTAGACAACAATTAACTACTTCTGACAGCCTGCTTTCAAGGTCTTGAATATGACTTTCAGAAATATTGAATTGGTGAAGAAAGGGTTAACATAATTTTCGATATCGCCCTGACGTGATATTGACAAATAGTTACTTAATAGAGGGGATAGAACATCACACATTCAAAGTAATAAGGATATGCTGTTACGAGGAAGACTATATTTGAGGTATATTATTTTATTGATTAAATGTTGTACATAAATGCAATTTTAAAAAGAGTTCTTAAAAAAGTTTAAAAAATGTTAGCCGTGAATTTATACCGGCAAAAAAGTCCTATACCTACTTAACTGAAATTAAATTAAAATAAATTTTTAAAATACATTAACTAATCCGATCTTTTGATGCGATTTCTAAAAACTTAACGTATAAATCGATCGAATTGTTTTTTAATGGTCATAGTTTCCAGAAAAATTATTTTCTACCAACTCAATGCGTCGGGCATACCACCTGGATATTCTCCTGTTAAACAAGCTGTACAATGACCACTTTTATTGGTATTCGTGGGTTTTCGGTTCAAATTAACAGCCGCAAGTAAGCCTTCGACGGATAAATACTCCAAACTGTCGGCCCCGACCCTGCGGGCCAATTGCTCGTTATTCAATTCGTTCGCTATTAGCTCCTCATGTGTGGGTATATTGATTCCCATATAACAGGGAAACTGGAGTGGAGGGCTGGCAACACGAACATGTACCTCAACCGCGCCAGCATCACGTAACAGTTTAATAATAGGACCAATTGTGTTTCCACGTACTATGGAATCATCGACCAAAACTAAACGTTTCCCAACAACATTTTCCGAAAGAGCACCAAATTTTTTGGCAACACCTAACTGGCGCAACCGCGTAGAGGGTTGGATAAAAGTGCGACCAACATAACGATTCTTACACAAAACCTCAGCAAATTCCAAACCGGACGCCTTAGCATAGCCGTGTGCGGCAGCTGTGCCCGATTCGGGTACAGAACTCACTATATCAGCTTGTATGGGAGCTTCTTTAGCTAACTGTCGACCACACTGCATACGAACTGAATAAACCATTTGCCCTTCAAAGATAGAATCGCCACGAGCAAAATAAACATATTCGAAAATGCAAAAGGCCATTTTCTTGTACCCCGGCCTTTCAACAATATCCACGGTGCGATATCCATTTCGGGTTAGTTCAATTATTTCTCCAGGCTCAACTTCGCGGATGTAACGAGCACCTATCGATAGAAAACCACAAGATTCGCTTGATACCACCCAGCCTTCAGCGTTAGCATCTGAAACTTTAGTGGTGCCTGAGTTGAGTGGCACTATTTTACCTAAACATAGGGGACGATTGCCATATACATCACGCACAGCATAGATCTTATCCTTGAACATAATTACAAGTGAGTATGAAAGATGTGCAAGCTGCATAAAATGACGTATACGAGCTGGCCAATTGGGACCGTCCTCTTCGGAGACCCCCTCCGGACAGCAGCAAAGACTCTGAGCAATTAATTCACTATCGCTGTGCGTAGATAAACCCACACCACGGCCCAAGACTTCACGTCTCAACGACTCACTGTTTACCAATTCTCCATTGTGTGCTAGAGCCATGGCACCATGTGCTGTGTGCACAACAAAAGGTTGACAATTGATCACCGAAGATGCAGCAGAAGTAGAGTAACGTGTATGACCAATACCTAAGTTACCCTTCAATTTTTTCATCGAATCATCATTAAATAAAGATCCTATCATGCCCATTCCCTTATGCACATTAAAATTCTTTGAGCAATTTCCTTCGCTAGTAACAATACCAGCGGATTCTTGACCGCGATGCTGCAAGGCCACTAAGCCCAGACATATTACATGCGCAATTTCAATTTGCGTAGGCCAATCCCCACAGCCTATTGCTCCAAATACTCCACACTCATGTGTTAGACCGGTTACCTCTTTGCCGCACTTCACATACTTTTGTAATTGTTGCTGGTTTGTTTCTTCTGATAACATGCGGCTCATTGTATTCACAGTACTATCAAGAGCATTTGCTTTACAGCAATTATTATTTGTAGATTTTGCTGTTGTTGAACAGCATGCTTCCAAATCATTTTCGTCAGCTCTACAAGTGTTAGTATCATCGAATTTCTCCATGTGTTTTCGCGTTTTTTAGTGCTTGGAACTTTGTAATTGTAATCTTTACAAAATTTAAATATTTTAATTTTTATAATGTATGTTATGTAGGTATTATTTGTATTTAGCAAATTTTGCAAATTTATATAGATACGCAGCACATAACCCAAAAAATAACACACTAGATATCCAACTGCTTAACACATACTAAGCTCACGCTGAAAAACTAATTTCTTTAAACACTTGTACGCGCAGTCTCATTACACTAACACAATTGCATATACTACGCATGTAGGAAGGCATGAATAAAGCAAATAGCATAAAAATCGCACAACATAATTTTCCCTCTTGGCCAAATATCGTCTATCGATTAGGCTGACATCAATATCCCACAATTTGTCTTCAATAACACTGTGCGTCATCTTTAACACTTATCTCATGTTGTGTGATTTCACCAAACCCTGTATGACAATTTCGTCGACGAATTGTGTGGAGCAATATCTTCTGGTATACATTATTGTCTTACACCTGCGTTAAAGATGTCTAAGCGATGTGGTCAACTGGGTTTTTTCTGCAAGAAAAACTATTTACATATGCATACACACACATATATATACGCTCATAGATACATTAGGGGGAACTGTTTTGGCCTGGAAAAACACTATTAGCAGCGATATAACTCATTTACATCGTGAACAACAAATCCAGGCAACATATAAATTTTTATATACATACATATCTATTCATTAATGTACTTGATAAACACTTATTATTTAAGAATAACGGCAATTAGTTATTACAGATTCTATTTTGATTCTAAGTTTCTGTATTGAGTTCGGGCTTTTCTTCATTATTCTAACCATATGTACATACACATACATATGTACATATTTCCAAATTACCAAGAACATTTCTTGTAACACTTAGCAAGTGATTTCTTAACAACAAAAAGTTAAGTACAGTTTGCCATAAGATTGAAAATCGTAAACTAGGCTAGCATTTGCTAACCAGAAAACTTATCATTATTTTGCATCGATATCAATCGTCAATTACTGACTGATAATTTTCTTTTCATATTGAAAGCACTTAAAGCATATTTCAAGATCAGACAATCGTTGTGCCGCTTTTATATGATAAGAGTGACTGACAAATCTTTAAGACGTGCAGTTTTATACGTCTCTGTATCAAAGTATTTTTTGTATTGAAAACATTGACTAGTACTTACGTACGTATGATTATTAGATTATTTACAATTAAATTTGCCATTATTTTCATTTGAACAACTAATTTAATTTTGTCAAAAAACATTACTAGTATTTTCAAAATTACTTAAAAATTTTTTTTATAAATATGTAAACATACATAAGTATATGCTTATATTAATTATATGGATAATAGATACTTATATACATTAAGTACTAAAAACATAATATAGTTGAATCGGTTCTGAATCTCATTCGAAACAATAATAGTAGAAGAATAAAAACTACTTTCCCAGTAATAATTAATTATCCAGTATGATATAGATAAATAAACTTTTTTAATTTGTTACGATTTCAAAAGTAGACGAACAATCTCTTGTTCTCCAAACATTCGTCATGCTAATAATATATTTGTACAAACATTAGTGTCATTAAATTTGAATCCAATAATTTTTGTAAAAACCTACACAAGGTGTTACAAATTATCAAGTACTTATATTGGGAATGCTAACGTAAATAAACATTATACATTATCGTTTCGATTGAAATACAGGCCAGACGCAAGTTTAGAATTTCTAATAATGAGGTATTTAAAATTATTTTTAAAATAAAAACTATGCAGATAATATCTTCTATTTGGTTTTATTACTATCAATGTTTTCTTTAAAAAATTGGTGACTTTCCAATTCTTTATACGTTTCATTAGATTCGAGTAAGTTTTCTGCTTGAGTTATGTCATCCTTTATGCAAGCTATCAAATCTTCTAAGGAGTTGAAATTTTGTTCCGGCCTTAAATAGCCAACAATACAAACTTTAAGCAAACAGCCATACAAATCACGATTAAAGTCATATAAAATATGAGTTTCCTATAAAACAAATTAAGCAAAAGTATTATTTATTTAGTATATGTTACATATAAAATTGCTAATTCAATCATAAACTTAATTAAGCGAAAATAGTAAAAAGGCCTCCTTCCATTAATGTTAGTGAAACAGACCAGAGTCTAAGGTAGAAATTTTCACATAGCTATGAAACATTATTACTTTGTTAAGAAGGATATTCCAATAGCGAAGTTCCACTACAGTTTACCTTTATATGTTGTTAAGCATTACATACCACAAATTTAAGATTTTGGAAAATTTATATATCATTTATGTGACCTTTGGTAAGAAACGCATGTATTATATACATCGACACACATACATATGTCTATGTACATAATATATGATAATTGAAGATTTTTGTCGTGCTTACTCAGAAGAAAAACAATATACAGTGCAAAATTGTATTAGAAAATCAATTAAGCGATTGTAGTTATTAATTAACAAGTGATTGATATATCATCGAATTACGTATACATGTACATATGTACGTAAGCATATTGAGTTCGCTTGTGCGAAAAATTATTATCAAGCAGATTTTTTTATACTAGCGATCTCAATCATATTTTTACTTACCATGCTTTTTTCTTTGTTATCATAAAAAGGATTCCATCCAATGCTCATAACCATTTTATACACCGGTCCGTTATCAACGTTAGCCCAGCCATAATAGACACCAGGTTTGAAGCAATCAGGTAATGATTTCACCACTTCTAAAGGGTAATTAGCTTAAAGAGATATTAATTTCATCTTTAGCTAAGCATGCAGACGTATGGACACAATGGTTAACTCACCTGTTGGTATGCCCAAGTCTTTAGAACCGCGGCCAAACCCCGACACTATATTTCCGCTAACAAAAAAGGGCAAGTAATTCAACATTTTTCTAGAGCTACCTATTAATTGTGAGTAATTGCGTCTTCCGATGATACGTAAATTGTTAAGTAAAGTTCTTGCTGGAAAGTATTTATTGAATGCCCCAAAAGTTGTTACCGCTTGATATTCATATACCGCTGACTGTTTAAATGAGTCCACGTAATTATTACGTACGTTATGAAATAAGGCATACGATAAACTAACTCGCCGTATTCTTTGCAAACGGAATTTAAAGGAAAGTGGAATAAATGCTGAGTTAATAAAACACAGTTAAATTTATTATATAAACTCATACATTTGCATGTTATCAATAATCAAATTGTATACCTCTTAGCAAACATTTGTACAAATAACATTCAACAAACTTCAAAACTAATTTTCCAACTTTTTTGTTTTGTTTTTAGTTGAATGGAAAACGATAGACGTGTTAGTCGAAGTGCAAGCTGATTATTTTTTATTTGCATATTTGGTGATGCGATATGTCAAATGCTGTAATTGACACGCTCAGTAGGAAATGATATACAAGTAAAACAAGCGAACATTATGAATATCGTATATTTAGCTTGTTTTCTTGTATTACAGTCCTATGCGTTACAAGAGGAGCTCTAGGATTCCGATACACGTTGACTTTTCTCATCTCAAAATAACAATAAAAAGTCCTGCTTCCTAATTTTTTGTACATATGCAGCTATCTTGTATCGTGCTATAATTTCTCTATTGATAAGTAATGATGTCACAAAAGTCAAAAACATATGTAGTTATTTGAGAGATGAAAAATGTCAAACGCAAAACAGAGACAGACACTGCTGGCAACCTTACAACGGAAAAAAATTCTTGCTGAATATCTTAATGAGAATAATGGGTTAAAACGAAATAGTAAATTAGAGGAATCAAAGAAGACTACTCGATTTCAGAGCCGCTTAATATTTATGACCATTAATTGTGTAAAACTATCTGAAAATGTTACCGTAAATTAATAAAAATAATCTAGAGTAACGTTTTCCTTGTGTGTTTCTTATTCGTTGTTAGCTTTTAAATGTAAAAACTGGACTGTTATTAGTTGCTCGGCGTGGAGAAAGGTGAAAAATAAATATAGTATACAAATCGTAACTCCGTATATAACATGAAAAAGGCCACAAGCATTTGCAGTAAATTATGAAATATATTTCAAATATGGAAAATCATATATGATATTCAAGGAAAATTGGCAGGAAATTTGCCTCAAGCTGCGTTATTTGTGCATAAAAATAGATTTTTGCGATTGTGTAAAACAAAGAAAATCCTACCAAAGTATAAGTGCGAAAAGAGCGGCATACAACAAATTTGTGTATGTGTAAAAAGTTGTTTGTCATATCTTTCTATGCCTCTGTTTCTTGGCAATTTTACTGATATTTAGTTTGAGAATTTAAGTATAAAAGCAGTAAAAACAATATTTTATAAAAACCGAATAACAAAAAAATATATGTAATTGTATAAGAAGTAGGAAACAAGTGAAAAAAAAAACTTTTTTAGATATCAGCTCCAACGGAGAGATTGGGAATTTGTTGGATTAATATTGTTATTGTGTAACGTGTGGAGGGGTTTTGCCAAGTTTTTGTTTTGTTCTGCTATTCGCGTGTTTAGTATATGAAATAAAAAAATATTTTAAAAAGAGGCTGCAATTTTAAGCATTGAAATTTAATTAAAACGAGCTTTAAAAACAAGTTCACTTTGTGGTCATCGACGGGATTTAATTATTGTAACGGCGACAATACTAACGCCGCCAAAGTGGATAGCCGTGGTGGCATAGGGCCCCAGGACTACGCAGGCATGGTTGGATTGCCTGGTGGTGGTGCTGGCGGCGTAACCAATGGAGGTCCTGGTGTAGGTGTCGCACCTGTTGGTCCATCAGGTGTGGGACCTGGTCATATGTATGCAGCCGTTGGGCCACCAGATAGTAAGTAACTGATTGCCAAAATTCATACAAGAAAAATAAAGCCAACACTGGTTTATATCTACACCTGCCCATTATTTTTGTTGCAGTTCGCGATATTGTACAAATGCCCCCGCCGCCACCGTCGAATGCTCCCACATCAGCAGATGCTTGTCTTAGTATTGTCCATTCTTTGATGTGTCATCGACAGGGCGGTGAAAGTGAAGGTTTTGCCAAACGTGCTATTGAGTCACTGGTAAAAAAGCTCAAAGAAAAACGTGATGAATTAGATTCCCTCATCACTGCTATTACCACAAATGGAGCCCATCCCAGTAAATGTGTAACAATACAACGTACATTAGATGGACGCTTGCAGGTAAGTAACATAAAGAAAAGTAATAACGGCAGTAGTTGTGACTCAATCGAAGTATTTCCGTTTCGGTTGTCTTGAATTTTATTTCTTATTCTTATCATTTGCGTGTTATGCATGTTCATACATTATATGTAGACATGTATGTACTCGTATGTATGTTTCTAATTCAGGTAAACAGTATGAATGAATTATTAAAGTAATGTTTAGTATGCTGCGACAAAATATAATTTTTACATAAACTTTTTATCCCCAAGGGAAATGTTTTAAATCTTCCAACAAAAGTTTGTAATACTACTAGCTTTTTAATTCTGAATTTATTTTATAATAAGCTTACACATATTCATTTCTCAAAAAATACACAAATATTAATTATTAATCGCTAGAAGCCTTAATAGGCGAATTATATTCTCATCACGTTCCATTACCTTGAATAAATGCATAATAAGATGAACGCTTTAGAATACAGTATAAAGGCGAGAAAAATTTTATAAATCGTTATATTACACTAAATATTTTAGTTCGAAAACCGAAAATGTAGATAAATTTACAATATATAACAACACTTTTTTACAAAGGACAAAAGATATAACATGCTGCATCACAGTATTAAAAATGAAACTAATATTAATATATTCCGAAAAAGAGCTGTAAATTTTATTAGAAATGTAAATGGAAATTTATGTCCGAGAATGTATGATATTGAATATAATTGTTTAAATGTATTGTAAAAGTATTACGAATACTACTAATAAATAATAATAAAGAGATTTGTTATCTTTATTAGATCCTTACTGAAGGTGTGATTTATATACACATGCATGTACAAAACGTTTTCGTCAGAAAAGAAACCAAGAATACAGATTTAGAAAAATTTTTAAATTAAATTTCGTTTTATGAATGTATAAAGAAAGAGCAAGTACGAATCAAAAGATATATACTCAGAGCATGAATTTTGACGATAAAACTTGTAATTATGTATATAACTATCAGCTTAATTTTTTTTCAATTAATTTAGGTGGCAGGTCGGAAGGGCTTTCCACATGTTATATATGCTCGTATTTGGCGTTGGCCAGATTTACATAAAAATGAATTGAAACACGTTAAATATTGTGCATTCGCTTTTGATCTCAAATGTGATTCAGTTTGTGTCAATCCTTACCATTACGAACGTGTGGTATCTCCTGGTATTGATTTATCTGGTCTAAGTTTACAATCGGGACCCAGTCGTCTCGTTAAAGATGAATACTCAGCTGGACCACTGGTGGGTGGCATGGATATAGATGGAAATGATATTGGGACAATACAGCATCATCCTTCTCAAATGGTAGGACCACCAGGTGGAGGTTACGGATATCCACAGGGACCAGGTGAGAAACAATTCTGCAGCATATATTTTTCTCTTCTGTTAATTTTTATTTGGTCAATTTTATTTTCTATATATGATTTTTTTTGTTTATGGTATATTATACGAATACTTAGTTTCTGATCCAAATCATATGAGTGCCGCTGCTATGTACGCTGCTGCTGCTGTAGCTGGTCGTGCTATACCAAAAATTGAACCAAATGAAGGCGCTGGTGCACGAAGTTCGTGGATGGTACCACCACCACCGCGGCTTCAGCCACCTCAGGCTATACAACAGACTACACAGCAATCGCAACCTCCTGGACCACAGCAGCAACAACAACAAGCCCCAGCTCAACAACAACAGCAGCAACAACAACACACTGCACAAACACAACAACAACATTCGCTTTGTAAGGAAACTTTTTGTTCATTATTATTATTAGTTCCAGTACATTTCTGTTTGTTATAAAGTTTATTTTTAAATCATTTCCCTTCTCTGTTACAAAAAAGAAACTAAATATTTACTTTAACATTTTTAACATTCTTTGAAGCAGTGGGTCATTCTATGCAAATGGCAGGACCTATGAATCCAGGTCCTGTTATGGCACCTCCGCAACCTCAAAATTCTCAGGGCAATGGTCATGGTGGACATCATGGGCAGGCAAACTCGCCTAACGATCCTACTGGCCTAGGAATGCAACAGCCTCAACAAACTGTCTCACAAACTGGTCCACCAAACGGAGGGCAGCAGGACGGCTACTATAATTCGCCGTCAACATCACAAATACCTAATGTAGCTGAAGCCAAATTCAATGCTGCTCTCAATAGCGGGGGTGGACAACAACCCATTTCTCCTCATATGCAACAAAATGGTTACGTCGCGGGACAGCCGCAGGGCCAAACAAATTATGGGCAACAAGTGACTGGAAATAATGCTCAAAATACTAATCAGCCAAATGCCGCTGGTGGAAGTAATACACCTTCTGCGGGTACATGGACGGGATCAAATACTTTAACATACACACAGGCCATGCAACCGCCAGATCCACGAACATTACTACCAGGAGGTTATTGTACGGAGAAACGTCTTAAATTTATTTTATATTTTATACAAATATATTTTTATCTACTTTTTAGGGAACAATATAAATGTTATGCCTCCACAAGAACCACCACGCCTCTTGTCACGACAACCTCCCCCAGAATACTGGTGTTCAATTGCTTATTTCGAATTAGACACACAGGTGGGAGAGACTTTTAAAGTGCCATCGGCCAAACCAAATGTTAAAGTTGATGGATATGTTGATCCATCCGGTGATAGTCGTTTCTGTTTGGGTGCTCTGAGTAATGTACATCGTCAAGAACAATCAGAGAAGGCGAGGTAAATAATCTTTCGTTATAAAAAATGATTGAAATGTGCATGAAAAATACCCTTCATGATAAGTTAATTTCTATTAATTTAAATATAATCTGATCTAAAGTTCAGACATAAAAGTGTCTATAAATTTTATTATTCTTTTTTTTTTTTAATTAGATTACACATTGGCAAGGGTGTTCAATTAGATTTACGTGGCGAAGGTGATGTTTGGTTGCGTTGCCTTAGCGATAATTCTGTATTTGTACAAAGTTACTACCTAGATCGAGAGGCTGGCCGTACACCTGGTGATGCAGTACATAAAATTTATCCTGCTGCTTGCATTAAGGTTAGTAAATACACAAGTTTACTGAAGTCTTGAAAACACATGAAACACATTTTTAAAAATTATTAAAATCTAAATATCCAAAAATTTAAAATAATTTATTAATGGAAACCTACTTATTGACTAATTCTATATCTCATGAGATAACGTTTTATTTTGCTTTTTATGAATAAGTAAATAATTAAGTAAACATTTTAGGTATTCGACTTGCGACAATGTCATCAACAAATGCATTCACTAGCCAGCAATGCTCAAGCAGCTGCCGCCGCACAAGCTGCAGCTGTTGCCGGTCTCCCAAGCTCACAATTAGGAGCACCACCAAGAAGTATGCAAATAAACAAAATCGATACTTTTAATATAAAATCATAATAATTAAAAAATATTTTTAGATATTTCTGCGGCAGCAGGCATAGGCGTTGACGATTTAAGGCGTCTGTGTATTTTGCGTTTAAGTTTTGTAAAAGGTTGGGGACCTGATTATCCGCGGCAATCGATAAAAGAAACACCTTGTTGGATAGAGGTGCATTTGCACCGTGCTTTGCAATTATTGGATGAAGTTCTACATGCAATGCCTATAGATGGCCCACGTGCTCTTGCTTAAAATTTAGATATTTAAGTCTGGTAACAAACAAGAGATTTTTTCGAATGTTGGAAAAAAAAATATTAACTACACTTGAAAGTTATAAAAATATATTTGCAATTATTTATACACAAAAAGTTAAATTCAATTTCAGTTTTATAATAATATACATACATAGATTTATTTCACTTGCGTATATGCAAGCAAACATAACATACATATATAATACATACAAATATGCGTATACATATATATTTTTTTAATTAATTATTGTTTAATTTTAGTTTATTATTATTTCTAAAATAATGCCTTTGATTAATCAATGCTTTAAAAATTGTAAGCTTAAACAAGATGTTTAAATTTATAATTAAAAAATCAAAAAGAAACAAAAAAAATTCCCAAATACATGTTTATATCTTATTTTTTATTGAAATAAAAGACAAAAAAAGAACATACCCAGTTAGTTATTAAATTTCCTCGTTTTTGTAAAATTTAAATGAGATAATTAACTCAACGTATGCATGATTTTCAGCAGACTCATTATTTTAGTTTAGTTAACAATTCAACGAATTTTAAATGTATATCAATTGTTTATTTTTTATTTCTTTTTGATTTGAACCAAATACAAGTATTTGAACATAAACTTATGAATTGAATTATTACTATTTTTTATTTAAGGGGTTTCTGATTCCACGGGGAGAAATGAACTAATTAATAAATTGCATGAAGTTACGCTATTTATTAAATGGCTTAGTTCTATAACAAATTGGTAGACGAAGCTTTTAGAACCTAGAAATTTTTTAAATTAATAATTATGTTCATAAATGAAGGATTGCGTAACGTGTCGCAAAGGCCAACAGTCAGGCTGCTTCATAAGCATACTTTTCTGTCACCAGATCAATTTGACTATTCAGCCATTGTATCCAATCATTAGTTAGCGGTCGCGCCATGGTTATTTCGCGAAAGACTTCAGAAACTCTCGTTTCTTCAAATAGCATTTTTTCAAACATTTTTATAGATTTCGTATTTTTCATACCGATTTTTGCCTCGAACTTATCAATACTTAAGTTTTGTTGTGCATATTTCATCATAAGGAGCGTAGATTCCCAACCGTAACCTTTCCCACGAGCACTTGCTTCGGCTATCATTATTTCTATCTCAGCAACTTTTTCCGTCGATTCTGCGTCAATGGATAAAAACAGATTAGTATCACCTACCAACGACTCTATTTCATCCCCAGTTTCGTCGTATATATTGCGGCACAGTATTAGGAAAGTGCATTTGTCTTCATCTTCGCGCCAGGAGCGTTGCATTTCATATTCCTCCACTAGTGTTAATGGTTCGGATCCAGTCAGCTCTTGCAATTCTTTCGATTGCATCCATCCATGATATTTAGGTACATGCTTTAATTCGTAAGGAACAAGGATCACACGTTGACCTAGGATTTTTGTATTCTGATTCAATCTCATCTATAGTTCACAATACCTTATACTGATTTGTTAAATTCCTTTTATATATAAGCATAAATATTGAAGCTTGGCAGCTCTATCTAGTCATATGCGGACTACCTAAACGTACCCCTTGAGTAAGTGCTATACACTTTAGACAGTGAAGCAAATATAAGGTGGCAGCACGACAATACGGATACCACGGTTATATTATGTATAAAGTATACGAATATATATATATATATATATATATATATATATATATATACATATATATATATATATATATATATATATATATATATATATATACAAGTGGGGTATTCAAAGTGTGTGCTACTTAGTCATACTGTCATAGAGATGTAATATATTAAAACTAGTTGAAAAAAGTTATTGTTGTGCTGCGTACAAAAAAGTCATAAAACAATAGCACTCGTTCAGGTGTGTTTTTTTTTTTTTTTTGTCATAAAACAGTTCTAGAGATCTGGGTCTAACGGCTGAATATCATTAGGCGAGACGGCCGTTGCTTATACGTGTCGCAACAGTACCACTTTGTATATAATTTCACCATGGACAATTTTGACATAACAAGGTCCAAATGTCTGGGGTATGTTCATTTATTTGTTGCAGAACTAAGTTCACCTGCATAAAGACGCCTTAGAAGCGAGATAGTAAATTTTTTTATTGCGGTAGCAAATTTTTGGTTACAGTGATTTTTGTATCATATTAACAAATTTAACAGACTAATATTTGGAAAAATTTCGTTAAATTACAATTGAAGTACTTTTGCAATAGGTTTTATGTCGATTTTATCTTTACAAAATATAAGCTATCAAAAACCATTGTGAAAGTGGCTTCTTCCTAAAGAAAAAACTGCACAAAAATCGATAGACAAGCTAAGAAAAGTATTTTTTTTTATTTTTAAATGTACGTAAATATGTATCATACAAATAGTGTTTCTGCTAAAATATAAACAACGAATTTCCAAGGGTTCTCGAACATAATCAATTTGATTTAATCCAATTTAATGCTTTTGTCTATCCCAAAAAGCATTTAAGGAGAAAAAACTAAGTTGGATTTAATCATAATTGGCTATTAAAACGAGTTATCCCAACATCTTCGTAATTTTAATTCTAGTATAAAAGAAAGAAATCAAGTAGTTTATAAGTATTGTAAAGCATGGATGCCAATGAGCTGACCAACAACAAAAAAGTGGAGAGTGCGAGTAGGTCCGGTCCAGAGAGCAAGAGAATGAAATTAGAAGCTTCAGTACCATCGGCGATGGACAATCACGCCAAGGCAATGAAAGTTGCTGGGTTTTCACTGAGCGCTATTGAAGAGATGCGCAATCGCGCGGATGAAGATAGTAATAGCCAAAGTCTAGATCAACAATTACGCCATTTCCAAGTACTCGATGAAGTTGGCTCTAATTCAGAGGACGATGATGAATGTAAGTAAATACATATCGACATGTGTTGAAAATAGCCCTAATTAAGTTACATAAAACAAATTTTACACGACAAGCAGGAAACTAACGTATAAGACATAATAAAATTTAAAATTTTTTCAGTTTTAGTTTGTTGATAATGCTATTATTTATTGTTGGTTTGCAAAATACCCCAGTACTATATATTTCGATACAGTGCATCATAGTCAATCATGAAATCGATTTATATTCGATTGTAACATGAGACCCAAGCGTGTCCAATGCATGTAGAAAAAGTCAATGTTGACTGTATGTTTTAGGCTCGATACGTCACCAGTCCATATATATTCAAGAACGAATTTCGCCAGGCCATCACTATCAACGGCGAGCGCAATAGGTCGATGATCACCAAGTTCTTTTGGACTGAAATAAATAATCTGGATATCAAAGGCATGTGGTTTTATAGGATAACGGGTGACAAGATCGTCCCACCTTTTCTAAAGCCGCAGGTGCCCGTGAATATACCGTGATGAACTCCACCCAGAGAACAAGTGGTGGACATGTGAAGTATGTTATAGCCATAATCATTAGGTCTTTCAAACCAATACAAAATTTCGATGCAATCTCACAAACAAATTTTTAATTTAAAAATGGAAGCGCTTAGTGAACAACCCTTTGTCGTATATATAAATTACGAATTTGATATACGAATAATAATTAAAATGGGGATCAAATCACCAGAACAAAAAACTGTATTGTTCGGTATAAAATTTAAAACGACACTATGGCAAAATATAAAAATATCTTATTTATGATACATCGTACACCAAAAATTCCTATTTGTATTGTTGTTGGCCGTTTTATTTATTTTAATATGTTAACCTTTAATACCTACTTCTGTTTACATTCAAATACTTTTGTTTGAACATTTGCTCTCTAAAATTCAGCAAAATTCTTTTAAAAGTCTCGTCATTACTTAAATTGTATATGAGTATGTACACTGGCCATTATTGTGGTAAATGCCAACAGATTTTTCGGTAGTTGTCTCTTTGTTCGTTAGAAAAAAAAATTACTATTTTAATTATTAATTTTAAGTCCCCTTAAACACCGTTTCTGGAATTTTCAATAAGAAGAAGCAAAACGTATCCACAAATAGTTATAGTTTTTATTACAAATCTAAAGAGAAATATCCACAAATAATTTTTATTACAAATTTAAAATAATACTAACTAAATTATTTGTTCAAAACTACTTGATTAAAATAGGTTTTAATTACGGTTGTTATATATTTTCTCTCTATTTTTAACTTGTTTCTAATAGCGTCTCATTTCAACGCGTCACTAGCAGAGTTACTAAAAGAGAACATTAAAATTATACCAAGAAGTTGATAAAATTGTACCTTTTTGTTACCAATCGCACCAAGAAAAATTGTTTGAGCTAAAAGAAATTCGAAATTTTTAAATTGCACCAAATATGTAACTGGTATAATATTTTGTACTATAGAGTTTTGAATTAAAAAAAAAATGCAATTGTACCAGCTTTTGAGCCCAATGTGCAGCTTGATGTACATACAGGAATAAGGATGAAGTTACGAGAATAAAACTTAACTGGAAGTTAGGAAAAATATTTGCAATCCCACCCACCTCATTTTTTGCAATATTGGTTTCAAAGCAAAATAATTAACAATTGCTTAATATATTCAATTATCTTCATACATTTTCGATATACAACGTTTACCATTTCTAAATTTGAAAAATGAACACAATTCGCTTAAAAACTATCATCTTTCTTGGCTTTTGCCAGCGCGTAATAATATTCCTAATGATGTGTAAGTTTCGATATACTGTGATATAATGGCATTCAGCATAATTTAGGAAGTACTGAAACTTATTTAAAATTTGTTTCTTTTATCGTTTTAATAAATCTAAATTTTCTTATCGTTATATCAACACGCTCACACTCAATTGCCTGTACATACATTTTTTTGTATCTACTAGAGTAAATATTTTTTTTTTGTTGTTAACAAAATGATAAGACATTAACTAAAGAGGCTGTATCTTGCTAATATTGTTATACATTTAATATATAAAGTTTATTCCAGTTTAAGGTGTGATTTCTTAACATTAAATTCGTGTAATTCTTCTGTAGAAATGTAGTTTAAATTCAATTTTGTTTATACCATTTCTTCTCATTTCGAATAAATAAGTGCATGACAAAATAAACCAAATTAAAGATTAATAAAAATTAAAAAAAGTAAATAAAAGCAGCAATTATGCGTATGATACCGATATTGCGTATGGACATAAGCGAGCCATTTCATAAATATAAAACAGGTGATTGATTACAAATAGCCAGCTACTTTTGGTTTTTTGAAGTTATTTATCATATAAAAGCAAAATTTATATCTTTGATAATATGTGCCTTTTTCTCCGAAAATTTGCGTCCGTGGTACTTTACAGGGGGCGTGATGCCAAAGGAAATTTAATAAGCAGAAGCTTAAAATTTAGGTTGTTTTAAATTAGATTAGAAGACTTGGATGTGACCATTTTTATTCCACAAATTCTCTCTATTACACCGACTAGCCAGTAGGGTATTCTTGAGATAATTTTTGTTTCCACTTGGCTGAAAGTCAAATAATCTTACTGACTGATCTTCGATCTCAAAAGCTATCGTTCGATCGAATAAATTACATTTAATATAAGAAGAAGTCTTAAAAATAAAACGGTAGCTTGCGATATCGGTGAACAGGAAGTTAATATCTCTAATTTATCTGAGACTATATGCATAAAAGATTACCTGAAGAGCTGCATTAACGCCAGTGAAATGGGCATTAGCTGGGAATCCCTAAAAATAGAGCAATCAAATTGAAGAGTAGTGTTAAACAGAATTTTCCCAAAAATAAATTTTATTAATAAAAAAACACTGAAATTATTTCATTTAGTTCATTAGAGTAGAAAAGCATATAAAAGATCGAAATCCAGGCCGCAATAGATTTGCGCTTAAAATTAGCGTGACTTTACAGGAATGTTCCTTAGGATTAATAGTTTTGACTAATTTTAGTTTAGTTAAATTAATTTTATTTAATAAAATTTTATGTTGCCGCTATTAGTGTACACTTTACAACCCTGCATTATAAGACTAAGTAAGTGAGTATATAAATAAGTAAAGTTTTTTAGAGAAGTAACTAAACCCACGTAAAGTATTCTTATTTTGCAACAATTTAAGAACAAATCTGCAATATTGAACTATTTGTAATAACTGTTGTATATGTTGAAGGTTCTAATATTTTACAAATGTTATACAATCATCATTTGAAAAAATATTCAATAAGAATTTTAAAAATCTTAGAGCACATTATCCATGTACAACAGTTAGTGCAGTATTGTGATTTTCTTTAGTGTTTCAGAGAGAATTTTATTAATCTTTTATAATAAATTTACAAATAATATATAGATAATGGCAGTGAAATCGGTGATGATGCCATGCAAAATGGTGATGTTGACGGTGGAGATGAATCATCTGAATTAGATTTAGACGATGAAGAAATTGAGCATCTATTAGATGCAAATTTACCGGACGACTTAAAAGGTTCAAAAAAGCCAAAATATGAGGAGCGTTTCAAAACCGTTTTAGAAGGTAAGTACTTTTTGTTTTATATACAACCACATGTACATAACTTTATAGTTTTATGAATAACCTCGAATGGCAATGTGTGTTAAAGCCTATATTAAAATAAAAAAAAATTATGATTTTTGTAAAAATTTGTGTTGGCGTTACATCCTAGGAGAAGTTGTGGGTAACTTATGTAATTCTAGAGTGGCAACTTTATGTCAAACGTCTTTAATCTTAAAATCTACAACTTCAAATGTGTTAGAGAAACCCAAAAAAGAGATTTTGATGTTGTCTATTCTCTATATGAATCATGTACTTTTCAATGTATTTGTTTTAGTGGAGTTTTCTGGGGCTTTATTCATTTTATGTTTGTTATAATTATATAGACGGCTTATTAAAAAAAAATTTAAGAAATATTAATATATCTTTAGTATATGCTTATACAAGCTAGGCAGGTAGCTTAATTTAATGTGTAAAGTTTATTCGCAATAAATAAATAAATACATCTTTAATTCAACTTATGGTTTGTGAATTTCATGATTTACTCTCTTCAATTTTCAGAAAAACGTATAAACCATTTTGAAGTATTGCCAGAAGGTTGGGTCCAAGTGACTCACAATAGCGGAATGCCATTGTATTTACATAAAAAGACTCGGGTAATAACAACATCGAGACCATATTTTCTGGGTACTGGTAGCGCTAGGGTAAATCTCATTTATATATCTATAAACTGGTTTTTATTTGTAATTTATGCATTTTTATACATTTACTTATTGATTAACCAAAGAAACACGCTATACCAGTGGGTTCTATACCCTGCCTTAACTATAGACGTGCTTTACGCGAAGAGGAAGAAGCTGAACGTAGAAAATCTCAAGCAGCAGAAAACGAGGAAAATCAAACAGAAGCCACTTGCACAGAACCCATTGCCAGTTCTCCCGGTCAATGCCCCTTTACAAATTCTGCAAATAACACAGCTGAAAATGAAACATTATCGTCATCATCATCTGCAGTGGCAAATAATGAATTAGAACAAAATGGTTTAGCTAACAATAAGGAAATCTCCAATGATAATTCAACAGCAAGTTCAACAAATCCCCTTGATAAAGATAGATTGCGGAGCTTAGTTCCAGCCGCAAAAATAGTTACTGTCAAGGAGAACATTCAAAAAGAATCTCTAACGCCCGATCAGTTTAATCAATATTGTAATAAATTATTCAAATTTCGTGTCATTCGAGTCTTGCGCTTTCGATCTTGGAATGCTAGGCGTAAATTTACTAAAAATCGCAAAAACTTAAAAAATATTCAAAGACCAACATTGCCGGATGGCACAAAACTCATTAAGTTTCCTGTTCTAGTGCCTGGTGATGGGAAATCGAATCCTCGCGCTCGCAGGGAATGGATTATGAATCCTAGTGGCAAAAGTTATGTATGTATTTTGCATGAGTATGTGCAACATGCGTTAAAGAAACAGCCTACTTATGAATTTAAAGAATTGGAAAATGCTGCGACTCCCTATGCTGCCACAGTTTCCATAAATGATCTAAAATATGGCACAGGTTACGGCACCAGCAAGCGACAAGCAAAATCCGAAGCAGCTAGAGAAACACTTGAAATTCTAATACCAGAGATGAAAGATAAAATAACAGGTGTTAAACAGGATAAAAGTGCAGTAGCAAAAAGTAATCAAAAGGATTTATCGGTAAGACAATTCAATATACATATCTAGCAGAGCATCATCTTAAATAATAGGCATCAATTTAATATTTATACGAAGAATAAATATTAACTAGCTAATTTACGTAACATACGTAAATAAGGTATGAAATGGCCCAAAAATTCATATATATATTTCATATATAATTTTGCACTAATTGTCAATACATTTTCTAATACAAGTCTTAAGAATCTAAATAGGGCTTTTTGCTTATCCTGTGACGATATACATATTACTTATGTATATATATATATATATATATATATATATATATATTATATATATATGTATTTTTTTAATTTTTGCCCATTTAAATTTGTAGGTGTTTGATGACATACGAATAGAGGATCCACGCGTTACAGAGTTTTGTAATAAAACTACAGAACCTTCACCTCATGCCATACTTCTAACCTGTTTGCAAAGAAATTTTGGCTTAGGTGAAGATGTGCAAATTAATTACGAAATAAATCGTACACACAACAAAAAGAATGAATTCACGATGACTGTCGGTAAACACACAGCAAAGGTGTTGTGTAAAAACAAACGTGAAGGCAAACAACTAGCTTCACAGGCCATTCTACAGGTATGAACATTCAGATATCAATTTGCTAAATATAATCTTATGTAAATGTAAGAGTAGTTTCTTAATGATTCATTTATTTTTATGTATGCACATACAGATATTACATCCTCATATCAAAACTTGGGGTTCTCTATTACGCTTATATGGAAATAATTCCATTAAGACATTTAAAGAAAAGAAACAAGAAGAACAGGAAATTACAGTTTTACAAAGTAAAGCTGCTATCAATCAACCAAATCATGCCATATTGGAAAAATTGCGCAGTGAAATGTTAAAATTAAGTGAAAAGAATAAATCTGTATTGAGTAAAGGAACATTTATACCTCCAAATGATGTTGACTTGCCATCATCATCAGGTTCAAATTTAAACAACGTTGAACTTTAGTAGCAAATCAATGACACAAATGACAGTTACCAGTTTATAGCTAAACGATGACGAAGTCATAACAATATACTTATCAATGATCGAAAAACTGCTTAAATTATTATTAAATAAAAAAACAGTCTGATTTGTTAAGAAAAGTGTTTTTGCTTACGCAACAACAGTCAATTGTGATTACATACATACTATCAAATATAGTAAATACTATACATATATAATATATTTCCTTTACAAAGATTTCGACTATTTTTGTTGAAATTGTGAAATGCATTGTATTTTAATAAATCAAAAGAACTAACAATGTTAATATATTTCCGAATTATTTTGTAGTAGTATAAATGTATGTATGCTTATATGTATGTATTTATAAATAAACTAATTAACTACCTACACAAATTAGAAATGATTGGAAAAGATCTCTTCAAAATATTTTTATTTTTAACTATGCTCTATTCTTTCATATATGTATAAGATTAAAAAAAACGAAACTTGTACATTTAAGTCAAAAACTCAACACGGTATTCATAAGCCATCGTTAAGTTGTACGTAACGCCACTTTTGCAGTCATCGTAACATAATTCAGCCATTTTTCAGATCATATGTTGCATTGCGTAACAACTTGCAAGCAGCGTCTCAATTTTTCAAATCAAATGCGTGCTTGAACTAACTATAAATATACAATATTTTTTCCCAATTTCTTATATACTGCCGAAAATATTTCTATCTTGTGATAATTATTCAAAGATGTAGAGGTGAAATTATGCCACTTGCAAACTTACCACGCTATTTGTGTGGCTAGAGCTGCCAGTATGCCTCAACTAAATAAATGGGATCCGCCACTTGCTTAAATCATAGTAATAAAACATATAAATTATTCGTAATTAATGAATATATTTTGATAATTACTGCCTATTTGACGATGTCGCAAACTACCCTTCGGCATACACATAATATATAAAGGAAATATTTTTGAAGTGAAATCGTTGAACAGGAATCGATATAATTCAATTACATAAAATTTTCTGTTATTTTCGACGTCGTAAAGAAAAATATGATTCAACAAGTTTACAGATAATCAGCTTTATGAAATATTAAAGACAAATGGCTGTTTTTTTTTTTTATCTATTGAACGAAACAACGCGAGTCATAACCAGGCTTAATAATTTACAAATAAAACATCAAAAGTTTTATTTCCTCAAAACTCCTTTGGTGATATTTATGCAAACTGATACAGTAAAAAATTAACGCATATTGGTTATAGAAAGGCCATACGTCATTGAAGAAAAACTGCAACCATGTCGTGTCACTGCTTGCTTCTAGGGAAATCACTCCAATCTATTTAGATATTTATGTTGGCATTTACATTAAATTAATCAAGGTCTTTCATACATAGTACAGTTACTTATTAGAATACATATCTAAATCGCAATTTGCAAGTCACGCGTTACTCAGAATGTCGGCCGATGAAGCAATATATTTAGTTTTATATTTAGTTCAAAAATTTTATATACATATGTTCACAGCGATTAACAGCGAACTGGCGTCAATTTTAAGAAGTTTTCAAATCAGCAAATTATAATTTTTCTCTGACAAAGTTCACCACTACGCAAAATTGCGTCAACTCTCCACTGTACTTTTTAACAATGGCAGCACTGCAATAAGCGGAGATATACTAAAATAATCTACACTAGTGCAGAAATAGAGAAAATTGTAATTGCCCATGTTAAAATAAATCTGAAGAAAAATAGCAGACAAACAAAACTTATTATGCTATAATAAAATAAACTTTGAAATAAAATGTTTGTAGTATAATAATTAAAGAAGCAGAAACAGCAAGCTATTTTAGAACTCATGAAATTTGCGAATCAGTGGAGTAAATTTGTGCAAACGTATAATAGATGGCAAAATAAAAATTTCGAGCTAAAAGAAGAAATACGTATGTATGTACGTATAAAACAGGAAATATTCAACGCAACAAGAAGGCGACTAGACTCAATACCAAACAGCCATTGAAGGCTGAAAAATGTATTCTTTGATATTTGGGATACAAAAGTGATATAAACTTGCACTGAAAACACCAATTTTTAACATTTATCTAAGTGAAAACAAAGTTGTTAAAGTAAAGTTCCATAAACCATCTGCCAATTGGAATCCAGCAATTAAGAGAAACTCGGCCGTTTTCTGATCCATTGTCTGCGTTTGTCAAAAGTAATTGTAGACAATACTCCTCTTTAGTTGAGGACTACTGAAACATTTCTGCTTACATTCTGCTATTTATATGATATAATACTGAGGTAAGTTTTTGTAATTAAATACAATGATATACTTTTAAATTAAAACTTATACATTTGTTTTTCTATCTTTATTAAATAATGAGCAATTCTTTGCTGTGTTGCACTTTTCCATTGATGCCATCGTGAAACATTTTGCGTAATGTAACAATGGGTAAATGGTCGCTTTTGTCGTTGGGCTACTACCATGACTTGACTGTGTTGTACAGACAAGTTTTGATTGGTGTTAGTGTTTTTAGGTCTTCGTGTACGAATCGGATATATCAAACTATTTGTTCATGTGGTCGAACAATGATACATAAGCATATTGAAAATTTCAATGCTCTTTTTGGCCGAATTGGTGTTTGGCTAACTTGTTCAAAGGATTCATTAATGAATCTTCTAATAACAGATTCCTTTGGGAAGATTAAAAAAGCTTATAATGCTTCAATGGTTGCTTATAATATGCGTGAACTATAGTTTTTGATCTCTTAAAATTTAATTTTAAGAACTTAAATATCTTCATATATATCTTATATGTATTGCTGACAGTTTCAAGTACATACAAATATTCGTATGTACTTATATATGCATATGTTTTCAAATGAATGTGAATACGATTTTCCAATATTCTAGGTTATATTTAAAATGTGTTGTGATATTTTTTGATATACCAATATATGTACATATATATGTACTTACAATAATTGTTATGTGCTTATATAAAGAGAAAAAGAGAAATTTACAATAAATGTCAGATCATCACACACCATGCTTACATATTTTTAAAGTGTTAATTAAGTACTTTGGGCCTTAGAACAACTTGTTATTTACAGACAATTTATAAAGTTGAGCTTTGTGATAAAATTCACCGAATTACAAAAGACTGATTGATGTGGATAGTAATTGTTTAGCTGAAACTACCCTCACAGTCCATACTTCAGTTTTGATATTCCGAAATTGTGCAAGTATTTTGCCAAAAAGGGTATATATATAATTATGTATGTACATTAGAGTGGCACTAGAATGTAGGAAAAACATATTTGAATATTCGGAAGAGATAAGACAAGTTGATGTATATAACACTTGGTATAAAATATTAATGGTGCAAAATTTTAGCTAATTCTGTCTACTCTATCCCCTACCCCACCGCGGTCAAAGTTCAAATTTATAGATTATTCAGCACGTTACTTGAAGTTGATCATTTTATTTTTGCTATGTTTCTGCTGATTCTAATGAAAACGAGCAGATTTTTTTTCTTGAAATAAAATCATAAAATATATTTTTTGACTGTTATATAAAATAAACTTTTTGTGGTATTTTCGAGCTAAAATATACATATACAGAAATTTGTTGATTCGTCAGACGGCTTTTTTAAGCTATAGAGGCATAATTCGTAATTTTTTTCTGATTTATAATAGGTTATTAAAATAAATTTTAGTAGAAAAATTAGCTTTTTCGCCTCTATGAATGAATTTATATATAATTAGGGCGTAAAATATAAATACAGATTGGTTTATTTATTATGGACCAACCAACAGTTTGGTTTTTTGTTACTAATCATTTAGTTAAGGCAACTAACTCCTTGTAATAATATTGTCATATATAATAGTTATAACGGAAAAATAGTTTTCTGGGGGCAAATTACGGCACACGATATCGATCGAAATTTGTATCTAAATTGTATTGAAATTTCGATCGAAATTGAGTGCCGTAATTTGCTTCCTGATCATAATTAAAATAATCTTGAAATTGGTAGTACCTTTGTTAAGGTTGAGAAATAATCGAACAATAATATAAGAATTTTTATAATATATGTAATATTTATTATAAATTATAATTTTTGTGATATAATTTTACAATAATCATTTTCCTAAACAACGACCCATATCATGTTCAATTCAACTTGTAAGCATTTGTTAGAACACTGTTACATAAATAAGCAAATAATTAAAACGTTTCTTAAAAGTTATCGAAAATGTTGCATGAAATGGAAATGTTGCATGTCAATGAAGATTCTAATGCACATAGCGTGTGAAAGTTTTAAAAATATGCGTATCGACCACAAAGGTGTCATATTGGTAGTAAAGTGAGTTGGAATTCTTTCTCTCCTTCAACCAGCAACTTTTTAACCTAAGGACCACTTATATATACACATAAATATTTAAAATTCTTATGCAATGATTTGGCAAAAATTTTAGATTACGAAAATGCTTAGTAAAAAAAGGAAAAAAAAGAAAATGTGTGAAGAAAGGAAAACGCTAATAACGCACACATTCATATGTACATAATTTTCATATTCGCCATTTTCATCATACTATATTTGCGGCATCTATCTGACCTTGTCAACTTTAGGTTGGTTAGAGCGAGTAAAATAAATCAAAAGCTCAACTACGGTGTGGCCAGATTTAAGAAATATATTGCAGCTTAATCGAACTAATAATGAGAGAGCAAAGTTTTACAATAAAATTTTAAACAGTAAAAAATAATTATATTTTAAAATTTTTTCTTGAATTAATATACATACATACTAAACTACATATGGAGTTAAGAATTTGTATTTGATAATTTTTGTTTGTTGTACTGTTCTTATAAGTATCTAAGTTATTTATTACATTCATACAATAGTAATTCTAATTTCTTGTTTGGACATTCTTTTATAACCAACCGAGTTTGTAGTAGTATTAGTATTAATTTATTTTTAGTTACGATAATGTGATCATGTCCCGTTAAAATTAATTAATTTTTAATTAATTTTTTTGATTCTTCTGTTCGTTACGTATACGTTGCTCTAGATACAACTTAATTTTGGGATACAATTTACATATGTAAGTTCATTCAAATCTTATATATAAAAGGGAAATAAATTTCAAAAAATATCAATCATTTTAATGCAAAATTGTATTCTGTAACATATAAGAGTAGTAAAATAGTATTTTTTTTATTTATAGATAACAGTAGATATTTTTGTAAATAACTTTTTGCAAATACATATTGATTTAACTGCATCCTACATCAATACAAAAGAGTTTAAAGCTTAGAGACGGGTTTCTTGTCCCGTTTTATTATACCACTGAAATGCAACATGAAAATAGTTCTTTAAAATATTGAAGATTTTATAAAAAACCACTCTCTATTTACTTTTTTTTTTAATTTTGCTTTGTAATAAATTTCAACATAAAACTATTCGTGAGTTTATTAAGAGAACTTCTATTTATAGATTTTTGTACTGAACAATTCCGAAACATTTTAAGTTTAGTTTTGAAAAGTCTTGCACTAATACTGATTACAAGTTTATAAATAAAACTGACAAAAGCTAGAATACTAATGTCCT
Source organism: Linnaemya vulpina (assembly GCA_963675445.1). Classification (NCBI taxonomy): domain Eukaryota; kingdom Metazoa; phylum Arthropoda; class Insecta; order Diptera; family Tachinidae; genus Linnaemya; species Linnaemya vulpina. The sequence goes on from OY776277.1 coordinate 99,610,127, forward strand.
TTTTGACCGTTTGATAAAATCCTACTTTTAACTAACATTCAGTACATTAATAGCAATTATTTTACGATGAATGAATCTGAATTGTATATTTATATTTATTTATTTATAAAAAAAATTTGGTTAAATGAGCGTTTAATAAATATAAAATATATATTAAGACAATATAACTTTTTAATTCAACTAGATATTAAATTATTGGAATATATAATTTAACTTTTTCTCCGTTCGAATAGTTAAACTAAAGTCTAAAATTATGTTAATAAATTAACTATTTGACTATTTGATTTGGTATAAGCGCCAATGAAATGCATATAGAAATTGCTTAACCACCCAAAAGAAAAATTTCATATTTTTTAAAATTATGTATTTATTTGAATTTTATTCGGATTTTTTTTTTAGAAATCTAGTGTGTGCACCTAAATGAACATCATTTGATTCAAGAAATTTTATTTCTTCATAACCATACATATGTACATGTGTTCGCACGTATGTATTTATTAATTTTTTAGAAAAAAAACCCTTAAATCACTAAATTCCAAATTAGAGAAATCAGGGATGATGTATTCCGCATAATTGTATATTTGAAATACAATCCGCACTCTAAAAGTCACACAATAAAAGAAATAAAGTGGGCTTAAGTAGTATTGAGTCAATACTTCGTAATTATCGAGCAATTTGAGTAGTATCGAAATTCTATAGTTCTATGTATGTGTGTGTATAAGTATTTTTGTATGACATGTAACAAAAATAAATGAATAAAGTAGGCTTAAGTAGTATTGAGTTAATACTTCGTAATTATCGAGCGATTTGAATACTATCTAAATTCTACAATTCTATGTATGTATGTGTATAAGTATTTTTGTATGACATATAGGTAACAAAAATAAAAGAAATAAAGTGGGCTTAAATAGTAATGAGTCAATACTTTGTAATTATCGAGCTATTGGAATAGTATCGATATTCTACAATTCTAATTACATCGCTCACAAACTTAAATGGGCAGAGTTTATGCGATAAAAATTTAAACCATTTTATTAAAAGGTACATAAAAGTATAGTAATGTCTCCACTGTTGACCGTATCATTAAAAAGTTGTGTATTAAGAAAAAAAATTCTTATTCGCAAACAGTATTTACATAAGAACAGATTTATATACATACATATAACCATATAACATACTGTATATATGTATATGCATAATTGTATATTCAGTTACATCCATTCTTACCAATGTACATAACCATATATGTATGTATGTACGTCTGTGCGTATATATATAAATACGTACATACGTTATTCTATTTAACAAGTCTACAATTTTTGTTTGCCATGTGGTAGTTTTTGTTGTTGATATTAAATATGTACTGTATAATAGCGAGACAGCTAGTCAGTTCTCAGAGTATAATTGTGTATTGCTTGGCTCCCATTTTGCGTATAGATTTTGTTTTTACATTTTCCTGTTTTATTTATATTTTTTCATTCGTTCATTCGTTTCATTTCTTTTGATTATTTTAATGTTGATGTTGTTTGTACGTCTCTCTTTGATTGTATGTATATTCATGTTTGTGTGTGTTGTATAGAAATTGACAACTACCATTCGGTATAATGTAAAATAATTTTCAATAACATTCGTTTGTTCGGCATTATTTAGTTGTGGTCTCTGCATAACAAATTGCACTCACGAACGAATTGAATATAAAAAAATTATAAAAATAAAAACAATTTAATATAAAAGAAGTGGTTTAATGTGGGCTGACATTTTAGAAAAATAAAATACAACTTACTACTCAATACTTTCGAAACTTATGTAACTTATTAAATAAAATATAGTAATAATAACTTACACTTGTATCGATTTCAAACATATTCATATTTCCATATACATACATACTCTAATCCCGCTTTATGTCTTTTTAAATTTACAGATTGTTTCGTACACAAATATCCCAAAATCATTGTAGAATATGGAAAGCGATGGTAGAACGAATGATGGGAGTTTGGATTCAGTACCACAGCCAATATATGAACAATTACAACACGATGAAGAATCAGAGAAAAATATAAAACAAAGAATGGAAACTGAAGATATTTCCAATATGTTTGTAGAAGAACAGAAAGATAATGTACAATACGATTCAGATCACGATATGTATAAAGAATCCATGACACAAAATCGTGACCATCATATTGATGAAGAAGATTTGTCTTTGGAATATGATGAAGAAGAGGAAGAGTTATGTGAAGAATATGTACATGATGGTTCAGATTCTCATGTAGAACCTGCTATAGACAAGACAAATGATGCTGTGATTGTACAGGGCAATGATGGCATGATAAAGAAAATTAAAATCTGTCATGCGACGAAAGATGGTGGCAATAAGACAGAATATAAGACGAAAAAATCATTTGATAATTTACAAACTGAAGGAAATAATAATAAATTTGTGGTACGGAGCAGTACTCCAATGTCTAGGGAGTATTTGGCTTTACAAAGATCAGTAAATGAATCGAAAATTTTGACTGAATTTGTTACAGATGCAGCTAATGAGAAGCCGCGTAAATTAAGAGTAAAAGATTCAATAAATTCTCATACACCATCCACAGCTGATCACTCATATTCATCGGTAAAGAAAACTACTCAATTAACACCAGAAAAGGTTGTTCCTGATGATAGTTGCTATACTATTACTTCATCTCAGGGTAAGCGCCAACATAGCAAACGCTATGCTGCTCTTAAGGACAGCGACTCTGATGTAGACAATCCATCAAATCTTAGGCCAAGATCACGCAGCAAAAGTATGCATAATAGTGAATCCCACTTAAGTGGTTCACATAAAAAGCTAAAAAGATGGCCTTCAGAAGAGCGTCTGCACAAGCGGACCAATATGCGATCGGAAAATTCTGAATTTGCTCAAAAACAAATGGAATTTTTGCAACGTGTCATACAAGCTTGTGAAAATCCTCGCAGTCGTTCTCGTTCTCGATCAGCTGGTAGGCGAACTCCCAATTCATTAAATGAACAAAGTTTTGGTAGCGGAGGTGGCGGTGGAACTGTTTCGCAGTCACATAAATCGCATAAAAGTAGCAGCAAGGAACGAAATGTAAAGCGTACTAAGTACGACATAGGCTCTGAAAACGATGACCAACTTTTAGGAGAAAATAATTCCGAACAGCCTGATGATGATGATATTAATGAGAGCCAGGCATCGGCGATTACTAATAATTCAATAGCTGATAACACTTTATCTGATGTCAAAGAGGTAGAAGCGCATTTAAAATCTGTTTGGCAACCATCTCCTAAGGTAATCAATTGCAGTAATTCAATTATGTTTTAAATGTTTTATCACTTAAACTATCAACTGACTTCTTTTCTTTTTGAAAGTGAAAATAAATTCAAATAAATTTCTGTTTTAACAAAGTAGCTGCTTCAAAATCCACACATATAAAAATATAATTTAAAAAAGGTAGTTTGCAAAATTCTTGTTTTGTTCTTGTAAAAATAATTATTTCATGAATATTTTGTAAAATTGAAACGGCACTTGAAAAAGTGTTTATATTAAATCTACTTTGCAAAAAAGTGTATTGAAAGGTACGCTGTAAAAAGTTATCTATAAAATTTTTTTTCAAAGTGCGCAATAAAAAGTACTTAATGAAAAAGTACTTTATAAAACGGCAGATTATAAAAAATTACTTTAAATAAAGTAGTTATTTAAACTATGTGATTGAAAAACGGTTTTCTTGAAATTGAGATATTAAAAAATGTGATGATAATTGTTACTTTGTGAATGATGTTTTATTGAAAATTTCGGAGATTGCTTCTCATTATATTTCAATAGCAGCACAGAACGATATAGACTGACATCGTCGGTAAGGCAGTAATTTTTCAAAATATTTTTTATTTTAAAATTCAATTTCCTTTTGCTTATTGCTGATGATGTTAACAAACTATTAACAAAATGTTGAATTAATAAATAAAATTTGTTAGGATTTTATAAGAAGAAAACAGGATCGAGCTTATAAATAAGTATAAGCATCCTTATCGTGTTTGGCGTATTCGCTTTTGATATTCTACACTTTGTAATAGATAAAAAACAAAATGTAAGTTTTTTCTTCAATCTATTGCAATTATCGAATATAAAAGCTAAAAATGCTAAACACGATAAGCGTGAATAAAATATATTCAAAAAGGTCAATTAGAGTTAATAACAATCATATTTTTTAGGTTTACGAATATTTGCTAATTTGTTTATTGTAAAAATGTACGTCATCCACCACCAACTTCAGGGTGTTTTGTATAAGGAAGACATGTGGGGATTTTTCCTAAAAACTTAGTTATTTTTTAATTTGGTACTCTATTCTCAAAAAATTATCTGCTCCTTAAAAGTTGGTAAATTTAATTATTTATTACACTTGACGCCTCGTATAAATCAACACAGCTGACTATCTATTATTTCTATATAATTTCCTGTTAGAAATTCCATTACAATGACACCACTGAGCTCAAATTCAAACATACATGAATGTATGAGTGTGTGTCTCTGGCTTGTGATGTAGACAAAAAACGAGTTGTAGTAGTATTTTTATAGAAATACATACATAAAATTTAAATATTCATCATCTAAAGAAAGTAGTATAAAAAGTTTAAACATCTTGAATAAAAATATATACAGAAATTTCTACGATAAGAATTTTAATAAAACAATCAAAGAAAAATTTATTTTCATACGCACATAAACTCACAGAAAAATGATTCACACTAATTTATAAATAAACAAAATTGCTGTCATCGTTAATTTTTTAAGTGCATCATATCATAATTAATTTGTATTGCTTAATTTCTTTTCAGGCCGGTTATGATAGCTTTTGTTGGAAATGCCACGAAAACAAAGTAAATTTATGCTGTTGCAAATGCATACGTAGTTTTCATGCGGCATGTATTAAAATTCATAAGTTTGACAATATATGGTTGTGTCCGGAATGTACTACTGTTGAGAATTTACTAAATAATCCAAAGAGGTAAGTACTTTATTTCATATAAAATATGTTTTGTTTCATTATAAATAATTTTAATTACGTTTAAAGGTCACGACGTAATGAATTGTCAATTGATTTGTTGAGTCAACTACTTTCGTTTGCTTTGAAACGTATGCGTTATACTAAAGGGGTAAGTTTTTATAAATATTCTATAAATTTTAAGTTTTCCATAAAATCGTTATCTTTATCCTTGATAATAAAGTCTAGTTAAGACTTATTAATTGTAAAGCAAAATCAATTTGTAGCTTATGGATTTTTTTTTGTTTATTTATTTACTTATTATTTTTTATATTTTCGTCAGCATGTAGATGTGAAATTCTTTTTCATTTATATTAAAGTAGATATCAAAGTATATTTTTATCTGTTATATACTGTTTTAATATTTTTTTTTTTTTATAAATGTAAATTTTTTTTACATTTTTAGCCGGCCAACATGATGTAGCAATGTAAGGTTGCTATGCTAGGGCTACAAAAGTGTTTTTCAATGTTCAGGCGACAAATTTGTATTTAAATTTCATTGAAATTACGATCGATATCGTGCGCGGTAATTATGTTTTACTTTTAAATAATTTCAAATCGCGTATTTTTAAAAAATTGTTTGTTTTAGTTTTAAAGCGATTAATCACCTACATCTATTACACAGTTTTTTCTTCTTATCAAAATCTACAGCGTTTACACACGATTTCATTCAAATACCAAAAAAGCTGATGAAATATTTTTCCTCCTCATAAGTCAAAGTCAATTTGACTTCGACTTGCTTCGATTTTTAAAGCACGTCTAAGCCCAGTTATTACATTTATAACAATAAAAATCAAACAAAGAGCAGCTAATCTCTTGGTATTCTAGGTATCTATATCTTTTTGTTTGCTATATTTAATTGTTAACTTCGTATTAACTTCAGAATATATGATAAAAATTCCAAGGTACAAGAGAAAGTAAACATAATAGCTGTTTTCAAAAGTCGCTACACATTCATCAACAGTGCTCATTTATATTTTATTTTTCTTCGTCGCATAAGAGAAAAGTTCTTAAATATAAAAACTTTAAGAAGAAGTAAGATAAGAGGGTTTTATCAATACTAAGCTGATACTATTAAAAATGGTCCGAATGTGACGATGTAGCCCAAGGTTGGTAGAAGAAAAAAACCCATAAAGGCACATTTTGAGATACTAAATAAAATTTAATTTTAGTAATTTTGGGCCTGATAAAACAGATGGGTAAAAATGAAAAGCAAACGAACACAAATGTGCTTAAAACTTGAATTTGTTTTTAAAACTTTCATTTTGCTTTTTCCAAAATCTTGGATTAAAAACGTTCTTCCTTCGTTTGCAAATTTTGTAATTACATAAGTTTTTATTTGTAACTGTTAAGAAAAACAAACAAAAAAACAGCGGTTGATATGGTTCTAGGCCAAACTAGTACAGCAAACTCCATACAAAACTTTTTATCTAGAAGGCTTTTTGAGTAATTTGTCTGGAACAGCCCTATTAACACATATTAAATCTATATGTTGCTCTTCGATTAGTTTGTTCATGTTTAATTTTCAAAATTTTTCCTTCTATTTTATTTAAGCCAATATAAGTATTTTTACATACATTTTCAAACTTTGTAATACTTGAGTAAATATCCATCCTTTCATTTAAAAATATCGAAAATTCTATCCCTGATAATTTTAAGTTTTATAAATATTTTGCCAAAAGTAAGAGAAAAACTACTTATTCTGTGTTTGTTAATGAAATTGGAATTTTTTCCATAAATAATTGAAGATTTTTAAATTTTCTATTAAGTGACGTAATAATAAGCTCACACTTCAACTTTTTGCGTGTATTAAAAAATATGTATACACAAGTATGCATATATAATTTAATGATTATTAGTTTGCTTAGTAAAAATTTTCTTTGGTTTTTGCATTATTCTCTCTTACTCTTTTTATTCCTCACACATTTCGTTTCACCTCTTTTATCATATTTATATTTATCAACATTCAACATACATGCTCGTATTTACAGACTGGTACAATATTTCAATAATTAATTTAGTCTACAATAAAATTGAGGTTATAATTTCTCAGTTTTTTTTAGTTGTATACGAACAAAGAAATATAGACGCACTACATAAATACACGAATACATACATATATATGTGTATGTATGTGTACATGCATGTATGTATGCACATTAGGCTGGTGATAAAAAACAAACATTTTTTCGATATCCAATAAAAAGTTTTACTTTGATAATTTTTCAATAAATTCATGTATTTCAGTGGAAACTACAGTTATATCGTTACCTACAATTGAAAAGAAGAAAACTACATCAAATGGAAACTAATTGAGATTTGAAACAAACTATTAAAATTCGGATTTAAATCAGACTAGAAATATATATTAGATCCAAGAGGCCTATTCGAAAGTACACTTTATGATATGAGTCTTGTATTATTTTGTATTGTTTTTTTTTAACAAATACAACATCAAAATAAATGTATGTGAAAAATAAAAATGCAAATAATCTATTAAAATGACATTTAGGAATTGTGAAGTAGCGCTTAATGCCTGTCTCATCATGTCATGAGATATCCATCTATCGCACAATAATTTTTTTTTTTTTTAATATAATTTTTCGACAAAGTTATATCTAGTGACTTAGTGAACCAGGTACTCAGTTTTAGTTTTTAATCGTGCTATTTTTATTTTTCCAAATATCAAAATTATAAAAATCAATTCAGTTTTACACTGACGCTAAATTATTTATTTCATTGCAGCACTACACATTTGTTATGCCATATGAAGATTCTGCGTTGTATAAAAAATACATAGTGAATCCCGTAACTTTAGCAGGACTCCAGGCGAAAATTGAAGCAAAAGAATTTCGTTGTGCCGAAGAGTTTGTCAATGAAACAAAGTGGATATTACACAATGCCTACATATTAAGTAGCGGCAGTAAGTAAACAATTTATACAAAATAACCTTAAACTTAATATTTATATTGAATACAATTTTTATTTTTCAATGGAAATCCAATAAAGTTAACACGAAAACGGTATTGGCGGCAAAATCTATTTTCAAAATATGTCGCCAAGAAGCAAATGAAATAGAAACATGTGCAGAATGTTATTTAAATGCTAACACTAGAACTGACTGGTTTGTGGATGTTTGCTCTCAGCCCCATTTACTGTTGTGGGCCAAACTGAAGGGCTTTCCTTATTGGCCAGCCAAAGCCATGGGCTTGGGACAAAACTCTTTAATAAATGTGCGCTTTTTTGGTGAACATGATCGGGCATTTGTACCATTAAAGGATTGTTTCCTTTATTCGGTACAAGATCCTAATACGGCTACAGGTAAAAGAGCTGCCCGTGAATTGGCTGATTGTATAAAGGAAGTGGAAGAGCATATAGAAAAAATACGAACTAAAGTGGGCGGCTTTAAGTATGCAGCCTTTAAAACACCCTATGAGCCAGCAGAGGAAATAAAGCAATTGGCAGAAATGATGCCAGGTGTGGAAGATTTTATAAAGAAACAACAGGGTATGATAAAACAACCATCTCTGCAGTTTAAAATCTACAAAACAGCAGACAACAACTTGTCTATTGTACAGAAAGCCTCTGCAACACCCGAATTACCTTCCAGCACTCATGACATTGAAGACCGAGACAGAGAGAAGGAAAGGAAAAAGAAGTTGGGTAGCGAAAGCAGTGATTGCAAAAATTTGGAGGAATCGCCAGCAAAATATGAAGTTGTTTCAAAAGTTGGTTCAGATGATAGCAACTCATCGAAATTAGGTACGGTCATTTTAAAACGTAAGTCCGCTAATGGCGAATCGAAAAAACCAAACGACGATGAAACAATCGAATTGCCTTTACCCAAAATGACTAAAATTGAAGATGTTTGTATAGAGGAATTGGGTAAATATAATGCAAAACGCAAACTGGATAATCAACATATTGAAAAACTCAGAGCAAAAAATGCTAAACTGGAGCCAAAAATTCCCATAATCACTATAAAGACTTCAGCGACAAAAGCATCGCCGGAAGTACACAACAACAATGATACAGATGCCAAAGTTCCTACAGTGTCAATTGCAAATGATAACATCTCTACTAAACAAATTTATAGTGTGTCCCAACAAAATGTGGCCACTGAAAAAAGCAGTGAAAAGGATAAAGTAATGGACAATTTTGCCAAGCACAAACAAAGTGTTACCATAAAGAAACTTGGTAAAGATCTTAAAAATTCCAATTGTTTCGAAGAGAACACTTCCAAAGAATCATCACACAATGAAATTTCTAAAGATAAAAATTTTAACAAACAAAAAACAGAAGATGAAAAAGCGCGAGAGAATCAAAAAGTTAACAGTATATTAAAGGGCTTAGTGCCATTTATCGAAGTTAAGCAAGAAGTGTTGTCGGACCATGAGGAAGAAACAGAAACACAACAACAAACTGAAAAATCTACTGATAAAGATGCCAGCAATACATCCACCCCGGGCCACAACAAAGAAGATACACGAAGCGTCTCACAAAATATGTTACAAATAGCAGAAAATAACTCTTTAGCTGATAATAATAACGCTAATAACGATAAAACGGATATAAATCCCACAGAGAAACAAATCGAGATGGAAGATGGCAACGAATTGGTGACACAAGTAAAACAAGAAGTCTTATCAGATGAGGATGAAAGAACTGAAAATTCAAATTTAAATACTCCGGTCAATCAAACACCTAATAACTCACTGCAAATTAGCGTTAACGGCACTAGCAGTAATGATGACAAAGAAACTGGAACTGCAAGAGGAAACATACGCATTGTAGGGGATACGACGATACAAAAACTACCAAACAAAAATAATCACACTTCATATACGATCTACAACACCAACTCTACTAATAACAGCGGCAACAGCAATAGCAATAGTAATAACTACTCTAGTAGCAAGCGATTCACCTTGAAAGGTGTTCCATATGGTCCTTTACCGGCTGCAGCTTTTCCCAAAATCGTTACAACGAAATCATTCCACCAATCTGATACGAATTTACAGCCGAGGGCCAAGAAATCATTTCCACAACATTCTCCTCCAATGGAAAAATTGAGAATCAATAATAACCAAAATGCATTAACACAAAACTCCCCACCAACAACCAGTCATCAGACTTTCGATCAGAAAAGAACCATGGCCAAAAATACTATGGTAACCATACCGGTAGATATAGCTGCGAATCGTGCCTCCACATCGGCTGGTACTATAATTATTGGCAGTGTACCAGTACCTCCGCTAACAGCCGTTTCGAAAGCGGGAGCATCATCGCAAGCGCATAACTCTACGGCACGTAATTCGCCGGCTACGATAACTGTTTCCGGTACCTCTGGCACTGTAACTACAGCGTCCCTAACGGTTCAATCAAAAACATGTACATCGATAGTGGCATCAACGACATCTTCCAATGTTCGAAATTCTCCAATAACTGTGACATCTTCATCAACACTCACACCACTATCCTCCACACCGGTATTAACAACAACATTGAAATCCTTGTGCATGACAACACCTCCACCTCTAGCTGGACTGTCCAACAGTGGTTTCATAAGCACGCTGCAAGCTAATGGCGTTAATAATGACACAAATAATTCTGCATTGATTTCTCCTTCGACAGCCACTCAACAAACTACTGCGGAAACTCATATTTTAGGAGGCTTAGTCACACCCACACTAGCATCAGCCATTACTGATGTCATTTGTAAGGGACCACCTAAACTAGCTGCTCGACCCAGTGGCCCATTGCAATCCGAAGGTTATCCCATGTTCCCATCGCAGGCTGGACCTGTGTGTAAGCGTTTAGTAGAGAATGTTCATAAGGTAAATACGACAAAAAACAACACGACAATATTTGCAATAGTAATTCTCAAACCCAAACGCTCTGGAATAAATAATAAGGGAAAAGGTTATAGATTTTATCTTTTCTTGTAATGGAAAAATCTTCTAGAAAACAGTAGAGTCGCAAGGAATTTATCTTTTTCAGGTCATAGCAGAGAATACGCTTTGAAGCAAACTGTTGTATAAGAGACAGTAAATCCATGAGTAGGAAATGTAATATATTCAGGGTCATATAGTTACACACAAACAGCTTAGTAAGAGTAGTTTAAGTTATCCTGCATAATTAGACCCAACGGCTAGACTGAAAGATTGATGTATGTCTTCAATAGAGGACCTTATGTTTCCTTGGTCAATTATTAGGGATTGATGCTTATTACGATACTACCTTTCCTAAAATAAATAAAAGAAAATCATATCCAAATTTTCAATTAATTCATTTCCAGCTAACGGATTTCTTTATATCCGTTGTGGAAGATACTATGGGCGAAATGGCGCAAGGTGACGATGCAAGTCTTCAGGCTAAAATTACTTTACTGACAATGGAATTGGAACGTAGCAAACAAGCTTACGAACAGGAAATTGCTGAGCTAAAACGAACGTCCGATTTAATGTTATGCGAAATGCGTAAAAGTATGGAGAATGAAAAAACTCGACTAGTAGTTGAAATTCGCAAACAATGTGAAATGGAGCGTTTACGTTCAGTTGAAGAAACAAAACGTAAACAATGGTGTGCAAATTGTTTTAGAGAAGCGAATTTCTATTGCTGTTGGAACACTTCGTATTGTGATTATCCGTGTCAGCAGCTGCATTGGGCAAGGCATTCACATACCTGTGCGCAAACACGTCCTGTTATAAATGAAACTTCAAGCAGTGCAACTACAGCTGACGTAATTATACTCATATAATAATAAATACATAATTATTTATTATAGTTTCTTATCTTCTATTATTTTGTTTTTTTAGCGTCATCATACAAATAAATCGAATAGCACAATAACTTTGAATTCAACATCCAACTTCAACAAATCAACAACTATTATTCAGAAGAAAGAGAAGGGTGCAACAAAGAATTCTGGAAGTCATATGATATCATCAAATACCACACCTACAACAGCAATAGTTTCACGTGCAAATGCCGAAGTATTAAAACTGCCATCAAACACTTATTTGAGACCGGTAAATAATCAAACTTTGCGTTGTAATACAACATACAGTTTACCGATTCAACGTTTTAATACACCGGTAAGTAAAAATAGGTGAAAACGAATATTTATTTTAGATGTTGGTGCCACTGCTTATTTTTCTCGTCATAATGTTGCTTTCAATTCAAATTATTTTTGCCATAAGCATAAAACCATAATCATAACGGATAAAGCAGTTCAAACTAAATTTATGGGTAACACTGTATTCGATTAGAATTGATACAACCATCGAAAACACTTTGGTTTCACGTTATGAATATGACGAGACTAATTGAGCTTTTATAATGACGTGTACTCAATATATTGTCCCTAATTAAATAGAAGTAAATGAAAACAATTTTGAATTTTGTATGAACAGGGCATATACAACTTTTCTAATAGTAATGCTGTATTGTCAGGGGAGCTGTAAGAACATGCAAAACTTCATAAGAGCTGGTATAGTTGGATTTATAAAAAAATACAAACAAGAAACTGAAACAAAATAAAAGCTTTGACTATAATATAACTTCAAACCAACTAATTGAAGTTAGTTTTTGATTTAAAAATTTTTCGAATACTTTAAAAGCGTTTAAAATCAAACATTCTTCTTTTAAGCTGGGCCATGCTTGATTTAAACTGATAAAAACTTAATTATACATATTTAAATTACAAATAATAATTGTCAAACAATACAACTGACCTTACCACTACACAATTTAAAGCATAATTAAACACTGAAAAGGTCAAAGACAAATAGTCATTATAACAAATCATACAATATTTTGAAATGAAAAAAAAAACATTTTATTAAGCTAATACTTCATTTAGTATTAATACCCATTTTTAAATTAACAAAGGGGCGTTTTTCATAAGGGTAGATACTTAAGTATATATTATTTCCTAACAGTGTTGGCAAAAATTTATGTGATTTAAAATTCAATAATAAAATTACATAAATTTACAACATTTTTACTGCCTAATTAAAAAATAAATAAATAAATAAATTTAAATTTAAAAAAGAAATTTAATTCTTCACAAGGATCCTGTATAATAATTGATTATATGAAAATAAGAATTTTGTAAAGTTGTCCTTAATTTTTGCGATTATAAATAATTAAGAAATTTTATTACAATTAGGCAAAATTTGCAAATTTTAAAAATATAAAATTTTTAAAAACTAAAAAATGTTCCACAAGTTTTAAAAATTTACGAATGCATATAAACATATCGGGACTAAAACTGTGAGAGCAATCAAAAACTCTAGAAACAACATTTTCAAAAATTTTTGCTAATTTAAATTCCAAAATTTGACGGCCTAGTTTAAAACAAAAACTCTTATTCATAAAATAAATTTTAGTATGAAAACTTTTTTTATTTAATCCTTTACAAATCATACTCTTTTCATAAATTTACGCTTCATATGAATTCTATTTTAATTTTTTAAGCTTGAGAAATTATTTTTTGCATGGAATGTTGGATTAATCTCTAATAAATTCTTTATTTTCAAATGACAATGTAGCCATTTTATATTAAAAAGTGCAAAAACCTTAGCATTATTTTCTAAAAAAGAAGTCAACATATTATTTATCAATAGGGTGGACCGAAAATAAGTTTGCATTACATATCTTGTAGGGTATTCGAAATATTAACTGTTTTTCGATGAATCGATATTTTTTGGGCGATTAAAAGACAAGAAAAAGAACAGAAATTGGATATTCTTTATAACCCTTTGCTTTTAATATCTTCAACGTCAACAATAAGTAATAGAATCTTTTCTATATCAAGTTTCATTGAAACAAGACAAACATAACTATTTAAGCCGCATACTTTTTTTTTGAAATATTATTTTAGAAGATTAGCTTAAACGATTACTATGTTTTATTTAAAAAATTTGCCTTTCTTGGTAAATTCTTGTCACTTTTCCAATAAAGTAGGTATTTATTTAAAAATAAAATTTCCGGTCTTATTTTTGAGTTACTGAAATAGATAAAATTAATGTTATTCTTCTACCGAATATATTCTATTAATTAATTATAATTAGGAATTATTTATATATATATATATATATATATATATATATATATATATATAATTAATATTAGGAATATTAATTAATTAACAGAATATATAGGGATTAATATAAAACCTCGATTAATTGAAACCCCAATATTTATATAATTCAAATTATATATTTTTAGATGCCTATAACAACTCCTGCCAATACCAGTAGTCCGCAAACGTACACTATTGTGCAACAGGGCAATAGTTGGGTAATGAGCACTACTACGAACAATAACAGCAGCACCAACAATAGCAACAGTTCGGCAACGAATTCCTCATCAATAGCAGGATCAAATGTCAGTGTACCACAAAATATACGCACTGCTGGCACTGGCGTTGGTTCAGTTATTACAAATAAAACAACAAAAACTCAAATTCGCTATCATTGAAACTACGTACATACATAACAGCTGTAAATAATTTGCAATGGCAACAACATCATGTATTTATTTGACGTGCATTAGAACAGCAATTTAAATTACTTAAAGATAATGGGAAAAGCTAAAGTAAGTTGTGATACAAATTTGATTGCTGCTGGTTGACTGTTTTCAATTTCCAAATGTTGACTTCACTGTAAATGAATCATCATATGTATATCAAATGTATACTATCATTATGTATGTATATGTATGTACTATGTATAGAGATATTAAAAAGAATGCTTTTAAGTAATAATGAAATGAAAAATACAGGCAACGATTTTTCGATTTGTAAGCATTTTTTTTTTTTTTGTATATAATTTATTGTATTTAATTAAGTAATTAGATTTTAATTTTATTTTTGTTAATAATTTTAAACACTACTTTTTAGATTAGCTTAAACGTTTGAAATGAAATTTTTGATATTAAAAAAGTTTGTTTTTATAAAACGTACTTATATTATATTCTAAACGTAATTATGATGAATGTATTAAAAAGTATGTTCTGCCAGAAATCCTATGAATTAATTTCCAATATGCATATAATTATCTACTAGTGTATATGTATGTATATTTTTATGACTGTGTATAAATAGAAGTGGGTGTAAAAGTAGTTTGCGTTTTGTTAAAGATACAATAATACACTCTCCTTTATATCTTTTATAAATCATGTTATTTTGAATTGAAACAATTACCGATGTAAATATTATTCAATGGAAATTTATTTACGATACACAACATGCTTTATATATATGTATATGTTTGAGTATACATCAAATTGTGTAAAGGGTGGAACAGAAGTAGTGACTGCTGCTTGCACTTTTGATAGCATTAAAAAACAATTGTCCGTATCACTGCGTTATAGTTGAAATTTTATATGGCATCAAAACAATTGCCAAATACAGAATCCAAATATTGTGGATATTACTAATTAATATGAAGCACATCAGTGATCTATTTACGATTAAATTCTGTGTGATATATTTTTTATTTGCCACTATATATAATTTATTTCTTATTCAGTTCTAAAGAAAACTGTATATTTCCGTAACCCTGTGTTGGTATAATTTTGGTCTGTCAGCCATGTATAGAATTAATTGGAAAAAAAATCCTGAGACAATTTCAAGCAGAATTTAAATTTATTGAAAATGGTCTAAATATGTAACCATATCTTGTTCTGAATATCAGAAGAAAACAACTCAATTTGTTCTGACACTCGCATGAATTGTCCAATAAGGCGTGTTGTCATATTAAAACCAACTTCATGCGCCTTGTGTTTTACATCATGGGGTCGAATAAAAGCATTCGATATCTATCGAAATTTTTATGCAGGCGGTACTTATTTAATGATCGTGGTTGTCAAAATCTAATTTATGAAAGCTTTTATAAACTATTCTTGTTTTTATTTGCAAGAGTTTATTTTATGGCATAACTTTTGTTAAAATATATAACCGGAATTAGTGAAATAGAGTTAAAAAGCAAAGAGATCGCACCCTTATCGTGATCAGGGCGTTTTTCACCTTCAAATTCCACGTTTTGTAATAGAAAAATTTCGCCAAACACGACATAAGAAGTTTTAGCAGTTCAAAATAGATGTGCTCTAATGAAAATCTCTCAAACGACATGTATGTTTATAGAGTGGACAGTGTTAAGTCAGATGTAAAATACATACAGTGTAAAAGTAGTTTAAATGAATGATCTGTTTATTGAAATCGCTCATGAGGAACAAAAGAAAAACAGAACGTTATTTAAATTTTAATATATATTTTTATTAAAAGTTGCAAGAATCTTGTACTAATAACTTCTTTTTTTTTTAATTCAACTTCTTGTACAGCAAAGTTTTTCAAGGTCACCAAATTAAAACTAATTCGAATATGTGAAAACGCTTAAACCAAAATTTACAACGCGTGAGATTACTTTCTATGTATTATGATATATTAAGGATTAATAGTGACAAACGAATCAAATAATTTTACCGTCTTTTTTTTTTGCAAATAAAACAATTTCAGTTTGCCATTTCATATTTAAAAAATAGCGAAAATGAGACAATTACTTTTATGCTGTTGAAAGTGCTAAACAGACGCAGCTGCATTTACTCTCTACTTTACAGGGGTTATTATGTAATTTTATTTAAAATGGAAATTTTTTCGAAAATATATGCTTTTGACATAGAGTTCCGAAAGCCTTTTCTTTCGAATCGAATTACATAATTATTGCCCAGATTTTCTTGAATATTCTTCTGACTCTAAATTTGCTTTCATACACGAAAATTTTGCTTCATAAAGTTTTATATTTTTTCCCCCCTGAACTCTATATAACAAAATATGTCAACTTCAGGTACAATTATTCGCAATATTGATGGTACGGTCAGGTTAGTACTCCTTTTCACTCTCTTTAGCTCTCTGTCCCAAAACCTGAAGAGTTGACGTCCTGATGCGAGTGAATCAGCACAAAAAAATTTCATTTTATCTTAAGACTGCATTTACAAGCACGAAATTGAAAGCCAGTTACTTTTGCAATGCTCTTTTGGTCTGGCCTATTGCATTTACAAACACGAAATTAATTACTTGATGTTTATGTGTTTATTGCAAAATTAGAAAAGAAAAACGAAAATATAACCAGTACAGAGAGTCTTGTAATATACACCGCACCTCTTCAACCCCTTATCCCATTAATTTCAGGCCTGTAAATGCGGACTTAAAAAGCAAAGTAAAGAATTTTTTTTTTTAAAGACATGCCAGTTAAGTTTATATCGCTTTAAGGCGCGCTCAAACCAGGCAAATATTTTACAAACTAGCTCCGAAGCTGTTTGTATGAATTTAGACGCCGTTACAGTTTTGGCAAGTTTAATTGAACCGTAAGATAAAATTAATACTTCGATCAGCTGTATCGAAAAGTTAACAGCTGTTAATTAACAGCTGGTATTTTTTGCTAAAAATTTCAGTAGCTCATACTTCAATGGCATGATAACGGATGATATATTCACCCATATTATGTATGTCGCTGACGAATTTGTGAATAAAGAGAACAATTAAAATGTCTGTTTATTCTATGCGGTCACACAACTGTGACACATATAATAGCGAGGGCATGTTATGGCATTCGAGAGCGATCAAAATTTGTATACAAAATGTATTGAAATCGCCATCGCTATCGAATGCGGTAACTTGGCCCCTGGTTGTTGTGTATATTTCCCGATGTCTGTGCCCAATCTGATCCTCATACCTTTAGGACCTTCTTTTAAATATACATATAAAAATTAAATATAAAAGATTTTTTTTAAGTAAATATATAAACACGTTCCATTATATATTTATTATATTGTACATAAATATGCATACTGATATTTAATTTGTTTTCTTGTTTAATATAAATATAAGATTCCTTCTACTCATACACGTTCATATATTAATAATATATAATATAACGTATTATTTAAGCTAGAATTGTTATTATAAGCTTTTATTAAAAAAGAAAAATTCTAAAAAAAAAATGGCAAAAGAAATGTACACATTTTGATCCAAAGTATGTATGCTTTCCGGCTGCAAGAATAAATGAAATGAATTCATGATACTGTAAAATATATCTTTTATTTCTTTCAAAAGGGACACCGCCCCCCCCCCTCCGTTTTACAATAAACTTGTTGATAAATTGCCGCATTTATTCAACAATAATTCCCCAGTTGTATGAACGAAAAATAATGTAAACTTGAAACAGAGATTTAAAAAAAATTATTTATTAAAAATAATCATGCTTCAAAGCACACTCTTTAACTTCCCGCTGGGAAAATAGAAAATTTTCAAAAATCTAAAAGTTATTGGTTTTATGCCGTTAGAAAACAATCTAATTCTTATAAGATCTCCATGTTTTGAGGTACTATAGGGTGTTTTTTATAGAGTGATACAAGTTTAAATCATAATAAAACATAGTAAAATATTTTTGATATCAATGAAACGGTCTTTATTGGATAGAAAATTTTATGACATTAATGTTTAGATATGATTTCGGCCATGTGGCCGCCACGACTGGCGCGTACCAGGCGCAATGTGGAACACCAATTTTCACAAACTTTTCGCAGCATTTGCGGCCGTATCTCGCCGATAACTCTTCGCATGTTGATTTCCAGGTGTTCAATTGTTTGTGGTTTATCGACGTACACAAGTGACTTTACATAAACCCAAAGAAAATAATCCAATGGGGTTAAATCACACGATTCTGGGGGCCAGTTAATTGTAGCATTTCGTGAAATATTTTTTTCGTCAAAAGTTTTTTTGAGTAAATCAATTGTAGTGCCCGCTGTGTGGCATGTGGCTCCGTCCTGTTGGAACCACATATCAACAAGATTAATTCCAGCTAATTGAGGTACGAAAAAACTTCGAATCATGTTCCTATACCGTTCACCATTGACAGTAACATTCTGACCATCATCGTTTTTGGAAGACATATGGGCCAATGACTCCGCCAGCCCATAAAGCGCACCAAACAGTAATTTTCTATGGATGTCAAGTCTTTCGACAAAAGCTTGTGGTTTCCCCTCACTCCAAATGCGACAACTCTGTTTATTTAAGTACTCCGGAATTAGACTTCAGCACAACATAAAATTTTGAATAGATGAGTTTGACGCACAGAACCATTGTTTTGATTAAAAATTTCCACAATTTGCACGCGTTGCTCTGGTATAAGTCGCTCCGTAATGAAATGTCAAAAAAAACTAAACAAAAAGCAACTATCAGCTGTTAAAGGGGTGGTCAAATAAAGCAGTGATGCCAACTCAAAGTTGTATCGCTCTATAAAAAACACCCTATATATATATTGAAATGAATCAAAAGCAGTAGTTTTTCCTTAATTTATTGAACATTTAACCATCTTATTTTATTAAATACTTTAACACCGTTTTTTATTTTTATTTATTTTAATTTTTTTAAATATTAAATGAGAATTTTGAAAAAGTGTTCCTCAATCAATATCCAGTTTCTTAAAGTTTCCTTCAATACCAAATAAATCAGAGGCATTCTTCGGTTTGCCCGGCCGCAATTTTTCATTAATACGATTTAAATGTTCGAACTCGATTATTTCGTCGCGATTATTACGCATTTTATCATAAAACACTTCTGTAATGGAAAAATAATTTGTCAAGAATACATTTTTCCAATCACTCAGTCAGTCTGTTCATAGAATCCGTTGCGGTATTGAGTTTCAATTAGGAATGTTTTTATGAAAACATAACGAAATTGTTACCTTCAAACGCTGGTTTATATTCGTTTCAGGTGAAAATTATTTTTTTGCAAAATTGTTTTGGTGAATTATATTCCAGCTGTTGAAATTCCCCACCTCTTAATAGAGTTTCCAAACTAAAGGATGAACAGATCTCATGAACGCAATTAGCCAACCCCAAAGTGTAGCGGATTCTATAAACAGCCCGAATTTTTTTTTTATACATCTCACCTCGATAAGTGATTATATCCATTTCCGGTCCATTGTGATCTTTGGGTAAGATTTCCTGGGGTACAAATTTGTAAAAATCCTCCAGGTTGTTGTGCAAATACAACATGTTCAAAAGTTCCTTTTTCATAAATGGATGCATTAACGCCAAGATTTTGTCCATAAACGGAACGATGTTGACAAAATGAAAGCCCACCAGACGTATGGGAGCAGCATCCTTTAAAGGAATTTTTCAATTATTCCGTGTTATTGTAAAAATTTTCAATTGGGAAAATGTGTTCAGGCCCATAATTATAGTTAAAATTAAAGTATACTTTAAGAGTTTAAAACCAGTATTTCCACTATTAAAATGAATAAGTTAAAGGGAAAAGTGAAATGGAAAATTGTGTGAAAAGTTAGTTCACGATGAGGGGAATTTTGTTATGGCATGAAATTATTTAGGGGGAGTTTATTTACGATTGAAAAATTTAGGGAAATTTAGGATTGAAGAAATATCGAGGGAAAGGGTATTCATGTTAAGGGTTCACATTTCAAATTTTAGCTGTTTCGATTCTAAAATTCCCAAAAAGGGAAATATATGTTCCCCACAAAATGCTGTTTTTTGAAAAGTCTTTAACACTGTCCAACTCCTACATTCTTAAATGCTTGACAGTTTTGTCGCGATTTTCTTTTTTTTTGTCTGGGTCCAGTACTCAGGGGATGAGCCCTACAAAATGCAGTGAAAGGAGGGGATAGTATTAAAAGGACTGATGAAGACAGATTAAAAGACAGAAATATTCTGAATTTCGTTCTAAATTTTGTTATTAATTGTAAGTTGTACTCGCCAAAAAATAAATAAAAAGTAAAAGATCGAGCCCAATTAAACTAAATTTTTGGAAAATGTGTAAAATTTTTTTTACATCTTTTCTAATTTGTGGCAGTTTGAAGGATTTTTATATTTAAATTATTTTTCGTAAAGAATATTGAATTAATTTCTAATAAATTATTTATTATCAAATGACAGAATGTTGCCATTTTCTTTTAAAAAGTGTACAAAATGTTGCACTCTTTTCTGAAAAAAAGAATACAACATAAGAGATAATAAGTGGTCCCCCTATTGTGATTGACGTTTTTCGTGGGAAGGATGATAAAACTAAATACATAATTTTAAATGGGATAATCGAAAAAAAAGAAAGTTTTACAAAAATTAATACGGAATACGATTTGGAACAATTTTCAACAACAAATCCATGATTTCCTGTCACATTTAATATTGTGATTGAATTTAATATTGTGATTGAATCACCGTTAGAGATTTTCTGAAATCAATATTGACAACATCTCACCTGTAAATAAAAGAGAAACTTTTTCATTTGCATCAGGCCAATGCGTGCCACATGTCCCAATGTGCAACCTTTAAGATCAATTACAATAATGTGACCCACACGTAGGCCATCTTCTCGCAGCCAAAGATCAAACACTAAAGAATATCTAAAAGTATATTGCAAAAAATTTAACAATAAAACTAATATTTTCAACAAAGAAATTCATTTAATTAATTAAATTTAATTAATCTTGCGTGTTTTTGCGATTTTAATAATCTACAGATTTTTTTAATCGTAATAGCACAAACATTTGAATGCATGTGCTTGTGTTTGTGTGTGTGTGTGTGCGAGCGAATGTTGACACACACGAGTATGTACGTTTTATGTTTATTTAAATAACAGTTAATTAAAATATAATAATTATTTGTTAATATGAAATTTACAGAAAAATTGTAATTTAAATGTCAGTTGATTTGTAGTTTTTACAACATTTTCACAGTGGGAACGAAATTTATGACAGTTGATATATCTGTATATCGTTGCTGTCATGGGGAAAGGCCTCAACACAGAATTATAAAACGATAGAGATTTTGAAACTAAATGTTTGTGACGAAGTGGAAAGAAATGGGAAAAAGCAATAAAGTGTAGCTTAATCAGGGATTTCGCTTTTGATCTGCAGTGTTAAAATATCCTTTTTTAAAAAATGTATAAATGGTCCCAAAAATAGCTAAAGTACCTATCAAAAACCGTACCTTGAAAAGAAGTGCCCGTAAGCTCTTTGTCTTTTCAGCAAAAGTATTTTTTAAGAAAAAGTTCTTTATTGAAACAAAATTTTTTCAAATGTTCCCCTTTAAAAAAAATACCTTTTAAGACTACGTATGCTTAATGTTAAAGTACCTGTAGAGCAAAAAGTACCTTTTGAGAGAAGTAACCTTTTAAGCAGTGCCTTTTAAGAAAATAAACTTTTTGGAATAAATAACCTTTTGAGAAAAAGTATGATTTTAGAAAATTTTAATTTTAGAAAAAAGTACGTTTTAAGAAAATGTATGCTTTAAGAATAAGTACATTTGGACAAAAAGTACATTTTGAGAAGGTGTACCTTTTACAAAAATATATAAGAGTACCCTCCAAAATGCACCGGAGTAATTTAGCGCCTAATGCCGTGAATTTTTTTTTCAAAATTGAAAAAATAATAAGTCAGCACGATTAAAATTAAATTTAAGAAAAAGTTCCTTGAAAAAAGCTCTACTTTAATAATAGATCCTTTTAGGTAAAAAGTACTTTTTACGAAGAAATGCGTTTTAAATAAACACTAGTAATTTTTAAGAAAAAGTTCTTCTTGAGAAAAATAACTCTTTAAAAATACGTATATTTTAAGATATATTACACTTTAAGAAATAGTTCTACGTAAGAATAGGAATTTTTAAGTAAAAAGTACTTTTTAAGCAGAAGTGCGTTTTAGGAACAAGTACTCTTTAAGAAAAGGTATATTTTGATTTACGAAGATGTACTGTTTAAGAAAAAGTACTGTTTAAGAAAAAGTACTCTTTAAGAAAAAGTACTCTTTAAGAAAAAGCACCTTTAAAGACAAAGTACGTTTCAAGAAAAAGTATATTTTAAAAATAACAATTTTAAGAAGTATTTAAAAAAAAAGTTTTTAAGAAAAAATATCTCTTTAGAAAAACTACGTTTTAAAAATTTAGATACCTTTTAAGAGAAGTACTTCTTCAGAGAAAAACTTTTTTGGAAAAAGTACTTTTTAAGAAAGAGTACTCTTTGCGAAAAAGTTCTCTTTAATAATACGTATATTTTAAGATATATTAATTACCCTCTAAGAAAAAGTTCTTCGTAAGAAGAGGATTTTGTAGGTAAAAAGTACTTTTTAAGCAGAAGTGCGTTTTAAGAAAAAGTACCCTTTCAGAAAAGGTATGTTTTGGTTTGAGTAATAAATACAACTTTTATAAATAATGAGAAGTTTTTAAGAAAAAGTACTTTTTAAGAAAACGTACTGTTTGAGAAAAAGTACTCTTTAAGAAAAAGTACATTTTACGAAAAAGTTCCTTGAAAATAGCTCTACTTTAAGAAAAGATATTTTTAAGTAAAAAGTACTTTTTATTGCTTTATTTTGATTTTTGTAATAAACACAGCTTTTTAAAAAAAAGTACTGTTTAAGAAAAAGTACTGTTCAAGAACAAGTACTCTTTAAGAAAAAGTTCTTTTCAAGAAAAATTACATTTTGGAAATAAAACTTTTAAGAAAAAGTATTTAAAAAAAAGTTCTTAATAAAAAATAACTTTTAACAAAAAGTACCTTTAAAAATGTAGGTACCTTTTAAGAGAGGTAATTTTTCAGAAAAATACTCTCTTGGAAAAAGTACTTTTTAGACAAAAATAGATTTAATAAATAAGTTATTAAAATTTATTGTCGTTTCACTGCATAACACAGTGAATTGTAACGTTGGCGAAACTATTTTTGGAGTCCTCCCATGAGCTGATACTTTTAATCCAAAATGATTTCCATTCAGAAATAAATGAAAATGTACCACAAATATGATCTAGCGAAATAGATAAAAAAATAACTGTTCCCTTTCATTTTATGCACAAACAGTTGGGTATGAAAGAGCTTAAAATAATTATAACATGCAACATTGTTTTCGCAGGTCGCAGCAATTAAACCAAATCACTTGTTGTTCATTTTGTAATTTTTATAATTATTTCTCTAATCGTGAATGAATTTCGAATACGAGAATTCGAATACAAATAAGTCTGCCACTAAATAATCAAATTTAAAAAAAACTAACGTTTAATCAACTCCTTGGAGTTGGTTTCTATCTCAAGCGCCATTTTGAATAAAATTGTACGAACTTTAATCGAATTACAGCGACACACTTTAATCGACAAACAGTTTTCTTTGCAAACAGAAGAGTCCCGCTATTATTGACAAGTTATTTGTGAACAAAAATGTCTACTCACAATTTTATTGAATCGGCGAAATTATAATTGGAGGCATTTGTATCGGCCAGTTTACCAATAATAACTCGGTAGCCTTCCGGGGTAGTTTTTGGTACCGGATAAATTGAACTGAAATTAAGAAAAATCACAAAATTTTAAAAATAATTCGTTTCAATTTAAAATGATTTTCTTACACCGTTTTCATCACGCGCTTAAAATCGGGACTCTCAACATCCAGATTTGCGAAAAACTCTTCCACATGAGTACGGCACGTGAGATTCGTATCGATGACTTGTTTCGTGTATTCGGTGCTGTAGCGACAAGCGAAAAAGAAAAGCAGAATATCGTGCTCGCTGAGAGCGGTCATGTGCGGCTGAGCCTGCATCCATTGTTGCACTTTCAACACTTCTTCGCGTTTGATTTCGGGGAAACGTGAATAACTTTCCTGTAAATCGAAATGCTGCAACATTTTATCTTTTTTGCTTTAATTTATTTTTTGTGATCTGAACCAAAACGGTTTAAATGTTCTAACAGTTGATTTGCGATTAACTTCTGAAAACGTTTTTATATTTCAGTTAACCTGCTAAATTTTATGGACTTATTAATTGCATGTACTTCCAAAGTACATGTTTGTATGTGTGAGTGTGTGTACATGAAGTACATAAAAAAAAAAAAAAACTTTCGTGTCATTCATGCCATTTAGTTCGAAACACAGTGAATGGCAAAACAGATGGGAAAATTATAAAAACTTATCAAAATTGCAGTTAAACACGTGAAAAATAAAAAAAAAATATTGAATAACATTTTCTTTAAAGCGCTCGATTAGTTTTATTGAAATTTTTGTGATTTTTTTCAATCTATTAAAAATTGACGAATTTAAAAGCGAAGAACGCCCACCGTAGTCAGGCAAATGGATTTATATATTCGTATCAAAATTCTTCAAAAAACGTTTTTTAAGAAGGAGTACCCTTAAGGTAAAAATTGTTTTGAAAAAAGTGGTTTTAAGAGGAAGCAACTTTAATTTAAAAATATTTAAAGAAATCAAGTTTTGAGAAAATGTAGTTTCTGAGAAAAAGTACCTTTTAGGAAATAGTACTTTTTTCATAAAAATTATATTTTCAGAAAAGTATATTTTAAGAAAAAGTGCATTTTAAGGAGATGTTAGCTACTTCAAAAAAAAACCATCTCTTAAAAAAGTACTTTTTACAATAAAGTACTTTTTTATATAAGTACTCTTTGGAAAAGTAACTCTTTCAAGAAAAAGTACCCTTAAAAACCCTTTAAGAAAATGTACTTTTTGAGTAAAAGTAAGTTTTTAGAAAATTTAGTGTCAGAGAAAAGTACCTTTTAGGAAATAGTATTTTTTTCAATAAAAATTATATTTTCAGAAACATATATTTTCAGAAACATATATTTTAAGAAAAAGTGCATTTTAAGAAGATGAAGAAAAAGATCTTTTGAAAAAAGTACCTTTTGCAATAAAGTACATTTTTTAAAATAAGTACCCATTGGAAAAATAACTCTTTCAAGAAAAAGTACCCTTAAAAACATTTAAGAAAATGTACTTGTTGAGTAAAAGTAAGTTTTGAGAAAATTTTGTGTCTGAGAAAAAGTACCTTTTAGGAAATAGTATTTTTTTTAATAAAAATTATATTTTCAGAAAAGTATATTTTAAGAAAAAGTGCATTTTAAGCAGATGTTAGCCACTTCAATAAAAACCATCTCTTAAAAAAGTACTTTTTACAATAAAGTACTTTTTTATATAAGTACTCTTGGGAAAAGTAACTCTTTCAAGAAAAAGTACCCTTAAAAAACCCTTTAAGAAAATGTACTTTTTGAGTAAAAGTAAGTTTTTAGAAAATTTAGTGTCAGAGAAAAGTACCTTTTAGGAAATAGTATTTTTTTCAATAAAAATTATATTTTCAGAAACATATATCTTAAGAAAAAGTGCATTTTAAGAAGATGAAGAAAAAGTTCTCTTGAAAAAAGTACCTTTTGCAATAAAGTAAATTTTTTTAAATAAATACCCATTGGAAAAATAACTCTTTCAAGAAAAAGTACCCTTAAAAACCTTTAAGAAAATGTACTTGTTGAGTAAAAGTAAGTTTTGAGAAAATGTAGTTTCCGAGAAAAAGTACCTTTTAGGAAATTTTCTGAAAATTAGATTTTGAGAAG
Source organism: Linnaemya vulpina (assembly GCA_963675445.1). Taxonomy (NCBI): domain Eukaryota; kingdom Metazoa; phylum Arthropoda; class Insecta; order Diptera; family Tachinidae; genus Linnaemya; species Linnaemya vulpina. The sequence continues at coordinate 99,636,565 of OY776277.1, forward strand.
AGTATAGTGTGGTTTTAAGAGGAAGCAACTTTAATTTAAAAATATTTAAAGAAATCAAGTTTTGAGAAAATGTAGTTTCTGAGAAAAAGTACCTTTTAGGAAATAGTACGTTTTTCATAAAAATTATATTTTCAGAAAAGTATATTTTAAGAAAAAGTGCATTTTAAGAAGATGTTAGCTACTTAAAAAAGGGATCTTTTAAAAAAAGTACCTTCTTTGGAAAAATAACCCTTTCAAGAATAAGTACCCTTCTAAGAAGAAATATCCTTTAAAAAGTACCTTTTAAGAAAGAGCACCTTTTTTGAAAAATTATTTTTAAGAAGAAAATTATTCTTTAAAAAGTACCTTTTAAGAAAGAGATATATATATATATATATATATATATGTATATATATAGATATATGTATATATATATATATATATATATATATATATATATATATATGTATATATATAGATATAGATATATATATATATATATATATATATATATATATATATATGTATATATATAGATATAGATATATATATATATATATATATATATATATATGTATATATATTTATATTTGTATATATATATATATTTGTATATATATATATATATATGTATATATATTTTGAGAAAATATATTTAAAAAACACTTAAAACCATTTAAAAAAATTTATTTTTTTAATAAAAATAAGAAAAGAAAAATTTTATTTTTAAGAAAAAGTACATTTTGAGAATAAGTATCTTTTGAAAATCATTAGGTTTGAAAAAGTAGTACCTTTTAAAAAGTACTTTTGGGAAAGCAGCACCTTTTAAGGAAAAGTATTTTTCAAGAAAATGAAATTTTCTTTAAAAATATGTATTTTTTAAGAAAAATTTTATTTAGTAGCTTTAGCAAAATGCTTTCCAGGAATAAGTACTTTTGAAGACTAAGTAAAGTTTAATAAAAATTTATTTTTTAGACAACATTAAAATATACTTTTAGAAAAACAAAAGCTTTAAGAAAAAGTACCTTTTCAAAAAAGTACTTTTAAAGAAAAACTATCTTTAAAAAAATATTATCTTTAAAGAAAAATTCATTTTTGAGAAATATTATCTTTTAAGAAAAAGTACTTTATAAAGAAGTACTTTTTAAGAATAACTACTTTTTAAGAATAAGTACCTTTATAAGAAAAGTAATTTTTAAGAAAAACAAATTTTTCGAGAAAACAGTACCTTTCAGAAAACTAATCTTTTTAATAAAAACATTTTGAGGAAAAATAACTTTTTTCAAAAATAGTACCTTTGAGACAAAAGTACCTTTTGAAGTACAATTTAAAGGTAAAGTACGTAAAGTACTTTTTGTTTGCAAATGGAAATGTAAACATCTGCTTATTAAGAAATTTTGGTTGCTTCACAAAAAAGTAGCTTTTAAAGAAGTACTTAAAGAGGCCTGATTCAGTTTGAAAAGGGGCCTTTTGAGCACGGTGTGCGTGTGTAGCTGCGAAGGTTCTAATTTTATTTTTTAGTACCGACACTGTCGACTTTTTCAGAACAGCTTTACTAAAAACCTCAAACTAGAATTGCAGAGAAATTTCCCGTCCCTGTTCGAAAGTAAGTTTAAGAGTAAATCCTTCAGATTTCTAAGCTCCCGTTAAATCTCAATATTTTTGTTTAATATCCCTGCAAATATTTTGCATTTCAGTTAATTAACCTGTGAATTTTCCCCTGGTCATTAACCTCCTCCGTGGAAGCGTTTATGTCAGAAATCACCTAAATTGTGAGATAATTTTCAATGCGCCCTCCTAAAAATTAGTGAGTGCAATTAAAAAATTTATTGCATACTCGCAGATACTTTTCATAATTTGCAGTTAATTTGTAAAATAAGTCACGATAGAGATATTCTCACAATCAAATAAAAGTCACGCAGGTCTTAAAGTCGAAAGTAAAAAGCGAGAATGTAACAACGAGAGGAATTCAAAATGATGCTGCTGCTGCTGACTCTACAAAACGATCAGTTGTTATTTGCAATTCTAGACAATAAATTCTTTATTCTGAATTGTTTAAAATTGCCATCGTTTTTTGTTGTTGTTGTTGTTGTTGTTGTTGCTGTTGTTATTATGCAACACGAGTTTTATTTGCAAAATGCTTTGATAACCCACATTTGCCAATTGTCCACTCACTCCGTCCAGTCCATACAAAACTGATCGCAGTGATCGTTTGTATGTATGCAGAATTGCGGCAAGATCGCGTCTAGTCTTCGTAAAATGTTTATTGGCTGTTACATATTTCTTGTTTGTTCGTTCGTCTGTTTGTTCGCTTATTTGTTTTATTTGTTCTTGTTGGCTTTTGCTGTTACTACCAACTTTTTATGTTGGCTTGTATTTTTTTCTTATTCTTCTTCTTCTTCTTGACCGGTTGTGATCGATCTTGTTGTGCACATTAACATTAATTTAAACATGATGATCAAGTGCGCGCACAAGTTCATAAACATTCAATGATACGACCAGAAATTGACGCCAACGAGTCTTATTGTCTGCTTGTTACGACTTGATTTCTTTGCAGCATCAATTCTGGTTTTTTGTTGTTGTTTACTTGTTTGTCTTCAATACACCCTACACTCGGTGTAGTAATTTTAGCAACGAATATCGTTAGTCTTAACCCCTAATTCACACACGACTGTTAAAGTTAATGAATGTTTTAAGGGATCTTTAACCACACAAAATCCATACTTTAAGGCAACTTTAGTTTTAATAATCGTTTATGAATAACAGCGTTAATATTTTGCAAGATCGGAGCCAGTAATTAAGGTTTTGTCATTAAGCCGATCTCAGACAGCAAAAATGCACTAAAAATATGTTAGTGTAAACGCAGCTATTCGCCAAGTCTTAGAGGAATTAACAGGATATTTGAAGCGGTGCTCATTCCAATGGTGGCGCCTAGTCGGAATACTTTAGCAACCGCCGTTGCAAGTCTCTCACATTTGACACTCTCAGGTTACGCCACACATTTTGTATGCGGTACGATCATTCATCAGTCGGCTTAAACACACAAAATTTAATTATTTTCAAATTTGTTTTGGTTGTTTATTTCAACTTTTTTTTATTTCATTAATTTTTCTTTTATTTTTTATTTATTTATTTCGGGAGATACGAGTATAATAAAACGTGATGCACGTTACCCAAATATAAAAATAGCGAATTGTTAAAAAGAAATAAACAACAACTGAAAAAGAAGAAGGAGAAAATGCAAAACTATTTTGGTTGTTGGAAATTGAGAGTTGAAATCATTGCAGACGATTAAAAGATCAGTGATCTACAAAGAAGGTGGCGGCATAAAAATAAAAAAGAAACCGCACAACAAAAAAGTGAATTGAATCGAATTCTAAACGGTGATGCAATTTAATGCTGGTTTTTCCCACCAACATAAAGATCACTGATCTTTGGATGCATAATGCCAAACTGGGGTTAAATTTTGCAAATTTTCTGTAAAAATTCTCTGCTCGTATTTTAAGGATTTCAGTTTTATTTTTGTTTTGGCTTAATTTTAATTTTTTCTTTTTTGCTTTTTAAGTGGAATAGATGGATCTGCAATTGCTGCAACTTTATTTGGTTTGCAACATGTTTGTTTAACTTGAAAAGTTTGTCGCTTTATGCCGTTCTAAGAATTCGCTTTTAAATGCCATCGGGTTTCTTAAATTTTTTTACCAAAAAAAAAACATGCAAAATGATGTGTTTTTTTTGTTGTTTGTGGAATTAAGAAACAAATAATAAGAAAATATATATTTTTTGTGGTTTTGCATGCAAGAGTGTGCCAGAGAATTGTTTTTAAGCAGAAACAGTAAAGCAATCGAGGATCCGTTACAATAATGGGCATTGCGTCACCTGCGATCATATCTGAGGAGTTTTTTTTACAATTTAGATTTTGCACAGTGTAAAAATTAAGTGTTTGGATCTGTTTTTTCTTACATAAATTTAATCGATTTCAGCACAAATCAATGAAGGGATTTCAATATCACGTTTCGGATTGACTCTGCTTTTCGAATTTGGGTTCAGTTTGACTCAGTCTGAAACTCTGAAATTTTCACGCAAAATGTGATCTAATTTCTTTTCGATGGAAATTAAATATTTTATTAAAGACGTTTTATTTGAGAGACTAAATAGAATGAAAGAGACACTCTGATCGAATTGCTCTAAAGGGATCATGTAAAGGGTGTTTTTTATAGAGTGATACAAGTTTAAATCATAATAAAACATAGTAATATATTGTTGCTATCAATGAAACGGTCTTTATTGGATCGAAAATTTTATCACATTAATGTTTAAATATGATTTCGGAATCTGGAACACTGATTTTCGCAAACAGTAACATTCTGACCACCATCGTTTTTGAAGACATATGGGCCAATGACTCCGCCAGCCCATAAAGCGCACCAAACAGTAATTTTCTGTGGATGTGATGGTGTTTCGACAAAAGCTGCTGGACTCTCCCACCAGCGGAACATAAAATTTTGAATGAACGAAGTGCACGATAAGTTTGACGAACAGAGCCATTATTTTGATTAAAAATTTCCACAACTTGCACGCGTTGCTCTGATGTAAATCGATCCCTAATGAAATGTCAAAGCAAACTAAACAAAAATCAACTATCAGCTGTTAAATGGGTGGTCAACTAAAGCAGTGATGCCAACTCAAAGTTGTATCACTCTATAAAAAACACCCTATAGAACTCTTAGTTAATTTTACATGGAATTACCCAAGCCATAACATATTTTTTTTTATGAATTAGATCCTTAATCGGCTATCATTTTGCAAAATATCACTGAAATAATTGAAAACTTTCTGCCTTAAATAAAGAAATTCATCTACAGACAAGTCAATAGTTGTTTCACATGTATTGGTGCGCATGATTGTGTTTGTGTATTAACCAAATATTGTTGGCTTCGTGTTAATGGGCATGACTGCAACTGTAACTGCAGCTCAAATACGAATTGAGGTTAAGCAATAATGCAATTTGCACTTAGTTGACAACTGCACAGTGGGACAGATTACTAAATAAGTACTAGTATATATTAACTCTATAGAATTTTATATAGAACTACACAGAGAAATTTTTTCTATTTGCACTTTTTTCAACAATATAATTTGATTAGTTTTTCGACGCATTCCTTTTGTCCTTCCACTGTACCAGCGATTTATTTATGACGTGTTCTTTTCTGGAAAACATGTAAAATTTTTGCACTTGATTTCTGAACTGCCTGTTAAGAGGAGTTTTGAAACAGCAAGAATTTAATAAATTCTTTATTTTGAAATGAGAGAAAGTTGCCATTTTCTATTAAAAAAGTGTAAGAAATGTACCACACTTTTTTTAGAAAAGAGAACAAAATTATATGTACATTTTTTATGTTTGTTATTTATTTCGATATTCGATAAGCTTTTTCAGGTAAATAATTAAATGTAAAGGATTGAAAACAAAGTTGGCACATGTCCACCATATTTGAGGAGCGGACAAAATAAAAAATTTATATATAAAAAATAGCTTTTGATAAAACATTTTAACTCAATTTTTTTTTTTTGAACCGGCCTCGTATATCGGCAAGTATACATACAAACGTAAAAGTATGTATGCACATTCTTCCAATTGTCTGAAAAAGAAATATTTTCAAAAGTAAAAAAAATTAAGAGGGAGGCGGAGCTGATGGCGAGCACATGATGGATTCAACAGGCACAATATTGAGTCGTACAAAAAAAAATCTTTCGATTCATTGCAGTGAAAGGAGAAAGAGCCTTGAAGCAGGACAGGACAGGACAGGAATCGCTGTGAAAAATAATTGAAACGTGCGCGTATGCACAATTTCTTCCGCACAACATCCAGTGAATGGCCAAAAACAACGAAATAAAATACGAGGAAAAAAAGAAATTGAACAAATAAAAGAAAGAGGACTTTAATGGCTGAATGCGTGACAGGGATTTAAGCCAGTTTTATTTGGTGGGTTTGCTGCTGTCGCAGTTGAAATTTTAAAAGTCGTTAAAAAAGAATAAATTGTGCATTTTTAATTCTTTAATATGATCGTGTTGATGATTTCCCATTTATTCGTGATGTAAAGCGCTGCGGTACAATTAATTGGGCATATTTATTACATGATATCGCTTGTGATTTGTTTTCGCAAGAAATTTACAAAGTGGTTACTTCGTTGTTTCAGGTCTTTGAAAGAGTAAAGAGAAATAAAACAGGGTTGCCAAAAGTAGCGGTTGTTGTTATCAAATCCCGTTTTGCGTTATTGAGCTCTTTTACGTAAATTTGTACACGCGGCTTTAGAAACATACTCGTATATGCGTGCGCGTGCATATTTATAAATATGTATATATATATATATATATATATATATATATATATACAGGGTCTTTTTTTATAAAGTGATACAACTTGGGGTTGGCATCACTGCTTTATTTGACCACACATTTAACAGCTGATAGTTGCTTTTTGTTTAGTTTGCTTTGACATTTCATGAGGGATTGACTCACATCAGAGCAACGCGCGCAAATTGTGGAAATTTTTAATCAAAATAATGGTTCTGTTCGTCAAACTTATCGTGCACTTCGTCTATTAAAAATTTTATTTTCCGATGAAGCCCATTTTCGGTTGAATGGGTACGTAAATAAAGAGAATTATCGCATTTGGAGTGAGGAGAAAATTACTGTTTGTTGCGCTTTATGGGCTGGCGGAGTCATTGGCCCATGTGTCTTCAAAAATGATGATGGTCAGAATGTTACTGTTTGTGAAAATTTATGTTCCAGATTGCGCCTTGTACGCGCCAGCCGTGGCGGCCACATGGCCGAAATCATATTTAAACATTAATGTCATAAAATTTTGTATCCAATAAGGACCGTTTCATTGATATCAAATATATATTACTATGATTTATTATGATTTAAACTTGTATCACCCTATAAAAAACACCCTTTATATGTAATTTGTGCGTGTGTGTGTGTGTGTATAAATTAGATAATTTTTTCTAAGTTGACGTTTATGAATGTGCAAATTTGAGTTTAAAAAATTTAATTCGTTATATAAAGTTATTAAACTGAAAATTATTGATCGGTTTTAAGTTCGAATCTGCGACTTAAAAAGAATTTTATTCAGGTTGAGTGAAAGCATTGAACGTTGCGTGGGGAGCAGATCAAAAGCACACCTCGAACGAACTGTAGTTCATATGAACTGCTGCTAAGGCAGCATTCAAAATGGCGACATTCGATATCGATCGAAATTTGCATGCAAAATGTATAGGAGTTTCGACCGATATGGATGAGCCACTGACTGGGTTATCGTTGCTCTTAAAATAAAATTTCAATTCTATTCTGAAACGAAAATAGATCGTTCTGAAATAAACAAACATAAGATTCCCAACTTCCAGTTCCGAAAAAGTCAAGAATTAATTCGTGGATGCGCATGTAGTTCGCCTTCACATTCGGATTTGTCTCAATCTCGTTTTGTTTTTGTTGATTTGAAATTGTGTAAAATTTGTATTCCTGGCAGAACAGCCTGGCTGACTTGTCTCAGTATGACTGGATTCAATGGATTTTCGCTGATGACCCAATTAAATGTGGCAAATTTGTAGTTGTGTTCGTGTCTGTGCAGTCGCCAAATGCAGTGTTGCAGCTAAAGCTTTAATGTTGCATTATTGTCGATGTTGTTGTTGTTTTTCTTTTTGTTGTTATTTTTGCTGCTTGTAAAGCAGAAAGAACGTACTCAGAACGCGTATTATCCAGTTTGAGTTTTAATACCTCAAACTTTGTTGGCAACATGTTCTTAAGCAGTTCTTTCTGTTCGGCACACGAGTATAACAAATTGTAATCGACTTTAATTCAGTAGATGACATGAACGACAGACAGTCAACTGGTTTTTCTATTATTATTATTTTTTCTTTTTTTTTTCTTTCAAATATTCTTTTTGCGCTGACGTAAGTTTTTAAGTCTGTTTGACTGATAGTCAGTCAGTAGTTTTATTTGCAGTTCTTGTTCTTTCTTGTTTGCAACATGCTTTTGCATGTTATTTGAAATCCCTGCTTTACACACACGAGCAGAGAGTGGCCATAGAGGCGAAACTTGGTTTTATGTGAAAAAATATATTCAGCCAAATCACAGATTTCAATTGCGTTTGGAAACAAAATTGTTTCCATAATTCGGTTCTTAAGAAAATTTAAACTAAAAATTTTTGGGAATGAAATAATTCTTTCCGAAAAACCATTTTTTGGTTAAATAAAATACCGAAGATATTCCTGTGACAAGGTTGATTATTCAAGTGACGTATTATATAAAAAATTATATAGAAATGAATAATAAAATTTTTACGAAAATTATGTTTTGAAATTCTTTTTATGAATACGACACTGATTTTTCTGTTGCTTTAAAACTGCTCAATTCAGTATTTCTTCTCCCTGACAATAATATTTCATGTTTTGCCTCCTTTTTAATCTGCGACTTTGAAATTACTTTGCAAGATTAATTTATTTTCATTCTTTTATTTTATTATTATTTTTTTCTTTTCATTTTGACAAAACTAATGGAAGACATCCGTTAACAGATTTATGAGCGCCTTGTGAGCATTTCTGTCAAGGTTATTTGCAACTTGTTTAACATTAAATCCAAGTGAGTATTAAGATGGAATGAGTTAAATAATTTGTAGTATTCAAATTAGATGGTTAGTTGAGTTCTTTACAGAAAATTTTAAAATAAATTAATACAGAATTTATTCGTATTACAAAATAAATTAAAAAATAAATAAATGACCAAGTCTTAAGAGCATACAAATTAAATGGCATTTGAAATATTTCGAAATGAAGGAATTAAATTCGACTGTGAGCTTTAGACAAAAATCAATAGTTAAACACATTTAAATTTCATTGATCGCAGATTTTTGTTTAAAGTCGGCGGGGGAACGAATTAGAGCCCGTGGTATTATGTGGTTAATAGTTAAAAAGGTGGCAACATTAGCGAAATCAGTTCCCCTGCACCAGAGTATTCGTTTTACAAATTCAGGACACTTAAACTATTTCCAACACAATTCTCTTTTTCAAGGTACTTCAATAATAATTTTAAAATCAATCAAAAATTTCAATTGTTAGCCAGAGCCCGGATATACTCAACAACCAATGGATGCTACCGGACTGGTTGCAGTTGCACTGGCGGAATATTTAGTGTCACATAATTGGGAATTCGAAATCGAAATGCATGCCGAGGCAACACTATCGACCAACCGATGATTCATCATCGATGGAAAAAATTTCGATCATTAACGAGAACATGTTCTCTTGAAGAGATCACAAAGTCCCCATAAATTTCTTCAAGTGCACAACTATGGTGGTATGGAATATTTGGTGTGACGTAATTGGGAAATGGAAACCGAAATGTATGCTGAGGGAACACCATTGACCGAACAAAAAGTTGTTGATCATCAATGAGAATATGTTCTCTTGACAAGATCACAAAAAGTACCCGTAAATTTTTTCAAGTGTACAATTATAGTGGTATGGAATATTTGGTGCGACATAACTGGGAATTCGAAATCGAAATGCATGCTGAGGCAACACCAGCGACCGACCGATTGTTCATCATCAATGGAAAATTTGTTGATCATTAACGAGAACATGTTCTCTTGACAAGATCACAAACTCCCCATAAATTTCTTCAAGTGCACAACTATGGTGGTATGGAATATTTGGTGTGACATAACTGGGAATTGGAAATCGAAATGCATGCTGAGGCAACACCAGCGACCGACCGATTGTTCATCATCAATGGAAAATTTGTTGATCATTAACGAGAACATGTTCTCTTGACAAGATCACAAACTCCCCATAAATTTCTTCAAGTGCATAATTATGGCGGTATGAAATATTTGGTGTGACGTAAGTGGGAAATGGAAATCCAACTGTATGCTGAGGCAATACCACCGACCGACCGAAAAGTTGTTGATCATTAACTAGAATAGGTTCTCTTGACAAGATCACAAAGTCAACATAAATTTTTTCAAGTGCACAATTATGGCGGTAAATGCTTCAAATTGTTGCGCAACGCAAAAGCAAACAAAATCGTATCTTCTCTGATAACGTCCTTCAAAGTATAGCCGTGACCCCTTGTCATTGCGGACTAAAGGAATTGTTGTGTATAATTAAGACTATAAAAATATTGTAAATTTAAATTAAAGGAAAGAAAGAAAGAAAAAAAAACAATGTCAAATAACTTGAGCGGCGTTCGGTGGTAGATTCGTTGCGAGTATGCAAAATGTTACAGTTGAGGAACTTCGAAAATAATCAGTGTTTGAAAGAAGAGAGGAAATAAGGAAGGAATTGTGTGTGTTGTTGTCTGGACAACAACAACGAAATAAAAAACATACACGTATCCTGTAAACGCAACCAGCCGAGCGTAAAACAGGATGCAATTGAACGTTTAGGAAATATCAGCGCAAAAATAAATAATAAAACATTTAAAAAGTTGTTGGTAAATTGAAATTGTTGTTTTGAAGTTGTTGCTTCTTTTTTAGGCAGCAAAAATAAATCGTTTTATTTTTGTTTTCCACTTTAAAGGAAATTAAAGTTTATCCCCCTTATTCATAAAAATTATAAGTCCAATAACAGCGTAATAAAACAAAATTTCATATAAAATTTGCTCTATTACAGTCTTATAAGCCTCTCATTATTTTTATGAATAAGGTGGCTATTCTTTAAACTATTTTCAAACCACTTTATTTATCATCTATCGGCGAATTGTGTGTTAATAGTCGGTTGTAATTGCAAACGCACAACAAAAAAATAAATAAAAGAAAATAAATATAGAAACAGGGTCAAAACGTATTAAATTTCCTGTTTGCAACAAAAACATGCAAAAAACAAAAGAAAGAAACAAAAGAAGAAGTAGCAAAACAAAGAAAGTGACGATTTGGCCAACCCAAGTCTAGCCTGATGGAAAACTATAGACCCAATATTTTTGTGTGTCTTGGCACACAATTACAAAAACTAAACAGTAAAGAAAAATAATAAAAATTAAAAATAAAGACATAAACAATTTAAAAATAAAATGCAAAAATATTCTCTTTAAAGTTGTCTTATTTCTTCAACTTCTTCTCTCTCCCCGTTTGCGACAGCCGTAGCACAAGCAAATTTAAGGTGTGTTGAACGAAACAAAAAGAAACGACTGCAAAAAGACAACGAAAATGGCAGAAAGCTTCAGAAGAAAATTTCATTGGAATTTTCAACATGCAGAGAATTTTCAATTTCATATCTCTCGTATTCTGTGCGCCAGTCACATTCTTTCAATACGCATTTTAAAACTTCTTTTGAGTTTTGAGTGCTCTAAAAAGTTCCATAGACTTTCATAATTCTTGGGTACAATGTACGGACCAAATTACCGCATTCAATGGATCGGGTAACTTCAAGTGGTAAGATTTATATAGCGAAGCCTGAATAGTTAAATGACAAATAGAAATGATTTGCCATCACATCAGATGATAATTGGGTCGAATATATCCGGTGTTTTTTATAGAGTGATACAAGTTTAAATCATAATAAATCGTAATAATATATTCTTGATATCAATGAAACGGTCTTTATTGGATAGAAAATTTTATGACATTAATGTTTAAATATGATTTCGGCCATGAGGCCGCCACGGCTGGCGTGTACAAGGCGCAATCTGGAACACCAATTTTCACAAGCTTTTCGCAGTATTTGCGGCCGTATCTCGCCGATAACTCTTCGAATGTTGATTTCCAGGTGTTCAATTGTTTGTGATTTATCGACGTACACAAGTGACTTTACATAACCCCAAAGAAAATAATCCAATAGGGTTAAATCACACGATCTTGGGGGCCAATTAAGTCGGCCATTTCGTGAAATTATTTTTTCGTCAAAAATTTCCTTGAGTAAATCAATTGTAGCGCCCGCTGTGAGGCATGTGGCTCCGTCCTGTTGGAGCCACATATCAGCAAGATTAATTCCAGCTAATTGAGGTACGAAAAAACTTCGAATCATGTTCCCATACCGTTCACCATTGACAGTAACATTCTGACCACCATCGTTTTTGAAGGCATATGGTCCAATGGCTCCGCCAACCCATAAGGCGCACCAAACAGTAATTTTTTGTTTCGATAAAAGCTTGTGGATTGTCCTCACTCCAAATGCGACAATTCTGTTTATTTACGTACCCATTGAACCGAAAAAAGGCCTTCATCGGAAAATAAAATTTTGAATGGACGAATTGCACGATAAGTTTGACGAACAGAACCATTATTTTGATTAAAAATTTCCACAATTTGCACGCGTTGCTCTGGTGTAAGTCGATCCATAATAAAATGTCAAAGCAAACTAAACAAAAATCAACTATCAGCTGTTAAATAGGTGGTCAAATAAAGCAGTGATGCCTACTCAAAGTTGTATCACTCTACAAAAAAAAAGCCGATATTTAATATTCTTTTTCTTTATTTCACTTCAACGATATAAAATCTTTTTATTTTTACACATAAATTTCATTCTAATTCTATTAACTTTTAATCCTTCAAAATCATGTTTCCCCTTTTCCACTCACTGCGCACTGTTAACACAAAACTTTTAATGAAAACCAATTAATTTTCTAAGTGTATACATGAGACACCTGTTGTAATCATCTTTTCCAAATCCTTGTACAGCACCTGATGTTAAAACGAATTCTTACACAATTCACGATCAGTGCAACGAAGCTTAACGATTTCTTTAGCTGGTAATTAGAGAGAAATAAAAACAACCCCTGAGTTGTACATCCTTCTTTCAAGAAAGACGTTACACAAATTGCCTGTCTGCCTGCTCTTGTGCTAAAGAATCACTGTTGGCCGTTTATTGTGTTTAGCGGGTCATGTCAACTGCAGCAGGTAAATGGTACGTTATCCGTTAATAGTTCAAGTGTGAACATCATTTGAATATTTAAATTGTTGCTTCTTCGTTTTGCAGGGTCGAAATGGTGGCAGCGTGATGATGAAGCGCTGCAGGTAAATTTTACTTGTAAATAAATATTTTAGGGGTAGTTGATGAGGATCATAAAAAAACGTTATTCATGGACATGCAAACGTATGCGTGTATGAATGGGAAAGATTTTAATAATCCCGAAGAATAATTTTAAGTAAAAACGGTTACATTTTCAAGACTTGACAGCGTCTTGCCCACAATAATAATTAACACAATTATGTAGATTAAAAAAAAATTCCAGAACATATTCATGACTGCTTGCGGTTGTGCCCAGAGTCGACATCTCTGTGGCATCCATTCATATTCTTTCAGCGCTGGCAACTTTTGATTTTCAAAAAGCACTGGAGCCAAGACAAAAAGCTCGTGCTTTTAGCAAACAAGTACTGATTTTAATTTAATTTAATTTTAATTTCATTTTAAAAATAATTACAAACACAAGTAAAAAGACTGGCTTAAGCCGATTTATAAAGCAAAAGATTCTAACTTTGAGATATTGAGAAGCAGATAAATTAACGGAAATATTCAGAAAAGATTGAAGTGAATCGAGACACCAGAATTTAAGTATCCCAGAAACGACTGCAAAATAGACAAACGAATTTCCCGGTCCCCTCATCAATTCTCGTGTGTGCACAGGCAAAGAAATAGCGTGAGATTTTACACTTGGATGTTCTGTTCTCATGGCATAGTTGCATTTTCCCCTTTTTCATTGTAAATTTAAAAAAATTTTAGAGGAGAGTCGAATCGACTTTGTGCAAATAGACTTTCCTTGCAAAAACTTCTTTATACAAAGTTAATTTTTTTTATTTCATTTGAATTTTCGTTTCAGCACCATCTCCACGACCAAAAAACTACCAAACAAAATTGATGTCTTTCAACACAAGATTTTTCCGCGTTAAGCATTAAACACAATAACGACAGCAGACTACAGACTACAACTTGTCAAAAATAGAATACATGTGCGTATATACGAATGATTATTTTTACCACTACACACACAACACGGCTACGGGTTGTTGTCCGTGCTGTTTTTGTAGTTGTAGTCAAATTAAATTAATTTCTATTTTGGTGAGCGACAATGAGTAGATGCAGTGTTGCCAGTATAATATAAATAACTTCAACTATTGTAAACTTGAAAATATATTCTGTTTTATTATACAAAAAGAAACAACAAACTATATTTCCAAGCTAATGAAATGATTTCTTGTCATATACTGTGGACTTTAAATATATTTTATTGGAATAATACCATTTAGGAGTAATAAATATATGAAAGCGGCTACACTGGCGTTTGAAGAGAATTCTGCTACAAACAACAACACATGGTTATTGATTTGGTGGTGTCGTTCCAAAAATAATTCAGTAGCTGACTACGGGGGGACGATTGTAGCCAACGGTTTTGTAGTCGGTGTTCGTGTAGCCTGCTGTCGTTATTGTGTTTAATGCCTCAATGAATGAAAAATAGTGCGGAAAGCAACGAGTTGGCAACACCTTATTTTTTACTTCTCCAACGAATTTATGCTGTCGCACCGGAAAAATAAGAATACTCGATCGCTATTTGGATTGTTTAGTGGCCCATGGTCTCGTAGCGCCGGTCTTTGGACCAAATCATAATTCTCTTTTATATATATAAAATAATTGATATTAAAGAATCTTAAAAGCAACTGGAAAATGTTAATAGATAATAATTTCTTTAATAAGTTACATAATAACACACATGCAAATGCATGTTTGTGTGTGAGTGTGTATGTAAAATTATTATATTCATCTATGGATTGTGCTCGCACATGAATTTAGAATAAACAATTTAAAAGGAATTTAAATTAAAAACTGCTTCATATTTTGTAAAGACATTCAACAAATGCAAAAGCACTCGATCTGAGTGCTGGCTGCCCTTCTTTGTGATCATCAACATTTCGAAATCATAAATTTTATCCTCTTCAGAGTAGATTGGAAGGCATGCAGCCAACTCCACTCCCTTGTTACTTAAAATTCAACACAGATACAAAATTTTATATATATTTTTTTTTCTGAAATTATTGTAATTTTCTTTTGCCACTTTGTTGCATTCGCACTCGTACACATGCTCGTTGTACATGCAGAACAACAATAAGAGAGGGTCTGTGAACTCCCTGCGATGAAAAGGAGCCTACAAACACAACAAACCATTTCAACCACTTGGAAGTTCCAGGCTTTTACAATGAAACCAGATAAACCATCATACACTCACTCACACTCACACACACACACACACAGAAAGGAGAACAATTGAAATTTTTGAAAAAGCACAAGAAGTTGGGGAAAGAAGCGAACATGATTCGAGTTGTGGCAGCAAAAAAAAAAATTTATAATAAAATAAAATTTAAAAAAACCTAAAAAGATTCATAAAGAGAAAGCAACAAAAGGAAATGTTTGCTGCATTCAAAGTTGTAAAGTGTATAAAGGCGATCGAGTCGAGTCGAGTCAAGAAGACGACAAAGTGGATGATAATCAACTTGATCAACCGCCAGGCTATGGACAAGCACGTCCCAATCACACACTAACCGGCAAACGAACATGCAAGAAATGACTAAATAAATAAAATTTACACAATACAAACGACTACATGGTTGGCTGGCTGACAGACTGGGCGAGCAGTCAGTAGTCAGTTTGTCAGTCTGTCTGTCTGTCTGTCAGTCAGCCGAGCAGTTGGATGGACACGCCGAACAGACAACTAACGATTGTGAAAAACCAAACCAAAAAGTACCATCAAGTTTGCTGTTTTGCCGCTTAGTTTGCTATCATGTATGACTAGATGACTGAATTAATGACTGTTTGTTTATTTGGCCGGCGCGCTGGATGACGACGGACTGGATATTTGGCCTGACAGGAAGCAAATAAAACACACGCCCGTATAAGAGCTAATTGAAATTGTTTTCTTCTCTTCCTTCTTCAGTGTTTGCTATCATTCTCCTTCCATTTCACATTAACTTAATGTCCATGTGAGTCCACGCAGCAACAACAACAACAATAGATACTGCTATTGGCAATGTGGAAATCTTCCCTGTTTTGGATCTGGCAAACAGACCAAAAAGCAAAACGAATGTGAGCGATCGTTTTGCAAATAAAAGAAATCCAACCACAAAAGAATCCTCCACTTTGTTTGTCTTGTGTTTTACAACTTTCTAAAGAGATGGTTTATGTTGCGAGCGTGGGTGTATTGTCCAGTATTTCAAAGTTAAGAAATATCAGGAGTTTTGTGTGCTTGGCTGTTTCATACAATTGACGGCTCTGTATTTTGGGAGAGTTTATTTGAGAGGGCTGGGAGTGATTTACTTTGGCCCGTTATTTTGGATATCAATCACTTCACAGGAACGTTTAGTTTAGTTGGCAAAGTGCATTGGAGTTCTCGTTCAGTTTGTATCGAAGTTCGATCGATTGGCTATAGATATGTCAATTGTTTAACGTCAGTGCCTGCCTTGCGGCCCAACCTGACGGTGCTCTTAACACCGTGTAGAATCAATGCTTCTACCAACGCCCCCCACACGCAACAGACTGTTAGCCTTGAGTACCAATTCGAAACCATGTATTTGGACATGGCCTCCCCCCTGGTAAGGAGCGGAGTCTATATAAAACTCTTCCGATCTTTGGGTCACGCCACCCGGTTTCAATGCAACTCCACACCGAACGAAACACTCTTGCCGCAATTTGAGTTTAAACTACAGCCACCACGAAGCTCCCCGAAGGGCCGCACCATTGCCAGGCTAGAACCAAAATTCCAGGGGCTCCTGACACCCGTGGTATCAGAATTAAGTCTCCGGTCAGACCTCGTAGCCGGAGTACTACTTCCAGTTGAACCCCAAACACTTCGGGACTGGTGACCCACAATCAATTGGCTACAGTTTAATTCTCTTCTACATGAAGTGTAACATTCTCTACTTCTTTTAATAAACCTTATTTTTCAGATGAATATTTTTAATCCAACGGCGCGCAATGGAAAGTTAAAAAGAAGGAAATAAATCTAAAAAAGATTGCGTTCCCTACTCTGTGATCTTGTCCAAGTGATGCCACATTGTTATTCTGTTCGAGCGATTTGAGGGCATGGTCGTTATATTACCTGGAGGGGATGTGAACTGTCCTCCGACTTTTTCTTGAAAACATAAAGCGTCCTATAGGCCAAATTTATCCTGATTTATTCACGCAATTCATAGAAAATTGTACGTTTCGGCAGCACTCCATCCAGAGAAGTCGTGGTGAACATTTGAACGCTGTTATCTTTCAAACGATAATTAAATTTACGTTCCCACACGAAAGTGTTGCTTCATCAAGTATTTTTTGCTTTCGACTTTATATAAAAATTATCAAACTGCTATTCAGCAACCAACTTCAAGAACAATTGTTTTTAAACTCACAGGTACGATCAGCTTTGCACTCCTCAACATTCTCTTTTGCGCTTTCTACTAAAAGGTCAAAGCACTAAGTAAAAATGTCCCCCCCCCCCTTGTAGTCTAAGAACAACATTTTGAGAACGCCGACGAAGATAAATAATAGATATAAAATACCCAAAACTAAAGCACAATTATTATTTGTCAATTTTAATATTATTTCTTTCGCGTTTATGGACAAAATTATGAGAGCATTTATTTAGTTTCTTCCTTTTCTGCAGCTAACTTCACTTTTCAAAGGGGTTCACAATCAAATTCTCTAACCGCTTATCTTTGAAGCCGTTTTGTTTTGGTATCCTTTTTATATGATCATGACAACATTTGACAGCTAAAAACGCTTGTCGCTTTCAATTGGATATCACTGTAGAAAGACACCCTCTGCCCAAACAGTCAACAAAAATTTGTGTTACAATTAACACACATTTTCAAATCCCACCAAAAAACTTAACACGTTTCTTGAATATTTAATATAAAAATATAAAGAAAAATATTAAAAATAAAAAAACAATAAGAGAAATAACGAAAACAAAGTAATAAACACAATTATATTGTTCACTGTCAAAGAGTTTAAAATTTTTATTTGAAAAAAAAGCTCCTTTAGATTCCTCAAAACAATTTGGAATATTATTATCAATATCTGACTCTCGTTCTTCATTTGAACTTCTCACCCCTGCGCACCCGCTTTCATAAGTGTACTTATGGATGCGAATGTGTGCACACACTTTTATTGGTATGTGTGTGTCTGTGTGTGTGTGTTTACATTAGTGTGATGTACTACAGCATGACTGTTATCTATTAATTTATTTAATTCCTTGCATGTTTCAAAAGAAAAAAAAAAGAGATCGTGAATACAAAAAGACTGGAATAGAAGGAGAAGGAATGAGTAAAAAATAGGTTTCAGACAACAGAAAAGAAACACGCGCGTGGACGCAATCTGGGCACGTCTATGAGTGTTTTGATACAGTTCGTTGACTTCTCCTTGTTTCTGTTGTTGTTGTTGTTGTTGTTGTTTTATTTTGTTGCTGTTGTATGTGGCTGGACTATACAATTGATAATAATAATGATCGTTATGATGAACGTAGCAAAGAAAATGTTGATCATCTTTTTATCTACAACTACTAAATGCACTTGCTTACAAAGCACGTATGTATTTGTGGTTATGCATGTATTTGTGACCAACTTCTTTTGGGGATTAGCCTGAAAATGAGTCAACTGATATTTAGAAGACTTAAATTCTGATAATAGTTTGTATTTCTTTGATTTTCATAACACGGATCAACTACTAAAAGTTTTAACAGAACTCATGGGATATTAATAACCGGAGCTGGGAATTGAATGACAAAAACTAAATCATAAAATTTGCTGAGTACAACTCTAAAAAATTTTTCTCAATTAATTTCTGCTTTCTGAATTAGTGAAGTTGCGGACTTTAAAGCCGAAGGTTGTAGCTTCGATCCCGTACTAAATTTTGAATATAAGATCGATTTTTCTCTGATCTCCACTAGCGTGTGGTTGTGTTAGTGGTTGTCGATTTGTTCAAATAGCGAAGGCTTATGACACATTCTGGTGCTAAGGTGCGCAGTACAGCATCCATCTTCATCGTTATTGGAAAAAAAAAATCCCCGGATTAGTAATTTTATAAAACAGCTGAAACACAACCAGACACTCTCTCTCTCTCTCTCTTCTCATCTATCGCCATTTGTCCTCTCAATACTATCCAGCCTTTCCATAGATCCGGCAAACTAAATTGCATGAGAAGGGGCCACCCCTCTCCTGAATGACAGTCTTAATTATAAAAAAATTATATAAATGCCAAATGGTCAACCCTAAATTCCATCCCTGCAATGTATCGCTAATTTAACTCTATAGTAACTTGGATTACTTCACTGTTCTGTTAAGCTCTTCGAGTTACCCACGTGATAAGCGGTGATTGAGGAAGCTTTCGAATACTACAAAAAAATCGGGAGCTCTAAATGATCAGATATATCGAGTGGGCTGCATCGGAAAATAAAATTTTGAATGGAAATTCAAAATCAATATCACGAACAGAACCATTATTTTGATCCATAATAAAATGTAAGTCCATCCATAATAAAATGTTAAAGCAAATTAAACGAAAAGCAACTATCAACTGTTAAATGGGTGGTTAAATAAAGCAGTGATGCCAACTCAAAGTTGTATCACTCTATAAAAAACACCCTATATAATCGCATATTTAATGAAAATTTACTGAATTATCAAAATGCAATGGGAAACAGTTTAGATTTTTTTAAATTTAAGACTTCAGGCCTATTTTGGAGCTGAAACATCAGATATTTTGGCAGAGCTGGAGTGCTTGTATTGGTAAATTTCACATTTTTGCTTATGTATGCCTGGCATCGAGAAATTTACTTTGAAATGAGCTCATGAGGAAGATGAACAATTATATTAACCCTAGAGGGAAGGCAGATAACATAAATGGTTCGCAGGCATTAGCAAGTGTTTCAAGTTCTGTAGTTTTATATCAAAGGAAATGTAAGTGATCGATTTTTTTCTATATTCAGTTGATCGTGCCTGAATTTGAGCAAAAAAAAAAAATAATTCATTTATTAGCAGCAAAAAGTTAATCCCATCTCTGGTCTTTAACATCAACTAAATATGTAAAAGATTGCAACTTTCAGCGTCAGTCTTTGTGATATTCGAGCATGGAAATATTTATGCACTTATCCAACCCTGCAACTCACCTGTTGTCATGAGTATAAAGAAATAAAAAAATATAAAAATCCCCGCCAAAATAAATGCTTCCTTACACTCATTCCTTTATTCACAATTTATCACAAAAGACGTTACAAATTAATTATGCTGACCGGAAATCGTGAGAAAACTTCCCGTTTTTTTTTATGAGCAAATTCCTTAAAGAAAATTTGCCCTCTTTAAAATTTTAATGGAAAACTTTTTCTTGAATTTTCTTAAGAACTCATCTGAATAAAATACCCTGAATTTACATGCAAATTGCAGTTGTAGAAAATAAATGGAATGAAATTAACTATAAAGAATTAAAAAAAAAGATTAAAAAAGTAACAAAATATTCAAGAAAATTTATTATAAAAAATGCAACCAGCCAAGCAAAGAAAATGTTGCTTTAAAGGCGTTACAAAAACGTTTTAAGGATCCTCCAGTGCGAGATCTTCCCTTAAAATTTCTTTAAGAAAAAGCAACAAAGAAAACTCACTCACCCTCCTGGAAAAACAGCAACTTTCGTAGGCGAGTTTCTTTAAATGCCGCTAAAACCAAGTCTGGGGAAGAAGAAAACAACAATGCACGAGTTGATAGTTAATGGGCTGATTGGACGGTTCGTTTGGTGGTGGTTTATAAAATTTATATTTTAATATTTAATTGCTGCAAGTACAAGTATTTATGCAGGACACTGTCATGAATCCCACATAAAATTTGCATCTCATTTCCGGACACTTGGGCTTGAAAAATGTTGTATTTTTAGTTTTAAGGTGTATTTGTTATTGTTTTGCTTTTGTTGTTGTTGTTGTTGTTTTTGTGAAATTATCTAACAAATTGTATGCGTTTGAATAGTGTAAAGGAAACTGTTGATGAACAGCGAATTTGTTTGGGGAGTTTCTGCTGTTTGGTTGCATTGTTTAGGGAAGTCGATGCAACAAAGGGACGGAAATGATCAGGAAATCATGCCATTAAAGTCAAAAGCGTAAAATAGAGGGTGCATAATTTTGTTTTCCTTTTTTTTTCTTTCAATGAACATTAATTGTTTCATATTATTTTTATAACATTTGATACATCATGTGCCAAAGGCGATAGATGTTGTGAATGCGATAGTTTTTGATTTTTCAGACAAACGGTATTTGAATCCAATTGATTTCGAAAGCGAAAGGGCATCTTGTTGGCAGTTTTTTAATTGTTTTAGCGTTTTATTTTACTTATCTCGGTATTTTAATTGGCGCAAAATATACTTGCAATAAATGAAATAAGCAAATCGTTACCTGATACTGGTTATTGAGCTACTTTCCATAGGTATTAATTAAATAAGAGAACAAAAACACTTACTGCCTTATTCATGGAAAATAGTAGCATTTCTTTTCCGTCTTCATTAAGATCAGCCATGTACGAATTTCAGGGTTTTGGATTTATTTATTTTATTATTTAAGAAGATCTTGAAAGAGTGTTGATCATTCAACTTATAAAGAATGTATGTATTAGTGATGTGCGAATCCTCGTACTCGAATATTCGGACATTTTTATATTCGTATTCCATATTTGGGCAATTGTTTCTTAAATAGTTTATTAGCAAAATATAATAACAACAAACAATTAAAGAAACTATTTGTTTCAGTGGGTGATAGATTGATTACATTGTACAATATGTTCATGATTAAAAGATTTAATAAATTTATTTCCGATTAATCATTTTTGAGGTTAGATCAAACTAATGTTTGATAAACCATAAAATCAGTAGACCTAAAGTTGAACAAATTTCCTAAAATCAATTCTTAGTGAATTATAAATGAATGGTTATTGAATTTGAAATTGTAATAATTACTAACCCACTGTAAAGTTGTCCACATTGGACGAATCGTCATTATCTGGCAGAATTCCAGTCAGATCCTCGGCCCTGTTCGGGGTGCCTTGGAAACGGACGGCTAAAATTTTTATGATATTTTAATAGTTTTTGATCATGCCTGGTGTGAACAACTAACAACGTACATATATTATTTTTTATACAACCCTATAAATGAATTTTATATTCCAAAGATTAAACTCTTTGCTATTTAAAACCCTGAGCTAAGTATTTCTAATAATCTTTCGGCGAGTTACTTGTTTATACACCCTACTCAAACCGCAAAAAGATTTTGGTAACCAATTGGTGATTCCAGTATACCAATTCGTTCAGATTTCAACAAAAGAATTTAAAATACAATTGTCACAAAATCAATTTTTGTTATTAGGCATTTACCTTTTCTCAATGCCAACTTCAAAGAAAAAATATTTGTTTTCATATAAAAGAAGAGGTTAAGAAAATGCCTAAATTTCCACACAATAATTGACTTCCATTAGGTCAGTGCGTACAGTATGTAAATAACTACATTATTAAATAAATTGTGCAGTTACTCACCTTTCAAAATCAATTCAGACTTGCTATCACCCACAATTTGATAATTTATTAATACCCGTACCGATAACCGTTTTAATTGCAACATTTCAAACAGTGGCAACTCTTAAAAAATCATTTCACACTTCATTCGTTGTAATCAAAACATAAACACCTTAATGATCATTGATATTAACCCTGCTTTTTGCTTTATTTTCTTTAAAAATGCCAAAAACAACAACATTTTATGATGCAACAATAACAAGCAAAAAGAACCCATCCATGTATTCTTGTCATGGATGTGTGTCGTAGCTTCAATGAAAGAACACTTGACTAACGGCAATAGCAACAACAAATACGGCAGTTAGCAGCACGTATTTATATGTGTGTTCGTGTAAGTATGTATGGATGTACTAACATAAGGCTTTGTTTAGCATATTCACATGCAAAACACTAACACTTTTTATTGCAACTTTAAAGATATATTTTTATCAATTACTTATATTATTTTATCAGCAAATACATATTATTGAACACTTTACATATTCTTAAGCACTTTAACTGGGTTTCAGATATACTTATTTATGTATGTACTTACAAACGTTAAGAATAATGCTAATTCGCAACGACCGACTGCAACGGTGACCGACGAAAACTAAAATATGTGTTTGGTAATTATAACAGAGCTGCCATATCAAATAGGTAGAATTGGCGTTTTTAGTTCTTTAATACTAAAATTTTAAATTGTTATTGTGTTTGTGTACTTGTGGGTGTATGTGACTAGTGTTATATCCATATATCGGAATGTAAGGTGTAAAGATTTCTCGGACTAGAACCCTACACATACATAATATACCAAATCGGGATAAAATTTGTATCCAACAAGTGAAACGTTTTCTAAATAATAAGAAGACAAGAAGTTTTAGTTTTCTAAAAACTTTTACATACTTATGTATGTATGTATAAATTTATATACATATATATACTCTTGTGCATGTGATGAGAGATTATATATGTACATATAATATATTACATCCAACTCAAAAAGTCATCCAACCCATTTCGCTTCAAAATAATTAGAACGTCCAGTTCTGTTGGATGTGGCAGCACACTTCTAATTGCAAAATATTTAGTACCGACTGGCCCATCTTGGCAAGATGTTGTAGCGCATCATCGTTCGCTTATACATTTCTATTTAAAGTGTGTAAAAATATGTCAAGTGTAAATTGTTAAATTCCTAATTAAAAGAGTTAATTAATGCAGGCCTTTTGTGAAAATAAAAAAGCATATGCTTTATTAATATTGTTGTGGTAGTTAGTGCTGGTAATACATTTTAAATGTTTCTTGTATTTCACAACCCTTTAATAGAGAAAAAGATGTGCGTGTGTATGTATGCATTTACAGATCCCGATGGAAGTAACATACGAATAGTGTTGTTGTTTTCAAAATTGTTAAAGAAATATGCGGGTTCGTATGTTTGTGCATGTGTGCGTACGTTTGTATCTATAGCAAAAACCAGAGTAAATAATAATGATCATTAAAGTAATTATGCTTAGCATCCGAGGCTCTGGTAAAAAAATTCAATATATCTTTTTGTAGAGAGCTGCCACCATAATAAAATATTATAAATGAAACGATTACCTGTACTGGTATGTAATAAAATGAAATTTTTATTGTTGAAAATTTTCAAGTAAATTAAAAGTTGAGTTAAGCAAAATCTTATTTAAAAATGTGTAAAAAGAATAAAGAATATCAATAATATATTTTGCCAACTTAGAAATTTCTTCTTAATGCAAAATGATATTATTCGTGCGGTTTGGCAAAAGAAAACATAATGTAGACACGCAATTTGTTAGACCCCTTTCCAAGCTTTAGGAGTTCAATTCATTCTCACCTGTTCATCAGATATCTCTTCCAGACTCTCCTACTGAAAACCGATATGCATCGGCCAAACTTGAAACCGATGAAAATTTACAATGACTTCAGCGGTCTTCATAATACGTGATTCAATCCGAAGTAATCCTTTATATTTAAATATACATAATTGTTTATCAATAAATAGTTTGATTGTTATTTAATAAAATATTGGAAGATATCTGGTTCGGAAATAGGAATATATGTATATATTTTTCAACTCATAAAATGCGCAACATATAATAATTAATGCTGTTATTAAATAAAAATACCTTTAAAATACCATGCTTATATGTTTTATGTGTATTTGCTCCAACAGTTATTTATATAGGGTGTTTTTTATAGAGTGATACAAGTTTAAATCATAATAAAACATAGTAATATATTTTTGATATTAATGAAATTTTGTGACATTAATGTTTAAATATGATTTCGGCCAAAATATGATGACCGCCATTTTTCACAAACAGCAACATACTGACCATCATCGTTTTTGAAGATATATGGGCCAATGACTCCGCCAGCCCATAAAGCGCACCAAACAGTAATTTTCTGTAGATGCGATGGAACTTCGACAAAAGCTTGTGGATTCTCCTCACTTCAAATGCGACAATTCTGTTTATTTACGTACCCATTCAACCGAAAATGGGCTTCATCGGAAAACAAAATTTTGAATGGACGAAGTGCACGATAAGTTTGACGAATAAAACTATTATTTTGATCAAACATTTTCACAATTTGCACTCGTTGCTCTGGTGTAAGTCAACGCAAACTAAACAAAAAGCAACTGTCAGCTGTTAAAGGGATGGTCAAACAAAGCAGTGATGCCAACTCAAAGTTGTATCACTCTATAAAATACACCCGATATTATTCTTGTACAAGCTGATGAAAGATAAAATTTCATCTGTCATATTCAACTCAAAAAGTCCCAAAACCATTTCGCTGCAAAATAATTACAACTTCCAATTCCATTAGATGTGGCAGCACACTTCTAATTGCCAAAATTTTTAGTACTGAGTGGCCCGTTTATGCAAAAGGTTGCAGCGCATCTTCGTTCGAGTAAAAGTTCGCATAAAATCTATTTAAAGTGCACAAGAATTTGTGAAATTGTTAAATTTATAATTAAAAGAGATAATTAATGCTGGCCTTTTGTAAAATATTTCAATCAAATAAGAAAGCAAAAGGAAACCCAAGTTTTATTAATGTTTTTGTTTTAGTTATTGCCGGTAATGGATTGTGAATGTTTGTTGTTTTACACAACCCTCAATAGTGGGAAAATGTGCGTGTGTGTGTATGTAGGCAATTGCAGATTCCGATGGAAGTAGAATACGAGTAGAGCTTCGCATGGCGTTGTTGTTTTAATCATTCTTAAAGAAATATGCACGTTCATAATCACATACTTACATGCATGTATGTATGTGCGTATCTATAGCAAAAAGCAGAGCAAATATGAATGATCATTAAAGTAATTATGTTTAGAATTTAAAGTT